>VXAX01004964.1:168208-279007 GCA_013399835.1 Leptocoma aspasia
GGCGCGGGGAGCTGGGCTGGGGCCGGGGGCACAGCGGGGCCGGGGTGCGGGCAGGGCGGCCGCGGGGAGCCGGGCTGGGCGCGGGGGGAGCGCCCGGAGCGCGGCCGGCGGTGGAAGTTGTTCGCGCGGTTATAATTAGCCCGGCCGGGGTCTGAGCGAGCCGGGCGGAGGAAGGGGGAGGAGTGTAACTTTTCGCAGCTCGGGAAGCCCAAGGTTGTCTCTGGTTACCGCTGCCCACGGCCGCGGGGGGGGGGCGGGACGCCCGCAGGAAGCACCGACGCTCCTTCCACAAAGGCCAAATGGTGGCAGGAGCCGCGGGAGCCGCTGCGGAGGGCGGCAGGAAAGGGCTTTCCCTGCATCCCAGCGCTTCCATCCTGGCGCTCCTGATCGCTGCCGCTTGGTAGTTGCGACTTAGTATAAGCTGCAGTTATATTTTTAATAGCAGGTTTTGTTTGGCTTAGTAAACGTGTGTTAGTCTGGGCTACGAGCAGGTGGATAGGACTGGAGGAGCATAAGATTGGTTTTTATACATATTGCAGATTAGCCTCGCAAATAGGTGCAGTTAATAATTTCTGCCCTAGTTAGGCCTGGAATTTTTCAAACTGTGTTGGAATGCTCGTTTCTAGAAGCATAGGTAGGAGCCTTATGCAGTAGTTTTCCACTTTTTTTTTTTGATGTGGCTAAAATTCCGTAGTTCGGGCAATTAACTGCAGTGTGGGAAATACCATTAACATTGAAACGATGCTGTAATCTCAAAATTCTAAAGCAACCCTTAAGCACGTACTAGGAAGGGAAGGCAAAAAGTAATCCACTAGAGATATAATTAATAGTGATTTGCAGCTACTGTGTCTTCTGTAGTTTTTTTTTTTCCCTAACAGATTTGTAAAAATTAAACCTAATAACCTTATTTCTATACTTCTTCCTGACACTCAACCCAGTGTGAAATCATACAGGGCAAAAGTCAAAACCTCCACAGTTACTTCTGCAGGAATCCTTTGAAGTATCTAATAAAGAAATTAAATTTGAAAACTTCTTGACTTCATCTCCTTCTACCAAACTATTGGACTTCTAAAGCACAAGTAGCAGTACTGTTTTTTAATCTAGTGCTTCTAATTTTGTTGGGTTTGGGGTTTTTTTGCCAAGATGCTAAAATCTAAAACTTGTCAACATTTTACTATGCTTGCTAGCTTTGTGTAGTTGCTTTAGCATTAAAGAATCCTAAAACTGTAAAACATGTTTTTATATTCAGTGTATAGAAAATGCAGTGACTGCACACCTCTCCCTGTGACCTAACAAGTGCACTTTAATGAACCTCAGTAGTGACCATCTGAAGTCCTGCTGTTTCAGAGCAAATAGGTTATGAATCTTCATTTGTCTCTCTGTTTGGGGCTTTTTTTTTTCTTTTTTAGTTATTTACAGATAGCATGGATATCGTTATACTGGGAAAGAAGCTTCTAGGAGGAGGAGGAGGGAGATGTGAATGTGTTTGTTGCTGTGGGTTAGATTTGGCTTGCTTAGGTCACGGGCATTTTACTGCTGTTTTACTGCATTTTTACAGTTCCGAGGTTCTGTAAGCGGAGGAGCCCTTTGGTAGCATCAGGCTATGAGTTGCTTTGTAAGATGAACTGTAGGCGTTTACTTGCCCGTCTGTCTGAATGTAAGACTGCCTTTCACTATGTATTATTTTAAGATTTGTGAAATAATGTATGAACTCTTGATTTTTGATCAGGAAGGACTGTTTGTGCAGCCAGTGCTGATCCCTGCTCCTGCGGTGCGTTTGTGAGGCGGTTTGCCCTAGCTGGGTCAGGTGTCTGTGTGTGTGATGTGCACAAACAGGCATGTCACAGCCAGTCCTGCCTGCAGGCTGTTAGCCCCTGCACGGGCTTTAATTCTTGGAATTCGTAACTCTTTGATTCTCCAGGTGGAGGTGAGACCTCAAGAGCATGGATCATGTGATTCCCTCCACATTTCCTAGCCTAGCCCATAGTTTGCTGTCACTTCAGCCTTTTCACATTTCCCAGTTTCCAATGCCTTGAGCTAATCCATGGTTTAATCCATGTGGTCTCTAGCCATACTGCAGATTTTGCTATATCAGGGGTTTGATGGAAATGGTGCCACATTGAACAGACACGATCGTAGGACACCTTGTCAACTGTTTTCTCATACTGGTTTTGTGTATGCTGGGAAAGAGGAAAGTTGGGGAATTAAATAAAAATCTAACTGCTTTTGCAGCCTGTAAGCATTAGGGGATAATTCTGAAATGTAGTTCTTCACAATGCGTGGTATTCTCTCTCCTGATTATGTAATTTTGGAGATGATTACAATTGTAAATTGGGGTTTGATAACCTGAGGAAGTAGCAGTGCAAGTCCTTATCCCAAAGCCTAACATTTAGAGGATCAGCATTCTCTAATACTCATTTATGAAAGATAATTTCCACATTCTATGTGTTCACAGGTGAAACTGTTAGGTCCTCTTATTTCAGTGTATTCATGAATTTTAGGGGGTTTAACCCATATTTATCTGCTTTAATAGAATTTAGCACAAATAATTTAACAAGTTGTCTTGAATTGTGTACTTAATGCTTCTGGTTTAAAGAAATAAAAACCATCACATACTAATTAAATACTCTGGTTTTGTTTTGTTTTTCCTCTTAAGTGGCATCATCCTACCTCGGTGGATGGCTTGGCCTCTGGGATAGTTCAAGACTCTTGGATGACCACGCTTTATGCAAAATCCAGAATCTTCCTGCCTGGACTCCTTTCTGTTTTCTAAGGGTAACTACTTGTATGTTTTTATAAAATCGTATTTTATGTGCGTAGGGCATGTTCTGATAATGGTCTGCAGATGTTATTTGTGGATTAGAATGGTAAACTGAAATGCATCTTTTAAAAATGGGATATGTAATATAAAGTGAGGTAAAAGTCTCTTTGGTTTGAGTAGTCCGAATTTCCATTACAATTTTTTTCCTTGATAAGGGGGAATTATTATGATGCAATAAAGCATATTGCCTTAAGATGGCATTTTTCTTGGAAATTGCTTAACTAAGACTTCAGTCTTATGGTAAGATCCACTGTTCAGCTGCTAAAATTGAGTCTTGCAATTTTGTCTTGTAAGAAGGTGGCACTTTGGATACTGAAGTAAAGTTGTGTACCACAAGAGAAAATTCAATGATTTCTGATTTGGTTAATGAAAGAATAAATGCACAGTCCTCTATCAGGAAAAGAGCTTTTTTTTTTTTGTTTGCTTTTACTGTTAACAGTCCAATTTTTTCTGTTAAAGTATGGGCATGCCAATTTTTAATATTTAATAAGCTATAACTTTCTGTATTAGTAGATCTTTTAGATCACTGTAACTAGATGCATTCACCTACACAATACTGTGTCAGTATTGTGTAGGTGAATGCATCTAGTATCTCTGTTTGGAGCAAATACGGGATTGAGAAGTGTTCAGTTGACTAGAAGAAGCTGTGAGGAGGTCTAGAGCTGCTGAGGATCATTTGCAGCTCTAATTTGTCTCTCCAATGAGATGCTTTGGTGGAGCCATGGTGGCTTGGTTCTTGTTGTTTCCTTTGAGTCTTATGTTCTCATTTAATTATAGTTTAGTTTTACAATGGGAGTTTCTAGGTTTAGTAACTCTTGATCATGTATTAGCTTTTGCCAACTAGTATTGATTCTTAGTTTAGATGATTCCAGGCCCTTCTTCCATGAAAAAAAAAATCCACCCAAAATCCCTGGAAAAACCTTGCTAAACACACTTTCATTAAAAATGTACACATGAGCTTTATTAATAAATGTGGAACAAGATATACGAGTGACAGACAAGAGTGATAGTGGTTTAGTTTGGGGTTTTTTAAGGATGGAAGTTTCTCTCTACTAAGTGCTGGAACCCACTTGTTTTAGCTGTGGAAGATACAGATCCTAAAAGAGGAGTTCCTTCTTCAGAGCGGATGCCATGCTCTGAAACTTAGCTGCCATAGTTTGTAAAGCAAAGCTCTTATCAGTGATTTGTGAAATGCAATGGGAGTAAGGAACTTAGAAAGATGTCCTTAAGTGCAGGAATTTTCCAGATCCCAGTAGACATAACATAAACAGGTTGTTGTGGGGGGTTTCAAACTAACTTTTAAATCAAGGTAAAACTTACTTCCAAGTGCTTCCTAAACATCATTTCAGCTCCTAAAATATTTGTGTATTATACAGGTTTATTTTCTACTTCCACACATAGTGAATGACAGTGGGAACATGATTAATTCCAGAATAATTCTGTGCTAAACTAGTCTTCTCTCATTCCTTTCCTGTACCTAATTAATGCTATTCAGGCTAGTCTTATTTTTAAAATGTGGGGAAATCCTTAGGTATGGGGGTTTTTTTCTGGTTTGTTTTCAGAGTTGGTGTGTGTGTGTTTGTTTTTGGGTTTGTTTGTTGTTTTTGTTGGGGTTTCTTGAGTCTGAACAGTAGCATATCTTGGTTCTGTGTTCCAGTTGCTTTGTACCATGGGCGTGTTATAGGGCAGGATTTGTTAGCCAAAAAGTTGACACTAAGTCTTCTTTCTTGGAGCATCTATTTTCTGGTGATTTCTGACTCCTGTGAAGAAATTGTTGCATAGGAGTTTAGGTATGGGAGTAAGCTGGTAGTACTGCACTCCTCCCTGTATGCACACTTTTAGTCACTTGTGCCTTCTCCAGCAGTTACTCATCTTGGCTAAACTGGGGCAGGGCTGAGGGGGGGTGGAGAGGCAACGGACTTAAACACCCTTTTGTATATTTGGAAGTATCTTCAGGTCTAAACTGCTTTTTACTTTGGTGTTTCCTAAGGCACTTAGCCCTTCCCTCACTTGCCCAGGGTAACAGCCGAGATGTAGTGTGGGGATCTCCAGCACTTGCTGGGGACCCCAGATCAGAGATGTTCTGTGTGCTCTGACAGCTTACACTGTTATGTAAGGCATGTCCAAGTGATCAGCACTAAGCCCAGATGGGAGGAAGGGATTTGTGCTGTGTCTGTTAACTGCACCTTCAGCCTTTCCATTTCCTTGTCCACTTTCTTCTACATTAAATACAAGCCAATAGCCAGCCCAGCACTTAATTAAAACTGCTCGTGAAGTTGTGTTGCCTAAAAATGTGTCAGGTAGGGAAAGGATTATCATTTAAAATAGTGTACAGCATACATCAGATAATTCTGGGAAATAGCCATAACTGTTGGGGTGTTTGTCTTCCTTTGCACTTCCTGCAGATAGATGTGTGCTTCTGAGATGTGTCCATGAAGAGGGGAGAGCAGAACACCAGGTTATCAGCCAGCCTTGGTCAGTCACTAACACAAGTCTACAGCCCAGAGAGTCTGTCTGTCTTAACTCTTACATGGTTTCTACAGTTACAAGACAAAGGAGACTTTGAAAGGGAATTGCCCAAATTACAATGGCAAGGAGTCTCTTATTTTTGATTTTAATATGTAAGTTGCATTGCTTACTGCAAACTGGACTGGCAGCTTTCACTCATAAGGTGCTTACACACCTGTAAAGCTGGTATTTTTGTCCTGTAAGAAAAAGTAGTATTTCACTTTGAGACAGTATTGGGCTGAAAAATGCAGCAGTGTGACTGTACAAAAAGGATAAAGCAAGTTAGAATTTAATAATACTCTAAAAAGAAAATCCAAAAGGAACCATTATGAATTCAGTTATCTTTACCTGGATAGTGAAGGCCAGGTACTTTATTGATGATCTTGCTATTTAAACATATTTAGTGGTAAATAAATAACTGTTGTGTAGTTTAATACAGTGCTTATTTTGTGCATGAAAAGTTCATGTTCAGACGATACTAACCGTGGCAGTCATGTTTGATACACTCATTATTTTTGAAGCTCTTCTCTACTGAAAATTAAAGCTCTGCAAGATCCTGAGTTCTAAACGTTATTTAACTTTTCATAGTTCACCCTCATATTCCAAAAAAGTTTTTAAGTAGTAGTCTGCCCACATAGAAGTAATTGAGGGTTTTCACATGTTGCATTATTCCTTGAGAGTGTTCCCAGCTGTACTTCCCAACCATGTGCAGTGGCAGCTGCACTGTCAGACCGTGTGACAGATGGAGCTGAAATGGTGGCACGGGCCCTGTATTGTGAATTTTTCCTGATAGCCTGGAATGTTTCTTCTGAGTAGTTGCACCCTGACCAGGCCTGTTGGTTTGGTATTCTGTGGATTTGCCAACCGGGGACGTGCCTCTTCCCTCCCAAGTTTTTTCAAACCCTGGTATGGTGTAGGATTACAGTGCTTGGATGCTTCTTCCCATCTTAGCAGGGAGGAGTTGCAATGAAATGTCCTCATGGAGGACTGGAAGGAGCTGAGGAATATGCTGTCAGGGCAGAATTTCTATGTAGACTCCATTGTAGTTCAGTGATGTGAATAGAGAGTTTGGTACTCCCAAATACTGGGTTCACTTTGCTTTCTTTTCTCTATATCTGAAAAATTATTTTCATTAAAAAAGCATTCTGCCATAAACAGCCTGTGGCTCAGTTTGCATTATTGTAATGAGAGGGGATGAGAAGATGCCAGAAAAAAAGTTGAGATGTGTTGCTCCTCATTGTTCCTGCTTTTTTCATGACAAAAGGTTCTAAAATAGATCATCTGAACAGAAAAAAATATTCTGTTGTGGAACTTTTTCAAGTTCAAGAAAAGGGTGACTTAGAGCTTGCTGCTTTTATAATTGAACAGCTGTGTACGGGCCTCACATTTGAAGTTAGCATAAATTTTTAATTTTTATTCCGTTTATTTACTTACAAATTACAGAGCTATCAGATCAGCACATCCCAAAATCCTGTTAGTTGATCCAATTTTTTGAGACGTGAATAGGTTCCTGGAATTATGGTGGAGTAAGGAGAGTGCAGTTTCTGGGAGACTGTGCTTTAGTGTGCCCAGGTTGTGCTGCTCTGAGCTGGCTGTGCCCCCGTGTCAGCTGATGGAAGGGCTGACACTGCTCCTCGTCCAAGCAGGCAGCTGGGGGTTTGTGTGTGCACGGCTGCTTGTTTGCCCTACTACCAAAAATTGAAGTGGAATAAGCATTGCATAATTAAATAACACCATCGGCATCTTCTGCTGCAAAGTAATGCTGTGAAAGAGCATCTGACTGTGAATTTTGGGTTTGGGATGAGGTGTCAATACGCAGCGCTACAGAAGAACAAGCTACTTAGAAAACACAGTAGTTTGTTAAGGATCTGATCCTGTCAGAAATTCTTGTGTTAGAAAGTAAAGCAAAAGGCCTGATAAAATGTAGATTAGCTGCTAACAAAGGGGCTTTGTGTCTTTTGTAGGTCAGCAGCTGAGTGTGTTTGACAAGAACTGAAATTTAATGTCTCCTGTAGCAACCAGGACACTAGTCATGTTTAAATCCACTGTACCAATGGTACTCTGTTTTTTATTAGCCTTTTCCAAACTTTTGTGTAACCTGAAGTCATCTAGCTCCTGGAGGGAGAGTAGGGGATCCTTCCTGTTAGGAAATAAATCAATGTTAGAATTTCTAAAATGTAAGGTAGTACTATGTTTATTTTAAAAACACATCTTGGGAGCGAGGAGTATGTTAAGTAGAAACATTTTGAAGTTGGAGCAAATAGTGTTTCTTGCACTTCATTTTTATAGTCAAGTGCTGTCACGCTCAAACATTGTTACATATTTGTAAAATGCTTTAGGACAAATTTTATGAAGGAGATTTGAGGAATGAAAAGGGGTGTCAGCCTATATGAGCATGAAGTATTTAGACTAGACTACCATTTGAACTGAAAAGTAAAACATGTCATATTAAGTTGTTTTTGTGAAATTATACATCCTTGCATATCACAGTCTGCTTGCTCTTTAAGCTTGCTTACAGAATTTAAATACTAGCATATTCTTGAGATGTTAAGAATTAACATCTTGTATATAATTCAAAGAGATAAGAGTAGTATGTCCTGTGTGTCTAACAAAGTATGAATGTGTATTTTAAAAAAATATTAAAAGCAGTAAATTATCAAAACGAAGCATTCTGAATGTATGAAATGTCAGAATTGCTGTTTCCTGTGTGGTCATAAATTCATTCCCTTATGGGTGTAAATTTTGGTCTGAGAGAAAAAAAATAAAAACAAACAAACCCCACTAGTGTGCAGTGTATGGAAATGATGGTGCTTGGTGGAGAAACAGCTGTTTTGATGTATAATTTTTGTTCTTACAGTGCTGCTCTGAGGTAATGCCTGAGATAGTACACATTTAAATGCTACTTGAAATTGAGAGTTCACAATTTTATTCTGAGTTTATGATTTGCATAAATTATTGTTTTCACGACAAGAGTTGGTATATTTAGCAAGAGTCTACTTGTCCCACATAAATGTGATTTTCCATAGATTGTGTCAAAAATTAGCAGTTACTGACAGTATTGTCAGTAGTTTGAGGATTCTTGACACACACACTGCCTCCCCAGAATACTTTGTTATTATATTGTGTGCCTGAATTTGTATCCAGATTTGTTGCGATTTGGTTGTAGTGGAGTACTCGGTCCTGGCTGGGTCTGTTTGCTCCTAATGGGGTGCTGGGGTGGGAGAGCAATACATGATCAGTGTGGGATGATGACCCAGGTGAACAGGCACACCACTTCCAGACACCTTCTGGTTTTTAAAGAGATGCAGCTGGTGCTGTGGCAGTTTAGCAGAAAACCTTGGAGAAAAACAGAGTTCCAAAGTTAAAAAATTGCAGCAGTGCTAAAATTACAAGTAATTAAAGTTTGTTGCTGTTTCAAGAGTGACTATGGTAATGAACTGAAGATAGACCAGACTACACCCTGCTAAGTAAAAATGCAGTCATAGGACAAATCGAATTTCATCCAGCTATGTCCTTAAAAAAAAAAAATTAAAAGTGTGTACCATTGAGAAGTCTGACACCTAAACTCCTGCAGCAGCTGTCTGTTTTCTCTCATGTGTCTTGCTGAGGAGGATGCACTGCTTGCTTGCTTTCTGTTCCTCCAGGGGAGCAGAGCTCTCCAACAGCCTTGTCTGGGCAGATGGACATAGCCGTGGAGCCCTGCCACGCTCCCTGCAAATCTGGAGAAATCCTGAAAGTAAGAGAGGCTTTATCCTGCCGCCTTCTCCTTGTCCCCAAAAGTCTAGCAACAGGCTAGCAGCTGGCAGCTGCAGCCATCAGCTGAGCTATTGCTGGCAGCATCCAGTGCTCACATGAAAAGGAAGTTGGGAGGCCCTCAGCAGCATGCAGGGTCTGGATCATTGTGCGTGAAGGATCTGCCCTTAATCTGACACTAGTGTCTAATTTATGATGGCTTAATTTTTTTTAATAGTTTGGGAATGAGGTGTCTGTATTCATGGACACTTTAGGATGTGTGTAACTAAGGTTTTACCAGTGTTTTCTGTGCAGAGTATACTCGTTCTCTGTGTTTAGCCGAGTGATTGCATAGGGCTTGTTTTCCCTAGTAAAACTCTTTAGGCATTGGGATGGTAATTGCAAAGCAGGTATTTGTTTGGATCACTTATATTTTAGATGTGTGGTTTTTGTACCAGATTGTTCTAGATCTACTGTATTTCAGTGGAAGAGCGCACAAAGCAGAATGAAAACAACTAAATTCTATTTTTTTTTTCTAACTATTTTACCAAAATTGGTCACTTTAAAAATGCTGTTTGATAGCTTCCTGCCTGATGTTCTTAGTGTGAAGTCAGTATCAGGTTGTGAACCAGCAGCCACAAGCACCCATTGTCTCTCTGTGAGCTCAGTGGCCCAGCCAGATTTCCTCCCACATTTACTCAAACTACCAAGCTGTGGAATGGATATAAGGATCCCATGGGAAGCCCTGCTGTTGGTCTAGCTGTAAAACAAATTTGGGTCACCAGAGAATGAGAAGAATCAGTCCTACATAGAGTTCTCAGAGACAATTAGCAAAACATTAGAATGCCTTAATGAGATCAAAATGGGTGTGGAAAACTAGCTTGAAATCTTACCTGCTTGTACCCAAGAATGAATGTTAAAATGGAAACGATGAAGACTAGAGTTGTTTAATCCTTCATATAAGCATCTATTTTATTTCATGTGGACAGTCAGATATACTTAGAAGTATATAGCTTTTTTTAAAAAAGAGTTAGTATATTTTTTCTATGTTTTCTGTTCAGGAAAAAAGTTGCCATGAAACAATATAACTGGAAAGTGCATCTTTTCAATGGAAATAGTATGGTGTAGGATTTCTTTCTGTCTCTTGATGTTCTGTGACAACAAAAGTCTAAGTTAACCGATACATTGTACGCTACAGGGGTTTCAAAATTGTCTGTTGGGCCTGCCCAAGGTTAATTCATGATTTTTATCTTGCAGGTTCATGTTGGGGAGAGGCCTAAAGCGCAAGCTGAGTGACTATGAGGAGAACATGGCTGGTCTCTCGAGTGCCTTTGATTCCAGTCGAAGTCTGTCCTACCCCCTCAAGAGGCAGCTGGTGCTCAACATGTGCCTCACCAAGTTACAGACGTACAAAATGCTGGTGGAGCCCAACCTGCACCGCTCCGTCCTCATCGCCAACACCGTGCGGCAGATTCAGGAGGAGATGAGACAAGAGAGCAACCAGCAGCCAGTGAACATCTGCCCTGGCATTGCTCCTGCTTCTCACAGCTACACTGGGATGGAGTCACCTGGGATTTCCCTTCAGTTGCCTTCAGGTGTTGGTCAGCAAGAGTCTCACTGCTGTGACCTGCGGTCTGTAGAGGACCCGATTGAAAACAGCCTGCTGATAGTTTCGGACGACGACATGTCATCTGCTATTTCATCTATTCTGAAGGATTTAGACTTTGTAGAAGATATAAGCCCACCTACTTGTCTGGTTCCTACTGGAGATGACCAGCCAAAGTTTCCAGAAAATACTGGTCTGAAACTAGAAGATGACAGACAGGATTTGAAGGGAGCTGAATGTGTGTTTGGTTCCTTTGAGATTTCAAATTCAACCAGTTACTTGAAGGATTTGGCAATAGATGACATTTTCGAAGATATTGACACTTCAATGTATGATTCAGACTTCTGTTGCCCTCCCCTGATGCCGCCCAGATCACCATCTCTTACTACAGAAGAACCACTGAAAACCTTCCCATCTTGTAATTCTTCTTCAGCAAACAACATTCAGATTTGTAGAACAGATCTGAGTGAGTTGGACCACATCATGGAAATTCTTGTTGGATCCTGATACTTGTTTTACCCAAAGATACTTTTCAACTGCCACTTTCATTTGGTTTCAGGATAAAAGCCACTGGAATAGTTGTAAAGAATTCTTTAAAAAGCAAACAAAATAATAATTTGTCTGTAGTAGGATTTTCTAAGTAATTCCAAAACTTAGAAACCAAAAAAGTGGCAGATTTTTAAAAAAAAAATTATTTATCAGAACTGTGCAATCATCATTGTCCTTCCAGGGTGTATGTGGAACAATGGGCGCATACCCTCATCACCCCTCATGCCTCTTTCAATAAACTTTTTTATGTGCAATTTTTAATTTGACAGAAGAATTTACATGCAAAGCAAATTTCCTATGAGGTGATCTTTTACAAAGCCTCCACTTTATTTTTAATATCAGAGTCTATGCCAAGCTGGCATCTGTCAAGTTGCAGAGTTAGATTTTGTGGATTGCAGACACGTTCTTAGAGATGGGTATATTTTAAAAATGAGACACGCTTTGCTTTCTTTTGGTCAGAAAAGCAGATCAAGACACTTACCAACAAAGTCTCTTGCATTTTCTAAAGCATTCAGAACTATTTATTTTTGTAAATTTTATAGTCTTTCTACATTTTACTACGTTATTTCATCATAGTTCAAATATAATGGACTTCTAGTTGGATGTGTTTAGCACTACCTCTGAGCTGAAATGCTTTAACTCTTTCCAGTGCTTCATCTGAGACTGCAAATCTTTTTGTTTCTGTTTCTTTACGGGGGAAAGTTCTAACTCATTAAGTTGATCCTTTGACAGTGACCTAGCTGATTTGTGAAATCAAGGGTATTCAATGTTTAAAAACTTTTAAGTATTTACAAATTAATTTATATGTAGATTGTGCAATTTAACATTTTTCTGTCAGTATTATGTGCTTAGATTTTGAATAATCTTGGCGTTCTTTAAATTAAAACTTACTATGTACAGGTAGCGTTTTATTCTCTTTTGGAAAACACTGTCCTTCAACCCTGCTTTTACTACAAATTTTAAGATGATTTTAATGTGCAATATTATTTAAGAATATACACATTTGTATACCTGGCATTGTGGGAAGAAATGCTTCAAACATAAAACCTCTAGCAGCACCTTTGGAGGATACTCAGCCAACATTTCTGCATCCTTTCAGAAGCCAAGCTGAGAACAGTGAGCACACATCACCCGCTGCTGTGACCGCCCCTGGGGCTCTGGGGGGTCAGTGCTGGTGGCTCTGTCCCTCCCAGGGGCTGGGGCCACCTGGGCTTTGCAACCCTGGAGCTGCTGCCCCAGGCTGTCGTGGGTGGGGCAGGGGTGTTTCTGTACAGATACACAAATGCCCTGCTCAGCTGGAGATGAGATTTGCAGTTTGGGTTCTGTGTCTCAGCCTGAAACGAGGTCTAGATCGATCCCTGCTATCGTCTTCGGAGTTTCACACTTGCACATTGCTTTTTGGTTTGGGTTTTGTTATTTTTTTCCTTCTTTTTTAATTATAAAACTTTTACTTTGTTCTTGAAAGCTGCAGCACCTGTCTTGGAAACTTGCAGTTGTAAAACCTTTGCTTTGGTTTGTTGTATTTTTTGGGTTTTTGTTGTTCTGCTGAGACTTTCTGGGAACGGAGCGTCGGCAGAGGGAAAAAATGTTGCCTGTGTGTTGCATCTCACAGAAGTTGAAATCCTGGCCCTGTTGAAGGGGCCAGGGTGTCACCTGGTATTTCTAGTCTTAACTGATGCTGTGGCACACCTACCTTGTGCAGAGATCTCCATTTTTTACTGTGACTCTCTTGGTTAACAGTTAGCTGCCGACATAATTTGGTATCCCAGGCCAACGGAGAACCATTTCAGGTCACATCCTCGCAGCCATCTGGGTTGTTAAGCAACCGAAGGGTTTAAATGTATTTATATGCATATATTGTATTGATTCTAATATAAAACTTCTGATCTAAAGCATTTTGAATTGCTGGATAAAGGGATTTGTTTGAAGAGTGTATAACTAGTTCTTGAAGAGGTACAGCTTCAGAATGTACACAGATTGTGCATTGTGTATAGACTACTCTGGCTTTTCCTCAGCCTCTACTTTTGTATTAAAAATATGACTGAATAAATCCGTGAAATATTAAGGGCCTTCTGCACTGTGATGAAACAGAGATGCGGTTAAAAATGTCTTTAAATTCAGTGATGAGGGATAAAATAAAAAGACTGCATCTAATATCTTTTTGCATTTGAAAATATGGAATGTTACTATGCAGTAATGATATTTTGGTATGAAAATTGTGTCATATAGCAAATAGTGAACACTTAGTAAATCCACTTACCTTGCAGTCTACAGAAACAGAAGAGAAGACAACTTGCTTTTCAACACTTACGTACTAAAGTTTTTTGTATACTGCGGCAAAAGATTCAATTGTTGGTAGATCTTTTATCAACAATTCAAAATGCAGTTTTTGTACAAGTCCTGGCTACAGAGCTCTGTTTCTAATTGGTTGCTTGTGTCACAGTGCCAAGACCATGAGCTGGTGTGTAATGCAGTTCGGTTATGTTTGGAATTATGTGCAAAGGGAAGTTTAATTTTTAAATATGCACAAACTAATTTTAAAATCCTTCCATGTAAAATGAAGTTAGAGGCTAGTTGTGGTGGACCTATTTATTGTATGTTTGGAAATAAAAGCCACAGTTTTGCATTTAAACCAGTTATATTTTGGAGCCTTCAGTATGTGTTTTAAAAACAAAGCATAAAAAAAAATCTATGGCACCTTGTCACCTTTTCTTCGGTCTTTCATTCACAAAGACATAACATTTTCCCTAGGCATTTGTACCTTTTTTCCTTCTCCACATGCCCCCTCTCCGCCATCCTTTGTCCCTAGAAATAATAAACACCTTACAAACTTGTACAGAAATTACACATGCCAGGCCCCATAACAGGATTCCACATGGGATTTTCACGTACCCTGAGGGATGGATTCCTTTAGGGAAGCACCACAGCTTGAGCTGGGTGCCTCCAAAGAGGGACTGTGAACACTGAAATTCCTGGGCAGTTATGCCTATAACAATAATAATTCAGACCATTAATAATAATAAGGTTTGGGGTCTTCATGGTGTTTGCTCCTCCATTGCTCAGTGGTCGTTGTCTTACACAGCATCTCATGCTCCCAGCTTGGGTGCCTGAGTCTGCCGTTTGGAACTTGGAATCTTCTAATGTTACATTCGTTTACCACAATCCATAGGTTTTTCTCTACTTCAGCTATTAATATCTAAGCTGTAGCTTTGCTCTGGCTTTAAGTTTTCACTAAAAACCACTGCACCCTCACATCCCCTCTGTAACCAATGAAGGAATGGCCCACAGAGTGTTTTTCCAGCCTGTGGGGTGGGGGGTTCCCGTTGGGAACAGGTGACACAGCACTGAGCTGTCCTCTGGGCTTCGCCTCCAGTGCCCTGTGAGGTGCTCCCAGCCCCTGCAATTCCTGGTGTCCCTTCAGGGGCTGCTGTGCCTGTGCAAGTGTCACATACAAGTGTCCTTGACACACATAGTGGTGACTTCAGACCTGTGTGCTTGTCAGGCTGGACAAAAGCACTGCCGCTCTGGGCTAGGGAAAGGCTGCTTGTACAAATCAAACCAGCACCTTCAGGTTTAGAGGTTTCCATCCTCTTCCTGTTCTAGACCTCTAAAACGAGATCCTGACCCTTCTCCAATGAACTTTCAAGGTTTGAATTGAGGCAGAATCACGATTTCCCCTCATTGTTAAGTGTTGAAATAGAAATGAACCTCTTTATGCACCATTTTAAGAATTACATCAAGTTCCCTCCATTTTAAGGGAAAAAAACATTCTTATCATATAGATTGAGGCAGAACAGAGCATTCTCCTGCAGCTTTCACTGATGAGACTGCACTGGGTGCTGCTTACAGATTTCCTCCTCCCTTTGTCATGGAGCCTGCTGACCACAGTGTGAAAAGCACAGGTCTGGAAGGAAACTGCCCAGAAATCCGGTGGTGTCACCACCATGCCATCAGCTCTGGGACTGACGCATTCCTGAGGAAGCTGCTACGGATGCTGCAGCACAGAGCTGAGCCTGTGCCTGTGGCAGCAGGAAACGCTGCCTCTCGAGGGTGTGCTGCAGTTCAGTGTTTTAAGAAAATATTTTTGAAGCTTTCAGTGGTGTAGGCTTTCATACACTTGCATCGATTTTAGCCACGCTGAAAGATGTGAAGTTAAAAGCATTCAGAGCAGCAGAGCTCAGTGCAGTGCTGCTTCAAACAGCTGCCTGGGGAGGTCTGGGTGCTACCCAGAGTGCTCTGTCCAGCTCTAATCTGTGTGCTGGAAGTGACACTTTAAAAGACTCATGTTCCAGCACAAGCAACAGTAAAATACACAAAATTAAATAACCTATCCATGAGTTCCGTGAGGAAGATGAGTTGCAAATTAGCAGCAAAACTAATTTTGAGCTGTTGAAAATCAATGTTAGAAGTGAGGCATTAAGCTCTAAAGATGCAGAAGTGTATTTATAGAAGTGTGTGTTAATAAAGTAGATGTTTGGGGAAGCTGGAGGATTTCTGGCATTTTAGGATTTGCTCAGCATTCACAGGCATCTCGCCTTGATTGAAAAAAGCAAAAAATGTTGCAACTTCATTCCATACATTTTTCCCTCATCAGGGCCTGCTTATCCCACCCAGCAGAGCACTAAGCCAGGCTGGCTGTGCTCTGGCATCCGAGCTGTGCTGTGGGAGGCAGTTTAGGAGGTTCTCAGACATACTTCAGTAGAAGGAGCAGGAACTTTTTCTCTTTTGAATTTTCCAGAGTGGATCTGTAAAGTTAAACTTGGATCCACAGGGAAATTTGGGAGTTCACAATTAATTTGCAGGTAGCTCAGTTTTAGCCAAATTCCCTTTGCTGTATTAACTGGAGTAGGAGTACTCCAGGAACTCCCATTTTTTAATCCATTAAAGCTGCTCTTCATCATTGAAAAATACCAGAGTGCTTTTAAATCCTGCAATGACCTTGCATTTAGAAAAAAAACTTACACCTTTACAAGATTTCTTTTATTTGTTTTTCACTCAATCTTCTGCATATGCAACCAATGGTGTGTTTATAGTATGGATAGAACTCATCCTACAGCCTGACTGTCCCCCATCTTTTTCTTGACTCTTTTAAAAATTATTATAATGAATTAAATTCCCCATTTTAGAATATGCATTGAAAAATTTTCAGTCTTTCACACTGAAGTTGGTTTGAGGGGTTTTTTTGCTAAAGAATGTTTACAGCATTCCTTCCATAAAAGAAGCATTTCAGTAATTACACCGCTGATTGGAACTTTGTAAAACTTTGTTCTATGGGTATATTTTCCCTCTAATCCCAGCAGAAGAAATAGGCATTCCTGTCTAACTCTGCTGTCCAGAACTCCTGCCTTGCTGTCATTGTCACCTTTCCAAAATCCTAAGCAAATGTCAGAAGTCTGTAGTATTTGCTTTCTGCAAACACAGGGTACAGTAACACATTTAGTTCATCAAAACTCAGGATTTCACAGCTGAGAGCTCGGAACTGAGACTAGAAACGGTGACATTTGTAACTTACAACGTGCTGAGGTACAAAGTGGGATTTCCTCTGCACACCACTTCCAGGGCACTGACACAGCCGTGCCTTTGGGGACACGGCTGTGCTGGCACCCCGGGCTGGCTGCCAGGCACAGCAGGAACGAGGAAATGACTCAAGGAAACGAGCGGTCACTGCTTGTGCAGAGCACGTCAGAGGCGCTTCCGGCACCCCTCGCTCCCCACGATAACCACGGCTACGTTTTTACTACGAAATGTGCCTGAAAATGGTTGGCAACACTTCAGTTTGTCTCCCTGATCTTTTGTCAGCTGAGAGAAACCAGTTTTGTCTTTGTGGGTACCCCCAAATGTGCCGGTCAGGTCCAAATTCCGACGGGGGCTGGAGGGTTGCCAGAACTCCCCAACCTTGATGCTGAATTGAATTACTTTGCCGCTCAAATTTTGCTAGTCTCTTCCCTTGGAATGGTGGATTTGTTCATCTCAGGTTGGAAATGGGAGTTACAAGGTCCCTCAGTTGTCTCATGCAGGCAGTGCTTACAGGTCGTGAGGGCTCAGGTGGCCCAAAGCGTCTGCCCGAAAGAGAAAGACCTGGAAGGTGGAGCCCATCACCTTTGGAACCCCAGTAGTTTGTTTCCCTGCTGAATCACAAGGGCTGAACCCTTTTTTCTTTCCATTCTGTACCTTGGACAGGGCTGTAAAATCTGCTAGTATGAGGGAAAGATGACGTATTCATCCTTCTCCCAGGGCAAAAGTACAAAACATTTTTCATACATTCATCCAATGCTCACAGAAGCAAGGCAAAATTGAAAGCCCAAAGGAAAAGAGGACTCTGATGCACCAGTGAATGTTACACACACTACGAGTTGCCCCCTCAAGCCCCTCTGCAGGCCCCTGCTTGTCTGAAAGCATAAAAATGGGATTTTAATCTTATAATTGATTTTAATAATGTTTATTACTAACCTCAACTATTCCTTCACCATTTACTGGCAATTTAACATTTTGTGAGCTTATGACCACAACCTATTTAATACATGTTTAAGATCTCTCAAAGAATATAAGGGAAACTGAAAATTAATTCAAATCTAGGGTTAACTGAAAAAGTTAACCCTACTCTTGTATCCAGATGGAGTTTCTAGTTTGGCATTGCAGGACTCCCTCCAGGGCCAGGGAAGTTGGAGAGCCACTTTAAAAAGCATTTTTCCAAATGCCCTGTTCCATCTACTGAGTAAGCAGGACAGAGTTCATCCCATGCTAATAGCACTGAGGTATCATAAGCATTACTAAAGTTATTACAGCAACTGTAATGTCACTGCTGAACAGTTTACTAGATTAAGGGTTGAAGTCTGCCAGTGCTTTAGAGTATTCTTAATTCTAAGAACAGAATATGCACATCATTAAATAATTAACTGACTTAGTTTTGAAACACCCAACTTCATTCCCTGCTTTCAACACATAAAATATCAGTTGCATGCTTAGCAACTCTTTAAAACAAAAACCATATAAAATTTTCATATTCAGAATGGCCAGAGCAGCAAACAGATCAGTAACTTGTGTCAAAGTTACTGCCAATGAATAAATAAAGCTGTTGCAGTTGGCAGGGAACCAACACAGATTCTTCTGAGTGACAATGAAGTGCATCCCCTGTGGCACTCAAGCATGCAGGAGGATGGGCAACAGTCGACAGTTTCTATAAAATTTTAAAAGGGCAGGAATTTATACCATTATGCATGTCCTGAACTGCGACACTGCTGAGCTTTGACAAGCAGAGTATGCATGGTGTAAGTGTGGCTGAATGAACCCAACGTGTCCTGTGACAATCAGCTTCAACAAGGTGATTTATTTCAGCCAGAAACCAATGCCAGAATGAAGCACTTTGCCGCCTCCACCCCTATCACCACAGCAGGCTTCACCAGAGAGAAATTATAACACCTTTATTCTGCTAAACCCCACTGAAAGTCCCCAAATGTAGAAGGCTCCTCTCATTACACCCAGCAGTGGCAGCAGATCTCAGCTGATCCAAGCTGGAGCAAGAAGGAGGACAGACGGTGGCAAGGCACGTCACAACACACCGGGGACTTGTGCAGATTTTGGCAGGGAAAGAAGGGTTTGGATTGAAGAGGCATTAAGACCTGAGAGCTCAGTAGTCCAGGAGAGTCTACCAGAGTTATCTTGAAGCGTGGCTGCGGCTGCAGCGTTTACTGTACAAGACACGACTCTGCAGCAAAAACTTAGCAGGGAAAAATTACAAAATTTGACTTCACAACTAAACAGGAGAAATATCTTCTAATAACATGGCCTTAGGTCCTCATATACAGCAAAATGTCACTTTCCTAAAGAATATCTGCAGTCTATAGTATCAAGTCAATAACAAAATGAAGGTAAACTGCATTCAGTTAAAAAAAAAAAGAAAAAAAAGGCTAAAAATTGCATTTAATTCAACAAACATCACTACTGAAAAATTTCATTTTTAGGTTGTGTGTAGAAAAAATCTGCTTCTTCCTTGGGGTTATTATACACTGTGTGTTTTCATCTGATGACGTGGTCTTCAAAAAGAGGTTACAGGTGAAAAGGTGACCATGTCTGGAGTCCGGTGACACAGAAAGCTGAGTGAAAAAGAAAAACTTAGTTATTTTTTTCCATCCTATAGGAGGTTAATCACTTTGCATATGCCAACCTAATTTTTATAAATTTTCATTAAAATAATTTTTTAAAATTTTATTTTAAATTTTTTAGAGAAAAAAAAAGACATAAATATGAAGATAAATTGAAAACATCCCATTGTAAACTTTGACTTACTTTAAATTAGAAATAGCAACATATGTTTTTAAATGAATTTTTCTTTGAGATACCATGCTGCAGGGTTTTTTCTTTCCCTTATGACGCTACCCCAGAAAAATATTGTCCTTTTACCGTAACTTTGTACCACAAGTCTTTTTTCTTTTATTCCTTCTTTGTCTACCTCAAACCACTTCTCCTTTGTCTAAACCCAGTTCCTGTATTTTACACATTTCCAACGTGATTCAGCCACTGTGATCCCCCCGCACGTACTCACTGAAGAAAGCAGAACTTAATTATGAAGGAATAAGCTGGACAGTCCTTTTAAGTTTTATTTCTGAATTCTCCAGCCTATCATCTCTTATGTACAATGTTCCCAGAACAGTTCTACACCTTCATTGTCCAAGGCAGTAAATAGAATAAAACAGAGCAATGAAAGTGTGTCTCAAACTATCTGTCTCCACAGTGACAGCAGCAGCTCAATTTTATCCTCCACTGAGGAAGGGACCTTGGGTTAGGTATATTCCTCCAAAATACCTTGCTAAAAACAGACTGAGGTGACTGAGGTGTTTTACAGCAATGGAGAATGACACAATTTTCCTTCCAACTTGCATTGCTGTAACGAGAAACAAACAAACACCAAGGTATCTTTTCTGAAGCTGTCAGAGAGGTTTCAAAAGAGCAAAAACCAACTCCACATCCAAAAGTTATACCAGCACCAAACCATTACTTGAGAACTTGTGCTGGAACAGCAGGGAGGGACATGCTAAATACACTCTGTGGTTCTCTGAAGTGCTCACTTCCAGAGCAATTCTTACCTTGGTCTGGATCAATGCTTTGCAGTCATTAACACTGAATCCATCAAATCTAAAGTCCTCATTATCTTTGACATTTGATTCCTCTAAAATGTCAGCCTGGTTCTCAGAAACGTCCTAAAACACATAATTTACATATTATTTATGAATTTATTTATGCATTTCTATCTGATTTCAATGCATACAACCTAAAGAGAAGTTTCCTTCAGATAACAACCACTAAATTTTACTTTCTGAAGCTATATTTTATTTGCATTAAAATAATTTTATGCTAGAACCAGTAGAATAATGCCTTAAGTTTTAGCTTTTGTATTTTTCAGATTCTGTACTGCATTCGTGTATAACTCTGAACTCTGGATAGAATGCTAGTTAGCTTTCTTCACATTTTGCTCAGACTAAACAATCCTTTTAGGCCTGAGTACCAAGGTCATCAACACAGCCTCAGGCTTGAAAAGTATAAACAAAAGTAAACTGGGGAGAGGAGCAAACTGGGGGAATGTGACTTCATTACCTGAAGCTATAATTGGACAATTAACCTCTGATATGCAAACAGACCAAACTTATATCCATCTGAGAAAACTGGTGACTGTTGTCAATCTTGGGTGTAGCCTCTGAGAATCTTTGCACTGCCCAAGGAGAATCCTTTGAAAGCATTTTAATAAATTCCTACTTTATTCTCTAACTCTGCCTAGCCTCAGTTCCAGGTAGCCCCTCAAGGCATCACCCACACACATGAATATCTGACTTCAATTAATAAAAAAGCCATTTCCAATTAATATTAGCCTTAATTAGCACCAAATCATTGCTGAGAAATGCGTCTTAATCAGTATTGTTAAAAGCAATACAGTTTTCCAGTAACAGATAAGGAGTAATGATTTAAGTTTAAGCTGCCTGGGCATTGATTTAATGCTGGGGGCAAGAAAGGAACAGAATGGGAGTTTAGCTATGTTAGAGAAATGTCTCTGATTCTCTCTCTGTTGAATAACAGTTCTACAAAGTGATTTTTTCAAGTGCAAAATAGGTTTCTAACTTCAGCACCGTCCTTCTGTTTGTATATAACTTGCATGAAAAGTCAAATATGCCCATAAAATCATTACCCTGCCAATCCCATGTTTCAGCATTCAAATAATTGATTGAAATAGTTACTTCTGAAAATTACATATGACTAACTAATCCCAGCTAAATAACTGAATTCTAAACCATCCCTGACACCTGTACCTTCTCAAAACAAGAGATTGTTAAATAGAGACATTTCTGCTTGAGATCTTTCAACACTGCTAGTTTGGTTTCAATCCAATTTAAAGCATACTCTCTCTCAAGCCTCACAAAAACAGACAGAAGAATAATGTGAGGAAAGGGGAAGTTGAACACACTTTCAGTTTCTTCACAGCAAAATCATCCAATAATTACTGTAAAGCCTCTCTGATTCAGATCTGGTTTTCACTTTACAGAGAGATATTAGAGGCTAACAGTTTTCTTGCACTCTGAGCAAAAAAAGTAAACAATCCTACTGCACACACACCAGGGAGCTGATTCTCCATCTCTGCCACCTGAAAGCTACTTCTCCATCTCTACCAAAGCTGAGTGTTCCACCTAACAACAGGGAACTGTGCTGGGCAGACTTCAATGTAAAGACAATCAAAGTATGATCCTGCACAATTTCATAGTTACTTACACATGAAGATGAGAGAACACTAAGCTATTGTCTTAAAAAACTCCCTGTTAAAAAAAACAAACCTTGGGACTCACCCAGATCTAGTCCCTCATGCATCTGCATGTACAGCTTACAGAAGATCAGATTCCCAACCCAGTGTTTATGCTGGCAGAATGGAAAACCATTGTTCAATTACCTTTTGATTTGCATCTATTCCAAGAACACTCAAGAGGTTTTCTTGGCAGTGAGATTTACTCCAGGGATGCCTCAAGCTGGGGGTATTATCAAAGTCTCTGAGTGCTCTCCATACCTTTCCAGAATCCATGCTAGGAAACAAAACACAATTTGAGGTTTTGAGCTGAGGTTTCCAGTGAACATATGCAACAGTTTTTTCCACTAGATACAGCTGTACACTAACCTCGATCTAACAAGCAACTTGTCTTAAAACTCTTTCTACACTTGTCCAAACTGCCAACCCAATGCACTAATGAGCTGGCATGACAATTAGTGGAAGCAGTAAGTCAGCACAAGTGTGTGTTTGTGCTCCTCAGGTGAGAAGGGCACTAGAAGCACATCTCAGAGCTGCTACGTGCCAACAGCTCGCAATATTCAGTTGTGCTGGAGTCCAGGGCACAGAGAATGTTTCTCTGCTTGTTTTAGGAAGCCCTGACCCTCAGCAGAACACTGCTTTTAACCTCTGTCCCTGGGAAAAAAATTGCCAAGGCTCTGGGAGTTGGAGCATACAGGTGTGAATTAGACAGTAGTAGTAGTGGTAGTTTGTCACAGGGTGAAGAATTTAGAGTTTTAGGATTTTAATATGAGAGTGATTAGGGAACAAGATGGAGGATTTTGGGTATTGTCTCATCTCCTTCTTGTTCTTCTTCTATGCCATTTTCTGTAGTACTGGTGGCAAGAAGTCATTGGTTAGAGAAAGCAGTGGCACAGATGCTATGTGAGTAGATTAATAGAAGTTATTGGTAGAAAAGTAAAAACAAGATACATGTTAGAAAGTAATTGGATTAATTAGCTTTAAAAGGCCTTGGCTTTGGGTGTTTGTGCTCCAATTATCCATTTTGTGCTTTGTTTCTTGCATACTAAGTCTGGTGTGTAGATGGCGTATCAAATTCAAGATAAGAAAAGAATAAACAATAGACCAAAGACAGAGAAAACTCAGAGTCTTTCTCATTCTTCATTCATTGTGGCAAAGAACTCACAAGGGAACCTCCTCCAGGGGCCCAGGGGGCAGCTTCCCAGCCTTGCTGGCTCCCCCAAAAACCCAACACGTTGCTTCTGTGAAACGTGGGCAGAGCTCAGCCCTGTTAGTTCTGCACTTTGCCTTTTCTGTCTCTCAAGTCTTTCCCCGTCCCACAGGTCACACTTCACCTCTGCAGCACCTGTCTTACAAAACAAGCCAAAGGCACTCACTGCTGAAACAGCGAGGAGAGAGTTCCCTCAAGGTGGTGCTTTGGATTCTTACACTGCATTAATCACAAATAAAAATTCAGCTGGGCTTTAGTTTGCACTTGTCATTGACCTTAGTTACTCATCACAGTAGATTAGGAAATTTTTGTTTTTACTTGGTACTCTGCTGTAATAGTGCAGTCCCCTTTACAATTATATTTCTCCACAAGTTTGATGCTGATTAAAATACAACACATATGCAGGGAACTTGGCTGAAAGATGCCCACATTAAAAGTTTTACCTACATTTCTTCTGAGTCTTAGGACATTTCTCAAGTATGGTCTGTCACTGCTTGCTAGACACAAAGCCTCCAAGTGATGAAAAAATAACTGCAATGCTGTTCAGTAACTACAATATTGCTCTGAAGCTGCTGATCCTTAAAAGACATGTAACAAAACTAGAAGTGTTCCAGCTGTTGCAAGAGAAAGCTTAGTTAATGATACTAATTGCTATTAACATAGCCCAGGAAGGAAGCCAGATGCACCACAGATTCTGAAGCACATCTGGTTAAACATGAGAAGAAGTTACCAACTGCGAAAACTCAGGGAAAAAAAAAAAAGCAAGTAAGTTGTTAGTAGAAGCAGCAGCCTCCAATGATGAAGAAATAAGTGGGATGTGCTGTAAAGAAAGGACAAGCAAACAGGAAGAACAGGCTGCCTATTGGGTTCTGGCATTCCTGAGGCTTAGTCATAAAGAGGCACACCAACAGCAGGAAAAACCCTAACCAGGAATTTGTAATTTTGATATATTCCCTTCATTGTTTTCCAATGGCGAAAACACCATCCATTTCCTTTAACAACATGCTACAGAACTGGTAAGATCTATACACTGAAAAGCATAGTATTAAAAAGATTTTTAAGTGCACCACTGATTTTTAAATTATGAAACGAACAGTGTAATTGATGAGGAATGTTTTCTTTCTTCTTTTTTTTTTTTAACTGTTAATCTAAACTCATTACCAAAGTTGATTCTTCAAAACTTCAGGAATCCAAACATCTTCATTATTTGCATCAAGAACTTCCTCTAAGCTTGTTATGCACTCTCTGGACTGTGGTACAAAGACTTCTGGAAAGCTCAACTTAAATATCTCCTCATAGCTGTGGTCTTCCTAGAAAAAAAGAGATTTTTATTACATACATCATACAGGCCATCCACATAGCTCATAAAGGACCTAGTCCAAAGACTACAATAATTCTAGAGATTATCTTATTGTTTTTAGAATTTATATTTCTATTAATGTCAATAGCAGAGGGACTGAGCTCATATTTCAGTGTTTCGAGTATTTTGAATACCTAAAATTAGAGAAAGCAAGAGTCCAGAGTTTCTGATGAACCTTAGCCTTTAACTTCCCAGCTTCTCAGTCACAGACTTGCATACTGTGCATTTATGACTCCTTCTGCTCAGCTAATTCAATCCAGGCCAAATCTGATGTAGGCATCAATTCAACAGCTTATTTTGCTAACTCAGTATTCAAACACTCCTAATTCAAATGTAACACACCTGCCAAATGCTACAGTTACCAATAAATACTTGCACTGTGCAAGTCTGCAGAAAAGCTGAGGTGAGGATGTTTCCATATCCTTGTGTTTGCACCAAACTTCTTCCAGCCTATGTTAAAAATCAGAGGCAGATTTAAATCCTTGTTCCTCCTCAAGCAGTGATGAGGAGGAGGTTTGGAGGGCTGACCACAGCACAGGAGTGATCTAGACAGGCCTAGTGGAAGTAACCACTAGTAAGTAGGGTTATCTGACAACTAAGAAATACATATACAAGGGAAAACATGCATAATTTACATCCTATCCTAGAGGCATGCCATCTGGTTCGGAAGCTGTATCCTTTATTCCTTCAGGGAAGGAATTACTGCAATTTTCCAAATAAAAGCAAATTAATTGACTTCACCACCCTGCCCAGGGACTGCAATGCAGGAGCAGCAACACTGCGTGAAAACTCAAGGATGGAACCAGTCAGTTTGGGGTTTTTGCCCAGCAATCAACAATTTAATCTGAAAACCCTAAGCATGGATACTCCATATTTTCATAGTTTCATTTAACTGTAATTCAAACAGCTGAAATATTTCCACAGTCTTATTACACTGAACTCAGGTGGGGTAAATACAGAGTGAGTGCGGATTTAATCTAAGGATAAGTGGACAAAATCAACAGAGCTGATAGAAGGCTTCTGCACTTCTGACCATGCTTCAAGGAACAGAATTTGTGCCCCATGCTGCTCCCTCCTGAAGTAAGGCCTTGCTAAAATCCTCTCACTGCTGGGATATTCAAAGACTTCTGGGTAATTTCCTTTGAACCTTGCCCAAAGTGTCACAATACTTTCAACCAATTTGTAAATTATTTCAGCAGGGATACAACATGGAGGATCCTGACAGATGCTTGAGAAGCAGAATTCTGTCAAGTAACACTTGCAAAAGCATTCATGGTCAAGGAAAAAAAAAAAAACAACTTCCAGGTAGGCACCAAAACTGAAGTGGGATAGGAGTCAAGGAAAAGCCAGGCAGCTGCTCTTGGCTTTGGGATGGGGGAAGTTACAGCCCCAGGGAGTGAGTGTATGGAGGGAAGCACAGCTCTGCCTCAATTGCAGCATCTCAGTAGAGCCTTGGTGCTGCTCCAACACACATACAAGTCACTGACATAGTTTAGCCAAGACAGATCAAGAAATTTTTTTTATTACCTTTATTATTGTCTATTTCAGTGAGTGTTTCTGAAACAAAGTTTGGCTATATTTTCATTTATCGGTGGCTTTGTACTAATTGTAAAAAATCAATGTACAAAGTTCACATCAGTACTTTCTGAATAAATCCTCTATATCCTATTATATCAAAATACCCCTTGGATTAAACGCATGCACCAGTCCCTCCCTCAAAGGCCAGTGTTTAAAGAGCACATGAAAAATCCTCAAATTGTTCAATGGTGTAGGCAAAATACCCAGCTACTGAAAGGAAATTAATGATTGTCTCCATCTTAAAACACATGATTCTGATCCCAGTGGATGTCATTTAATTAAGTGAACCAATAAATACTGAAGGCCAGACCTCTGACCTGAGATGATTTCTAGAGGTCCCTTCCTACCCACCTGGCCTTTTTTCTATTGATCCTACAGAAGCCAGAGTCCCAGTCCAAAGATTTTATGAAAAGCACAGGGATAAAGGACAAGTTACACATATATTCTACACTCCAAGGAATCCCCAGCAACTCTGTGGCTCTCTCTCTACCTGGAGATGAGAACAGACAACTTGAAACTCTAAGCATGGTTAACTTATTTAACTCGTACTGGACATTTCCTTCTGCCTTTAAAAAATGCAAAATAAAGAAAAGGCTTAAGTAAGCCTTTAGTAAGATTAAGATCTACTGCTTTTGGAAAGAAACCAAACAACCTGCTATATTCCATTTCAGCTTCAGTCATTAAAACATTCTCTTTCTCCAACAGAAGACTTCTTGTCTGCCATTTCCAGCATTACAAAAATTTTGAATTCTCTGTTTATGCTCACCAAGAACCAGGTATTTTGTGTATCTACACTCAGTCAGTGTAGGCAACTTTTCCCCCCTGCATCTTTGTGCTTTTACTAGTAACACCTCTGCAACAAGTAAAATTCATAGGCAAAGGGCAAGAAATCCTGTCTCCAGAAATGTCTCGGTTCCTTACCCATGCTAAAATTCACCCAATGGATTACAAGCAATAAATTATTACTGCTACAGATTAACCCCATGGAAGTCTTAGCTGATTGTTCTCTTTTTTCAAATGTTGTCATTTAGGATGAAAGTAGTAAGAGCAAGGGGATTTTTTTCTGTATTTCCATGTTCTCTCTTCCCTTTTGTTACTTTCCTTCCCTTTGCTGAGGCATGTTTGGTCCACATGGAAACACGTTAATCCCAACAAGGTATAACCCTTTACCTGAACCTTTTTTTTTATTTTTGTGCTGATAAGAATTCATTGCATTATTTACTCAGAACTTTAGCTCTAACATTGTAAGAGCAAATGCTATAGCCTATGCTAAAAAATGAATTATATTATTTCTACTGATGTCTTGTGTGTCACCATCAGTCTAAAATTCCAGAAAAACTGCTGATATTATTGAGGGAGTATACTAAATAACAAAAGACATTGTTTTTACCAATTTCTAACTCAATGGTATGTGGATTTACTTCAATAAGTTTGCAGGCAACTCACAGAATGTCTGTCCACCCTGCTTTTGTCACCCACCTTCCCGATTTGTTGTTTCTTATGCTCTTTCTTGCCTAAATTTTACACTCCATGTCCTTCAGGGCAAGGATCATGGTGCCTACGTGCTTACTTGCCTATGTGCCTCCTTATTCCTAGTGCCTAGAAGCAAAATAGTGCATTACATTCTTTAAAGCTCTCCAGCAGGACAGCTTAAGTATTTGTCAAACCCTGTAAAGAAGTTGCTTTTGTTCCACTTGAGGTAGCTACGAAGTAGCTGGACAGTTTCTCTGCATGTGCAGCATTACCCTCTGCAGAGAAAACAGACACAAATCCGGAGGTGTAGGAAGCAGTAACACAAACATTCCTGGTCCTTGGTTTGCTGTGAGCACGTACCTCATCCAGAGAGCCCGAAGCCTCCTGCATCCCATGGCGCAGGGATGGCTCAGCACACACGTGGGCGGCAGAAATGCTGCAGCCTCCGCTGCTTCGGTCCGGATCGGCTCCCCAGGCTTTTGCTGGCTTCACCAAAACTTCAAGGTTATGACTGAATCTCTCTGATTTGTCTAAGGGCTCCTTGAACCCTTCAAAATCACCCCAAGAACCACTGGTTTCTGAGGTACTAAAGCTGCTCTCAGCAAACTTCTCACAACTTCTCCCTTTGCTGCTCATTACAGGGAGGCTTTGCTGTGTTGCTTCAAGATTAAACATTTCCTCATTACTTTTTCTTTCATTCCAGTTACACACACTTTCATCGAGAGACACACCACCTGCCTCAGCTGCCAGGTCTTCTGGAGGCTCACAGTGTGATATGTCTGTATTACCAAGACTTTCTACCACCGACAAGTTCTGCATCTTTTTTCAAGAGAAAAAAATAATTTGTTGAAATCCGTGCTGCAAAAAGGTTACTGAAGTTCAGTTGCATCAGAAATATGAGTGTTTCCAAAACAAAATCAAATTCTTCATTTCACCCCAAAGAATAACAACACTGCTGAAACAAAACAGGATGTCCTTCAGCTTGTCCTCCAGTACTCGGCATGTGCACGTTATTCGGCCTCACTTTCTGTGTAGAGTATTAAGCCTGCAAAGAAAGGATTATAAATAAATACCTCTGTGATAAGGTCTGTGTAGGAATAAAGATAGCTGATAAGGTAGGAGATAGAATGCTTGGGTTAAAATAAACACATTCCAGCATTATCCACTGAAAATTGCTGAAGGCAAAATTATTTAAAATTTACACTGAACTATCTGCCCACACCACGAGAAAGCCATTAAACTAGTGAACAATACTCAGCAAATACATAACAGAAGTTGCTGAATTATTAACTCAATACTGACTGAGTATACTGGAGACAAACCAAAATAACTACAGTCACCATCCAACACTTTAAAAATATTTTCTGTGACTACTTCATCTACCTCATGCACACTCAAATAATGCTATTTCTGCCCCATCCCAACGACTAGAATCCTGTAAAAATATAGTATTTCCAACTATTTTGGTAATTGAGGCAGCTCTAATAAATTCAGTTTGGCATCTGTAAATGACACAGCCAGCGCTGCATTGGTCATGTTAGATTAATCCCATCTCCTCAAGCATTTTCCCGAGCTGTTCTGGGGGGCGGGTTAAAAACCACTCACTAAAGGCGCTTCTCACCGACCTGCCGCGGTGCTTTACAGAACCAAACGTGTGTTTTCCCCCGCCTTTCCTTCATAGGCAGGCCGGGCACAGACCAGGGCTGCGGCAGGTCCCTGGCTTGCCCCCAGGGACACACGGTGGAGTCCCCCGGGAGGGACAGGGCGGGGGACGCGCGTCCGGAGCCGCGGGCGCTTCACCCGGGGCGGCGGCTGCTGCGCCCGCGATGTCACCTGTCCGGGCGGGGAGCAGCGTCACCGGGACAGCGTCACCGGGACAGCCTCACCGGGACAGCGTCACCGGGACAGCGTCACCGGGACAACCTCACCGGGACAGCCTCGCCGGGATAGCCTCGCCGGGACAGCCTCTCCGGGACAGCCTCACCTCCGCTCCCCGGCCGCCGCCGCCCGCAGGTCGCCAGGGGCGGGCCGAGGTGTGCGGGGCGGGCCGGGGCGGGCGGCGGGGCCGGCACCGCCCGGGGACAGCTGAGCCCTCCATCCCTCCGCCCCACGGAGGGCAGGGAGCCGCAGCTCATCCTCAGCGCCTCTCCGTCCTCGCCCCCGGGCCTCGTTCGCACCCGCATCCCGCGGGTTACAGCCGCCCTGCCCGCCGGGAAGAGGCTGGGTTCAAACTCCAGTGGAAAGTATTCACTCTTTTTTTCCTCCCCCAGCTTCTTGCTGCAGCCTGGCAGGCTAAGGACGCACGGTTTGGTGGTGGTGGTGGTTCCTGTTTGTCTTTCATTTGAGACTAGCTAAAATTCCGACATAGTTGCAAAGTTCCAGGATATGGATTTTTAAAAAGTGACAATCAGTCCACCCATTAACAGAACCTCAGGATTAAACAGTAGGAACAGACCAACAGCAACCCTCTTCCTCCCTCTCTTCTTTTGCCCCCCAAGGTATTTGGCTGTTCCCCCTCTCTGCTGAGGCTGAGGCTTGATCCCCTCCCAGCAGGTAAAGCCAGAAGCTGTAGGTCCAGTCCTGCACAGGTCACCCCACGGCCTGGGTGACCATCCCATCCCATCCCATCCCATCCCACCTGGCGAGGAACAGATGAAGGCTGTGTGCCCCAAGCTGGCTGCTCCCAGGCCTGGGGGTCAGAGGGAATGACACAGAGAAAACTCCTCAGCTCCTTGTCCTCAGGCTGGGTTAAACATCTGGGTAGTCCCAAGGAACAGGGGACAGTTGTAAAAGCAAGGAAAGAGGTTTTCTGGAGCAAGGCCCAAAGTAAAAAGCTTTTCCTAAGCACTACAGTACATGTTTTCCAGCCCAGACACAGACACATGCACTCCTCCCACGCATCTGACTCTCATTCCAGGCTGTAGTGCTTTATCCGAGGGCGAGAGGCTGGATTTGGGAGCCATGCCCAGACGCAGAGCCAAAGCAACTTTATTGGCAACTGTCTGAAAGGTTTTTTTTAATTTGTTTTCTTTCTGCTTTGGAGCGGTTTCCTGCCCTGCGTGGCCATCCCGTGGCAGCCTGCAGCTCTCAGGATATCCGACCGGCTGGGTGAGACTGATTCACCCGCCCGACACTGCCTGGGGCGGTGTCACCGTCCCACGCTGCTGTCAGAGAGGCCGTGGGGACCTCAGCGGTTCCAGCTCTCTCTTCACATTGGAAAGGACACCAACATTTTTTTGCAGTGACCGAGATTGTTTTGCTCGGCTTTACTCTTCCACCTTTGTCTTCTCGAAGGAAAAGGCCACAAACAGACGACACAAAGGCTGAGGTGCTCCTCTCCGCTAGCACGCTTTGCATCCGGAGGGGCAGGGCTGCGTGGGTTGCAAACCTGCCGAGTTCCAGGTGTCACTGCAGCAGAGCGAGGAGCTGTGGGGGAGCTGGGGATCTTCAGAAGCTGCCACAGGCCTCAGACACCCGAGTGTGGGAACAGAAGGAAGCTCCAGCACCTTCTTCCCAGAGTAACATCAGGAACTCTGTGAAGGGCTGGCCGCTGTTGTTTGTGTCTCTCCAGCACACCTCATAACCCACCTTGGGAAAACCGGTTGCTAGCCCTGGGTCCCTGCACTGGAACAATTGGCTGCAGCTTCTGCTGGGTGGAACCACTGCTGCCTTCTGCTCCCAGGCAAATGCCGCTGAAAACACACACAAAAACACAAGAAAAACCCTGCACTGGTGTGGTTTTCACTTCAAAAGGGGTCAGTGTGAAGAACGGCCACCCTGCAAAGTGGATTTCACCTGCCCTTGCCTGAATTCAGTCCTCTGGACCCAGCTGAGTGTGTGACAGCTGCTGCTGGGATCACCAGCTCCTGCTTTAAATGACACTGGTTTAAGTCAGAAGCATCAACACAGTAGGATTAAGAATTTTACCCTCTGAAGTATAGTAGGATAAAATTCCTGTTATCTGTTGGGGGGAAAAAAAAGAATTTTACAGTTTTGTCAGACCAGGCTTGTGCATAATTACTGCATTAAATCAATATTTTCTTTTTGAACTGTCAGCATGGGGTTTTGGTTTGAGTGGGGTTTTTTGTTTGTTTGTTTGTTTTTTAAATAACTCAGTCATTATTTAAAAGGTAAAGCTGTCAAAAGCTTCAGACATGGACTATAAGCTCATATTTAGACACACACATATGCATCTACCAGAGCAGAACATCATTACTCAAAAATTCACCAGTGCAAACTGAATTGACTGAATACTCATATTTAACTATTATTACTGCTCCTCCCAGCATTCCTACTGGAAAATCATTTGAGTTTAGTACACATACTCTAGAATTATTATATTTTTCTTTTTATCCTTTAGAAAAATACCAATTTGCAGTGAAAAAAATTCAACATAATAACTGAAAAGTGTTTACTTTCAGGTCAGATCAGCAATGTGCTGCTGTATTATGAATTTGTGTTTGCTTATGAAAGATCTGACCCTGGATTACTGAATTGTGTGATTACCTTGTAAATGACCAGGATTGGTTTTTTATGCATTGCTTTTTTCTTCACTAATTTTTTCTTTTGGAAAAAAAAATAAGCAAGAGATACCTCTGTATGCAGAATTTTCAAATTTGTTTGTTTGGATTTTCTTAATTGAAGTTTTAAACAAGATTAACTTGCTATTTAAAGGACTGAAATATTTTCTTTAATTTGTATTAAATACTTGGATGTCTTTTCTTGTAAAATTTAATACAGTTACATTTAGCTGAACTGACGAAAAAAGTCATTTAGAAAATAGAAGTAAACATGCTTTCAGAAGCAAATAAATAATTTTGAATTACTCAAATGACATTTCAATAAATGAGCTACCTTTTCAGTTAGTGATTAATGGTTGTTTTTCTCCCTGAGTACCCAGACTTCAGAAGTGTAGGAACGTCACCAATTCTTTCATTTCCATGATAATAGAGAATGCTCAGCTTTTTGAAAATTCACTGCAGAGATCAGGTCTAAAACTGATCTAATTGACTATCTGTGGCTTACATTTGAAGATGTGGTTGATTTTTCCACTGAAGTCCCCCCTGGAGGCACAGTGGGTTTGCCATACCTTCGTCCCTCTTTGCTTTGCTGCAGGTAGGGATGGTGGGAAAGGTCGGTAAATCCATCCTCTTCTCCCTGATTTACACATGAGAACAGCAGACCTTCAGGGCAAACCTTTCTCCTCCGCAGTGCACGGCAGGTGTGGATCCCTGCTCCCCTGTGGAATATTGCTCTGTGTGCTAACCCGGTGTGGTGGGAGCCACCTGCAGCTCTTAGCAGTGCCTGGGCTAAGAGACGAACCAGGATTTTTCCAACAGCAGATGGCAGCTCTCCCTTGTCTCGTGCAGACAACACATCTGTCAGTTCTCCTGAGCAGGGGAAGTGATTAATCCCCTCTACACTCCACTTTGTAAAGGTATTGGACCACCTGCTTTATGTGCTGACCACAGAAAATCCATCCCACAGGACCCCTTCACTGGTGGGCTGTCAGTGTAGAAGTGATACAGAAAGTGACATCCTGTGCAGGAAGTGGAAGATGTACTTTATGTCCTTCTCTTCTTGTCTCAGGTGTGAAAGATATGGGAGCTGTAATCCACTTCTGAAAAAAGCAAGATATGCAAGAGGCATCAGTGCCCTGTGTTCAGCAGCTGCCTTTAGTGCTTTTGTTTTCCCACCATTGTGGCTCCAAAGCAAAGCTCACATTTGCTCTGACAGTTAGTCTGGCTCTCAGAATGATTTTGGGGAGCACAAACTGGGGAAAGGCAGTGAAACACTGCTCCACTCTGGCACTTCATGGAAACATCATCTTCCAAATCCAGTGGGCAGCACTACTTCAGGATCTTCCAGCACTTCACATAGCACATGTGCTGAAAGAAGACTCTCAAACCATTCCAAGCTCCCACAAGATCCCAAAGTGGGTTTTGTGCCTGTATGAAAAGGGCCAAGTGCCACAGGCACCTTCCCGTTTGCCAGCATTTGCCTGCCTTCCACTCTGCCACCACTTCATCGTCCAGTGACACTTCTAGTTTGAAATCCTGTCCTCTCTTCAGCTGCTTTCCCTTCTGTTGTCACTTGCTGAACCCCTCAATTATTTTATCAGATCATTTTCTTACTATCCATTTGCCAACTGTTCTCTTCTGCCTTCAGCCTCCTGAGAACTCTGAGAGCTGAGACCTGGGCCCCTGATGGAAGTGGTGGTGCTTTTTGTTCAGTGAGTGGGACATGAGAGGGACAAAGGTTTCCTGGGTAGCAGAATAATTTGCTGGTAGAAGCAAGAGATTGCTAATGTTATGACTGTATGAGAGCACTGGCCAGCAACAGATTTCAGAGCACAAAGGTGATCCTCTCGAAGTTCTACTGGTTCTACAGTACACTGCACTGAGAGCACAGCAGGCACACACCTGCTCTGAGAGCACAACAGAACAGCAGCTGCTCACATGGGCTCTGTCACCATGCTGGAGGACCTGGAGAAGTGACAGTGCTTTGATGTGGCTCTCCTGGATCCCACAGGAGATCCCTTCAAGGCCATACTGTAAGATGCCTTTTTCACCTCCTCCCCTCATTAGCTGGAACCAGCACCCTGTATCCACACTCCTCTTTCCAACACAGTGAGTGCTGCTTTTCTATACAGATTGCTTGGCAGGGGGGCAAAGCTTCTGAAGGAATCACAGCTCTGGGCTCAGATCTGCAGGGAAGTGATAACTTCCTGCAGACTGCCCAGGAGTGCTGGCACACCTCTAAAAGCAATTCCACAGGGGCTACGAGCTGCAGGAAAAACAATTCACACAGCAGCTACATGAAAATACCAACAATGATCAGATCTTCCTGCCCAGCCCTGATCCAGGATGGATGGCTTTGCCTCAAAGCCATACAACAAACCTTGCCATGTTTGTGTAAAACAAATAGTGGGATGGCTCCTTCTCTCATTCAGTGAGCCTGGCAGATACCCAAGGTGGCAGACTGGCTTCTAGAGGCTCTGGAGAGGAGACACAGCCTGACAACAGTGTCTCCCTTCACAGCCACCAAGTTGTTGCACACACATCCCACAGGAAGGCTTGTGGCAGGAGCCAGAGGTGGAGGGAGTTCAGCACCTTCCATGATTGATGTGCAAGGCCAGTACTTACTGCACCAAATTATTCATTATTGTACACATAACCATGACCATCTAAATAACTTCCTTCTTATGATCAACTCAGTCAAGAAAAGGATCCTAAAGCAGACAATTATACATTTCTTTTAGCTCTGAAACCTCCAACTCATGCTTCTCTTAATGCTGTGTTCTTTTCCTACTTCAGTTTCTCTTTGCTTTAAGTATAGTCAAAGCAGAAAAACTAGGAGCATATATTCTTCTTTGGTACCTTCTCCTATTGTACCTTTTCTGGACACAGGTGAAAGTGGGCCCTACACTCCCTGAACCTCCTACATAAGCCACATCTTCAAAAAGGGGGTTGTTTAAATGTAAGACAGTGGGATGTGGTACCACACTTGGATGGTATTTGATATTTCACACTCACCTACCTCTACCTGCCCCTCTATTAATATTTCTCATTAAGCTGCTGTTCTGTGCTGCTTTTTCTGCTGATCTTTCAAAATCATCACTGTCACTCTCATTTTTCAGCCTTCTGATGTTTTCATTCTTGTGATGGAGTTTCTCACGCTGTTTTTTGTAAACATGCGCATGTTTTTCTAACTGTCTTTTTGTTTTTCATTCCTTCTCCTGGGAGGAGAAAGGTTTGATGGACTTTGTCATTGACCAGTGTCGTTGGAGAGGTGGTAACTTCACCTTCCAATCGATGGTCGTTTCCAGAACCCTATATAATAGGAAAACCAAAATAAAGTTTCTCTCTTCTTTGCCTTCTCTCGGGTGTGACTGTGTTTGTCTCTGCGTTTCGTGTTGCTCGATAGAGTGACACATCACATTTATATATTAAGTCTCTGCTGCCACAGAGGTTTTTCAGGTACATAGACATTAATTTACTGGGAGCATGCTTGGCAATTTTTGCCAGTCCCCTGCATGCCCTGTAAACCAAGCCGTGATCGCTGCGGTCTGCAGCTCACTAATCCTCTGTTTTAATGCCTGATTAGGTCCCAAATCCATCATTGTTAGTGAGATGTGGGTGTGGGGAGGGCAGGAGGATTTCATCCTCTCAGCTGAGAGTTAAGCTGCTAGAGGTACCCCGCCTGGTGCTGTACCAGTGTATTAATTAGCTTGCCTGGAAATTTCGTCGATGCTGTTCAGCGAGGTTGTGGAAAGGTCACACACTCCATTAGAAGTGCTGTGCTTCAACTTGAAGTCATTACATTTGACACTTAGCAAATCTCTAGAAAAAAAAATCAAATAAAGCATTAGCATAAAAATATTTTAAAAACTCAAGTCCCCACTTCAAGCAGCACGTGAAAGAACACAAAATCATGATAATTAGCATCTTCATAGCTCCTTAATTACAAGGATCTTGCTTCTTCATTCTGCAAGTGAGCTCTGCAGAGGCTGTAAGCTTGGTGCACTAGTGGTCATCACTGCACTTTGCATGGGGGGAAACATCACCACTCTGCCTTGCACTGTGGGAAACACCATTAAAGATGGTTTAAGTTACCTGCCCCTAAAAGAAGGCACAAAGTCCCTGATGGATGTCTCCATGTCCCAAACTCTGTGAAATTAAATTGTCAGTAAAGGTGTCATTTTATTGCTTAAAATGTAGCGCTGCAATATGAATGAAAAATACATGCCATCCTCCAATGCTGAGAGGAGTGGCCAGTACCTCAGAGGGCTGTGCAGACCTTCAGAGAGACCTCAGCAGGGTGGAGAGATGGGCAGAGAAGAACCTGCTGGAATTCAACAAATGCAAATGCAGGTCCTGCACCTGGGGAGGAACAACCCTGGGCACGAGCACAGGCTGGGGGTGACCTGCTGGGAAGCAGCTCTGTGGAGAGGGACCTGGGTGTCTCAGTGGGCAACAAGCGGTCCATGAGCCAGCAGTGAGCTCTTGTGGCCAAGAAGGCCAATGGGACCCTGGGGTGCATTAAGAAGAGCGTTGGCAGAAGGTCAGGGAGGTGATCCTGCCCCTCTGCCCAGCCCTGGTGAGGCACATCTGGAGTGCTGTGTCCAGTTCTGGGCTCCTCAGGACAAGAGAGACATGGAGTTCCTGGAGCAGGTCCAGCAGAGGGTGGCAAAGATGATGAAGGGACTGGAACATCTCTCCTCTGAGGAAAGGCTGAGGGAGCTGGGCCTGTCCAGCCCTGAGAGGAGATGGCTGAGAGGGGACCTCATCAATGTCTGTCAGTATCTGAAGAGAGGGTGGCAAGAGGATGGACCAGGCTCTGCTTGGAAATGCCAAACTATGGGACAAGAGGCAACAGGCAGGAACAGATGCCCAGGAAGTTCCACCTGAACATGAGGAAGAACTTCACTGTTGCAGTGACCATGCACTGGAACAGATGCCCAGAGAAGGTGTGGAGTCCCTCTCAATGGAGATATTCAAGCACCACCTGGATGCAATCCTGTGCCATGTGCTCTGGCATGGTCTTGCTTGAACAGGGACGTTGGACCAAAATACCCGATGTGGTCTCTTCCAATCTTACCCATTTTGTGATTCTCTGATCCTTGCAAGAAAAAAAAAAAGAAAACCTGTGGAATTAAATAGCCAAAAGACAGAATTTGTTTGAACTTTGCATATGTGTGTAAGAGTCACCTGCCTTTCTTACCAGAGAGTGGCACCTCTCCAGTAAAGCAGTATGGCTGCAGTACAAACAGGCAAGGGCTTAGCTGTCAAATAAAACAGGTGACAAGTTCTGAAGCTGAAGTAAACTGCCTCCTGCACTTCCAAACCCCCGCTGTGCCTGCTTATGCCCCTAGGAGGTGGAAATGTGCTGTCTCAAACATAGTTGGGTGAGCTAGAATGTGTGTCCCAGGGCTAGGACAGGTGACAGATGGCAGCTGGTGAAGCTGCAGTAAGTCCATCACGTTGGGATGCAGGTGAGCCCAAAGCAGCCAGGCAGGCTGTCACAGAACCATAGAATCATACCATTTCCAGAGATAAAAGGTAACCACAAGGATCATTGAGTCCAGCTCCTGTCCTGGGCACAGGACAACCCCAGGAATGAGACCCCATGTGCCTCGGAATGTTGGAAGAGTCTGTGGGAACAAGTCCTTCTCTCCCACCTTCGCTATGAACATCCTTCATGTGCTCTCACCTTGTCTATCCCTTCCCCCCACACCTAAAAACACAATGTGTACCACACCACAATTGTTTTAGAACTGTGCTTGCATCATATGGACTTAAAACTTATTCAAGTTATTAAAAACTTATTCAAGCACCTCCTTGAGCCGTATTTCCAGCTGCTCTTTGCAGCATGCAGTCCATAAGAAGTCAGGCTTTAGCCTCGTTCTGTCTGTATTGCAAGTGGTAAAACTAAATACAACTAAATGGATCACAAGGTATTTGTTTTTGCAAAGAGAAAACTGTTTAAACCTCCGAGGCTGGAGCTGACAGCCAGGAACTGGCTGGGGAAAGGAGCTGCTCCCAGCTCCGTGTTGGTAACACCATAAATTGAAGGCTGGACATTTTACAGCAAAATCAAAAGAGGGCAGAGGAGGAAACACAGCCAATCCCTCCTGAGCTAACGACGCTATCACAGCTCCAGCTGGAAGAGGGCAGCATGTGTTTTATTTATTGGTTTATATTGCTCCATGCTGAGGTCACATTTCTGAGAGCAAAACAAATCAGTGGCAAAAGCAGGGAACCTCTGCTGCAGCACCTGAGTCTGGCCTGGAAATTCAAAGTTTGGGTCTAGGTTCAAACTCTCCCCAGGTGCCCAAGGACTTGCATTTTACGATTTAGATTTTGTTAATTTCCATTTATGCAAAAAAATCCCACCAAAGAGAAAAGGCTTAGCATGCATCTATTAGCAGCTGCCCTCGGCTTCTTATGCTATTGTAAATGAGGTTAGCAGGACTCTGCAGAATATTATCATAAGTTTGCAATTAGCAATGGGACTTATGCCACACACATTTTATATTAAAGGAAACAGTTGCAGTAAAAGGCTGTTCAGTTCAGACATCAAAGCACACAGTTCGTGTCAATTAATAACACAGCAAAATATAAACTTGAGATGCACAGACACACCAATAGTTCATTTTTTTAAAGAAAAAGCATTTGTTGAGAAGTTCAATCACACTTTATATCAATTTTCCATTTTTGAATATTATATAAAAGCACATACATTTATTATTAGCTTGAGTACAGACATGATTTAAAAGGGTATGAATGAGTCAGGGAAAAACATAAGTTATATATGGATAGGAACATGTCAAGAAAAGGCATTTTGTTAAATAAAATGCTCTTTCAAAGTAAATCTAGTGAGCCAATTAATTTTATTAAATACTTAACCATAGACTAGCCTGTTAGTCTATTCACCAGTTGCTCTTTTCCTACAACCCATTTAGATGTGCTGTTTAGGAGTGGAACCTGGCAGAATAAGGTGACTAGAACACTTCAGATTTTTGAGTTTATTGCTAACACCTGAATGTTGTTCTCCCTACAATCAGTGAGATCAGTTCATTAGCTGTAACTGGAAAAAAGATTGAGTCCTCTCTTCTGAAATAATGACACCAAGGCTTCCATATTTAAATAAATTTATATGGAAGAGATAGCTGGCAAAAATATTGAGAATACAGAGAAGACTGAGCTGAATATATTGTGTAAGGTTAGTATTTTAGATCTTTGCCTTGTTTAATTTTTAATGTATTCATTTTGCATTTCTATACAGCATCTTTCAGCATGGAAGAACTGGGCTAAATTTAGTTCCAGTTAATGGGAGCTCCTTACTGAGTAAGTAAGGGCTGTGAATTCATTTGACAACATCTCCATGAAGGGCTGTGGCAGCACAAAGGAACTTCCAGAGAGCCCCAAGGAGAGGCTTGGAAGTGACATTAGATGGGAATTGCATGCAGTCACTGCATCTGGATCAGCATATTCCAGCAGCTCTGCTGCAGGGGGCCCTTCCCAGCCACAGCCAGCTTCAAGCTGCTGTTTTCCAGGCTGGAGCCTCATGAAGGACAGTAGTGGAATTTTTTTCAGCCCTCAGTTGAGACTGTTGGTGTATTTTGTGTGTGTGTTACAACATCCTGTTTTCCATACTACCCCAGTGGGGCGAATTATGGTGAGAAAATCTCAGTGCAGGACTGCTGAGTATTGGAAGGGCCAATATGCTGTGGGAAGAGAAAAACAGCAAAAGTAGAGCCTGTAATATAGGAAAAAGCATGCCAGGTGGTTCCACAGACTGAAAATTATTCTCAGACACAATTCTGCAAGGGAAATGCCAGCTTAGCCGTGGAGCCGTGGTGGTGGGAGCTCTCTGACCCTCTTGTCCTGTAAGCCACATGCCAAAATCTGCTGCTCTTAGGTCACAAGCATTCAAAGAGCTGGATCCAGCAGCCATCCCTCGATCCTGCTGATACACTGAACAAGGCTTGGTCACTGCTGGGCAGACTGGTTATCTCACCTGGAATGTTTGTATTTGTTTTGCCCCCCACGCTGGGGATTTTGCTAACCCAGCAGAGCATGAGCTGCTGTTCTGGAGAGGATCTGTGTTCCATCTGCTCAGCAGGAGCATATGGCTGCTGGTGGATCACCCCTTGTGCAGACTGCTGTGATCTGCTGGCCAGGTTTCACCCAGCTCTGCACAAGGACACCGAGCCCAGCCATGCCCTGTGTCCCTCAGTGTGAGTCCATCCTGAGGGTGGGCTGCAAGAGGTTCTTTCCCTTCTCACTCACTGGCATGGATGGGAGGATAAAAACATGATTACCCATCACTTGCTCCTCTTCTCAAACTTAACTTTCCATGAGATGGCTGTTCAGCCACGAGCATAAATAGATGTTTTGCACCTCACTCCTCAGACAGCCACACCAGCAGTCTGCCATTAGGAGTACTCTGTATAAGGCAGTTGTCTCTTCTGTCCTGGTTTTGCTGTTAGTTTTTACCCTTTTCTTTTACGACATCTCAAAAAAATCTGCAGAGTCTTAGCTAATTTGGCTTCATTTACTGCAAGGATTTCAACATTCAGTGAACCAGACAAATTACTGATTTTAAATGTCTGGTGTATACCATGGATAGAGTCTTGAATCAATTACAACCAGCAGAAATTATGTGTGTATGTAAGTGAAACCTGGTTCTACACTATACCCTTTTCTATCTCTATGCTTTTCCCAGGAACTGAAGAAATTTTCTCAACAAGACACAGAATCCATGATTTTAAACTCTGCTTTCTAGAGATCAGTCCTGAAGCCCACGACACTCTAAGAAACAAAGCTCAGCAAGAGACTAGAGAATACCGTGTCTGTTGTGTGGCTACAGAGCTCGTCCTTGTGTGTTCCAGTAAAAACCCTTCCTTCATTTGCTTAGATTTTCTACCAGCATAATCACAAGTTTGGAATAGTTAAAATCAGGTAAAAGATTGCAAAGTCCATCCTATAATATTCTTCCCTTCTCTTAGGCAGCAATTTACTCTAATACAACATATAAAATAATAGCATGATAGGATAAATTCACATCAAACATTGGTTGTTCCAATTGATCCAACTGTTTTCCCCAATTAATCTTTCTGTAATATAAAAATGAATCAAATAATTTTATAGATTTTCAAGCTGAGCTTCTGAATTAATTAATCCAGATTTTTACATTTCTGAGGTGGATTTATAGTGATAAAGTGTAGGTGAGTGTGTGTCAGTTTAAATAATCAGACTAAATTATTCACAGTGTATATATAAAGTTGCAAAATCTTAATCTTTACAAAAACACATGTTAGAAGAACATTTAATGTTTATTTTCCCTATTATTTAAGCAGTTTTGAAAGGCATTTTTCATGGTCACAGGGTGTCAAGTAAGAAATATTATGGTATTTTGCCTTGGGGGGATTGTGTTCTTATCTTCCAGCTTGTGAGAGGCCTGGGGTGAAATGTCCAAGCTGTTCTCACTGTCACAGCCACATAATTCCACTCTGAAGTCTGTTAATATTCTCTCTGAGCTGTTCCTCTGAAACCCTCCCGTTACAAGTTGTCTTCAAATAACAGAAACAGCTCGAAGAACCCTCAAGCTGCAGGGCCTTGCAAAGCTCCTTCGGACAAGTTGCAAAAGAGGACAAGAGCAGGGAAGGAATGAAAGCCAGCTGATGTGGTTGGACTGTGGAAATCCACGCGTCCCGAATTCCGTGGATTTGCTTTAATCGGTCCCGCGATCTCTTTAGTTAAGCTGTCGTAAATCCTGGAGTAAGCAATGTGAGGGGTATTTAGTAAGGCTAAGACAAGGAAGACTTGTTTCCCTGGGCTCTTTCCACAGTCAAGGGAGAGAGAAAAAGGCTTTTCCAGGAGAACAGTGGGGGCTGTGGATTGAATTGATCTCACAAAACGATGCTGAAAGACCAATGTCTCCTCCTCCAGTCTGTCTGCTCCCTCCAGCTTGCTCTTACACTCATGAGGCTTTCCCACCAGCCAGATCAGCTTTCTAACACTGAAGAAGAAGATTCCCTGTTTTTCTGCTGGGTTAGTCTGCTGCCAGGCTGGTGGCTGAGCTGGCAATGGGGTGACCTGGCCTTCTGTAGGTAGGGCTCCCCCTTGCAGGGTGATGAGCAGTGCTTTGAGTCACTGAGCATCTTCACAGAACCCTGACTTGTAGGGCATCACCATAATTCTGCATTACATGTATGCACCTCTATCTATGTATATCTTTATATATTTATCAATGTGCATGTTTAAATTCTAGCCATAAAGACAAATAGCCCCCTACATCTGCCTAAGAAGGAGTTACACAAATGTATAAAAAACTACATTGAGGAGCAGTTTGTTTAAAAAGTGTTGCTATGGCTGCAGTGGCTTTTGTGTACAGTTGCTTAAAATACGGGCTTGTGCAGAATGAAGTGACAGACAGATTTGTATCTTTGTGCAGTCAGACTGCCACTGGTTCAGCTCTGCTTGCTGGTTGTAAAACCAGAGCCAGCATCCCTCTGATGTCCTGAGTGAGCAAGGCTGGAGCTCAGCACTCAGCTCTCTTCAGACAGCTGTGACTCAAACAACTGCTCTGAAGCTATTTGTTTGCTTGAGAAAGGAGGTGGATGTGTGTCATTTCCTTGCCTGGACACATAAGCATAATTTTACTTTCTCTTTTTTTTTCTTCCTGTTTTGTTGTTTTTTTGTGTTTTGTTTTGTTTTGTTTTTTAATGAGACAGAAAATCACTTGCTACAACACAAACTGCATCAGAAGGCTGAGCCTTCTGAGCATGAAAAGATTGAAGGGACTGAATTTCTTAATGGGTCTTCATCTGAAATCCTAAAAATTCCAAGAAGCACCTGAAATGTCAAGGCACTTAAAATTGTTGTCCTTGGATTACGCAAGGGTAAAGGAGTCAGAGACTTATCAAACAAGTCATGAAACTTAACTTGTGAAATATGGGATCAGAGTGTGGGGCTGAAGGAACTGCAGCAGAAGTGAGTTCAAGAAAGGCCTATTGCCCATCCCTGTGGGATAGTTCAGCCTTACCCATTCTGTGACTCTGTCCCTCGGCTTCCCCAGGAACCGACAGGCAAATGCTGTGTGCAGCAAACAGATCCCAATTCTGTGAGGCCCTCTCTGGTATTTCATATCAGTTCTGCCAAAAATGTCTGCCAAAAGTCAATTTGCAATTGTTTCCATAGCTGTGTCTTTATAATGAGGTCATTAATTATCCTCCATGTTGTTTACTCAACAATTCTAGTGATTTTCAGATTTGGCCTTTCCATGCTGACATCTGTGCTCCAGAGGTACATTCACCATCACTCTGTTGCCTCTGAGTTCCACTGGGCAGAGTCTTGCCCAGGTGAGCTCTCTGGAGATGCAGATCCTCCCTCCAGCAATATAGTAGACCAGGGCCTGAAGGTTTTGCTCCAGGAATTTCAGAGGTGAAACATGTCCAAGCTTCTAATTTAAGAGACAGGGATAGAGAGATCAGGATCATACTTAGCTGGTTTGGCTAGTATCTATCTACAAGAAAGATACTGTCTGCCATCAAAGACTTTATAACCTGAAATGCTGATTATATTTGTATGGGAGAGAGTCTGTGCCCATAGCTGTGCCAGCATTGCTTTACCTGTTATCCACCATCAAGTGTAAATAGAAATAAAGCAAATACATCAATATTTATCTGGGAGGAAGCGTAGCAGAAACAGAACATCTCCCAAGGGACCTTGGTACACTGTGAGGTAAACACAGCACATCCTTAAATAGATGTATGAGTCTGTAGTCTGACCTAAATGATCATTCCCTGTGAGTAAATAGGACAAGGCCTGGATCTGAGCACTGCATCTGGTCATCCTCTTCATTAAGCTGCTGATGGACACCATGGCACACTTGTCAGCTCATGTTCAGAGTTACCAGGGCCAGCATTTCTCCCTAGACCCCTTGGTCTAAGCCACCCTGTCCTCAAAGAGAATGTCTCTCCCAGTTTCTACCTGAGAGGTGTTCAAGACACATTTTGTCAGGAAGAGAGCAAGTAGAAATGTCAATATTAAGGTAATGCCTTCAGAGTCAGGAATCCTGTAGTTTAAACTTTGTTCCTGTTCGTCTCCACGTGCAGAGGATTTTCAGATGTAGTGCACGAATAGTCCTAGAAAGAGGTTGAAAATCAGGCTGGAAGTCACTTAGACTGTCCCAAACCTTAGTCAGGGACTGGTGCTGGCTGCCCCCTGTCTTCAATGCTCTGAATATTCCTCATGGAAGAGTGCATACACCTTCTTCCTCAGTATTAGCCTCTCACATATTTTAAAAGAAAATAGTGGATTTTATTCCTAAGCCCTGAGGGGGCTGAGGCCCCTCTCTTGGCAGAGTGCAGAATATGGATCCCAAATGGATAAAGGCCCAGGCTAACAGCTCTAGGAAGGTGCTTCATCACTGCATGTGGGTGAAGTTCATATACTTCTTTCTGCTCTTCCCCCAGCAACCTGGTGATCCTGGACTGCACATAGAGGACCTGCTCCTTGTCTGAGGAGCCCAAGTGCCCAGCACTGATGATGGATTTCTCTGTGAGCTGTGGGGTTACACTGCTGTGATAATGACACACTTCCATCAGCTCCTGAGCTTGTAGTGCTGCAGGGATGCTGAAATGGCTGGCTGGATGCAGCCAACACAAACCACAGGTCTACATCCCAAACCAAAGTGTGTTGTGCAAACTTAGTAGGAAATGACACAATTTACTCATAAAGCACTGTTTGAGCACATGGAGGAGTTGTTAGGCACTGATTGAGCAAACACACAACTGCTGGCTCCTCTCTTTGGCCCATCAGTTCCAATGTTGGCTATTGAGAGGTTAAATGCCCATTGGAACAGCTGAGGTTCCTGAATATTGCCTTTGTTGCCCTGAAGCCAGGGTAGGAAGGAGAGATGGCTGGATCACAGAGCACTTGCCCTGGATGTTTGTGTCTCACATTTCTTGTGTTGTGTTTGTGTCTCACACGTGCCTGAGAAACACAGACCATGCTCTGCTTTGTGTTGCACTATTGTACCACTTACAGTGACATTACACTATTCCAAGCAGGCAGTATTTTGCAAAAATCAATAATCATGTTAATTACTAATGGCTAAAACCTTCACAGACTTTTTTTACCAGAGATATCAAAGTACTTGGCAAGCATAGGAATAATTTATGCTCCTATATCCTCACATTAACTTATTGGAAATATTTATGCAGAAGAAGGAATAGGAACATTTGTTTATTTCCTACCAAGGGCAACAGAAGAGATGAGTGAACCTTGTGTGGCTTCTTTTCAGAAAAGGCCTGGCATTCCTGGCTTGACTGGATGCAATGCTGGCAGTGCATTTTATTCTCTTCTTTGCTCTAACTTCTGTGAGACAAGGCTCCTCCTGGGTCTATACTTCAGTGTTTTTGATACTTTTCTGGATTAGATTCACTAAGTTAAGGAAGGTAGCTCAAGATCCCTATCTTTACATTTGGCAGTGTGCTGGAGCAATCAAAAGGAAGAACTGTACTACCATAGAGAGAAGTCTGTGTATAAAGGCAAAATTAATAAAACTGCTCCAGAATCTTCTACTACTGTGTGCCACTGTCTCCTTTCCTCTCACCTGCCTGTGTAACAGATTCTTTTATTTTACCACTCTGGTATCACAGCAGGAGATCTTAGAGATTGGGAGGTCAATGAAACAAGCAAACCATGATGTATAAGTGAGACATTTGTGAAGATGAAATATTGGCCACTTCTGCTGATCCAAAAATCATCATTCAGTAGATCCTGAAATCTGGGCCAGACAGCATTGTTTCTCATGCATGTTTCAGATAAAATGACTGGGCACAGCACACAAAACTATGAACACAGAAGAAAATTGAAAGAAATAATAGATGGGAAATCACAGAAACATTGAAAAATTCAGGTTGGAAAGGATCCCTAGCTGTCATCTAGTTCAGGTCTTTTCTCAAAGCAGGGCCAACTAAACTGGGTTTCTTTGGACCTTGTCTAGGTTTTTACTGTCTTCCAGGATGGAGATTTCCCATCCTCTGCCTTGCCCAGTGCTTGTCAGTCCTCCTAGTAATTTTCCTTAGTAGGTGAGCTTCTCACTCTCCTACTTTTGTCCATTGTGTTTTGTCCTATTGCTGTGCACCTCCAGGAAAAGTCTGGCTGCATCTTCCAATACCCTGCCACAAGGTAGCTGAGGAGAGCAGGAAAATCACCCTCAGCTTTTGCTTTTTAAGGCTGAACAAGCCCAGTTCCCCAAGTCCCTCCCTCTACATCATGTTCTCCAGATGCCCACCCATCCTATCTGCTGAACTCCCTCATTTGAAGGGGGATAGACAAGTCCAGCTGGACAGTGACCCACTGTCCAAATTGTGCCCTACTAGAGAGAAGAACAACTGCACTGAGGTTATTGGGGCATTGTCAGGGCTCTCTGGGCTCCAAAATGTTCCTCCAGAACCAGCAATTTCTAAAATACAGCAGTCTCTGGATCCAAAGTGCTCATAAGTGTGGCTGCCAAAGTAGTTTTAAATTTCTGCTCATTGCAGTTATTGCTACAGGAACATTGCTGGCATAATATTTTCTCCTGGAGTCTTTCTAGAGCACCTGCTTCATTCACTGTGTGTGCAGGCATCAGCCAGGACAGATGGGAAAGGGAAAGAAAGAGCTGAAACCCCAAAGCTCACAGAGCTGACGCCCTTTATCAGAAAAAAGGCCACCCAAGTTCTTGTTTTAAAGGAGGAGGCAGGAAAAAGTCTTTGAAGAAGAAGCAGCTTCCTTAAAGTGTTTAAGGAAACTCTTTCCAGAGAGAATATTAAAAATGCATGGGTGGAGTGAGAGAGAAAGAATTCTTATTTATGTATAAAGTTACACATGGAGACAATGTCCAAAATTACTGAAAAAAAAGAGTCTGTGTGTCTCTGTTTTCCTGAGTTTTGACAGCATGTGTTTAGTATTATGGCTAGTCCATTATAGGAGCCAAAGTTAACATCTTCCACAAGGGTTTTTTGGGTTTTTTAGAGCTCAGTTGAATTCTAGCACTTCAAACCTACTTAAACATGGCAAAATAAAAATCTCTGGAAACTCTTTATTTAGTTTTCTGTAGTCGAAACAATTATGCAATTGGATAAGCAATCAAGTCAGTTTAAATTTGTGAAATTCTGCATTACAGGGCAGGACGAATGACATTTGATCCTGGAGAAAAAAGCAATATAAGAAATGTAGTGGAGTATTTTCCCCATTAAGAAAGGACATTAAAAAAGGACAGCCACACAGGTCTAGTCTAAAGGGGTCTTGCTGTAGCTTGAAGAAAGAAACCTAAGGACTTCATGGGATGATGCATCATGCACATCTTACAGCACAGAGCTGCCACAGGACAGCTGGATGCAAGGAACAGCTGGCTGGAGAGGGGGTCTTTGGAGGCTTTACCCCAGTGTACAACATTCCAGTCACTGAGGGTGCTGTCTGTGGGTTTTATGGGCACATAAAACTGTGTTGGAGTGAGCAGGCTCTGGAGGCAGCAAAGGGGAGGTAGGAGAAGTTTGTGCCTCCCCATCTTGTCTTTTCAAGCAATTCATCCATCAGACCAGCAAGATGGTAAAGCACATATGTCCTTCCCAAATGGCTTAAGTGACTTGTCTTTAACTCAAACCTCTTTTTGTTTGTCAAGTAAGAGCTGTCACTTTTAAGAAGATCTCTTCAAACCAAGCTGCTGGGAGCTGTCAGTGTGGATCTTCTGTTAGGGACTTTCTGTGGAGCTGCTGGTACAAACAGCATAAAAAGGAAGGCTTTAGAACTGTTGTTTTAAGGAGTATTTCTTATGTAGGAAAGGGCATAAAGTTAAAAGGGATGATACTTTCAAAAAAATCAGTTCTCCCACATCCTCTCCCTGCTGATGGCCTCCAGCTCTGGCTGGTGGTGGCAGGTCCCTGCTGTGGTGCTGTGCTGTCAGGAGCTGCACTGTGGGAGCAGCAGGGCATGGGCAGGACAGGCTCAGTCTCCTGCTGGTTCTGCCAGGACCAGATTTTCTGCCATGGTCTTCAGTTCAGGACTAACAGATTGGGATTCTTTTTTCAGGTAGTAATTGCCTAAGAAGATATAATACTGCTATGTATTGGTGGCACTGGGTGTATCTTTAACAATTTTCTTGTCTTTAGGGACTTAAAGAAAAGGGTCAGGACAGTGCAGCACCTCATAATGACTAGAGAAGGGTACCACTGAAAGCAAGACCTGTGATCCCTTCCAGAAGTCAGCTCTGGCAGGACAAGAAAAGCACAAAGCTGGTGGAGTTTCTCACCTCATTCTTCCCTCATCCAAGGACAGTTAATTCCATATGGTTTAAAGCAGAGAAATTGAACAAGAAGCAAAAAGGCCCCTTAATTAAAACCTGAGGGATTCAGCACAGACTCAGTGCCACCCAGTGTCAGCCAGAGTTCCCATCCATCCATCCAAGCTCAATTTCCTGCAATTTGTTTCATCTCACCTAAACAATGAATAACAAATCACCTTCTCAGATAGCACAGAGAGATAGCCATAATTCCACAACACAGCAGTTGGAAACAAAATGTTACTGAGGACTCCTTGGGTAAAGAGCAACCCAAGCACAGAGAAGATGAATTCTGGTGGTTTCTTAGATGAGCAGTGCAGTTCAGTTTTTTAATCCAGCAGAACGTTAATTTGATTGATACTGGCATTGTCCAGGCAGCCAAGTATTTAGCAACTGATGGCTAATTTGTGCAGCTTCTTTTATCTGACTGATCCAATATATTTTCCAGAGTTTAAGGGGAAAACATGGCCAGATCCAACTTCTATATTTTCAGAGAACTGACAGAAGAGACAAGCCCAATAAAACGTGGGCACATCCTTTTTCTTCACATAAGGCCAGGAGAACACAAATCACTGTAAAAGCTATGAATTTTTAATCCTTTTAGAGCTGAATGGATCGGGTAATCTCCATCCAATGAGCCAAGGCAAAGAGAGGAGAACATGTTTTACCACAGATCATCACTGCAATGGCACAGACTTCTGTGAAAGAGCCACCTCACTGGAGTGTTTGCTTGGTTCTCAGCTTGGCCCCTGAGTTTTACTTGTTCACACCTTCCTTGCCATTACAGTCTCTCCACCTCACTCTCTAAGTGAAACTCTGAAAGGAAATATTTTTGACAGCCTGCCTGCTCTGCAGGAATGTTTGGGTTGGTACAATATTAGTTGCTTTCTCTCTTTGGTCGTTATGATATTATTAACCCTGCACTTACCTGGCCACCATTCCCCAGGGTTACTCATACTTTGCAGTGGGACCTTGGATAAACTTAGGTGAAGTTCCTTTAGGAGGATAAAAGCAGCAGTTTTGTAATTCTCACTGTTTCTCAAGCCCAGTTGCAAATCTCCCCATTCCCCATGCAGTCAGAGACAACTTCAGATATAAAAGCCTTACAAGATCTTGTAGATTTGATTAAGTAGGTTAAATAGACACAAAGATGAAATTTGCAGTGTTCTTCCTGAGAGGCTGCTCAGTGGATGGGAGCAAGAACCTCCTCACTAATTTGATCACTTGAATTTTAGAGGCCCAGCCAGCAGACAGAGATGCTGGAAGGAACCCAAGCTATCCAAAACTGTTGTGAGGGTCCTGTGAGTGCTCTCCAACACTGAGCATCTACATGTATTTAGGTAAGCTATTATAAATCACTTATTTAAGTTCCAAAACAACCTTTCCTTCCTTCACTGACTTCTTAGAAGAGCACAAAGCAGCAAAACCAGCTGGACTCAGGCCCTTGGTTGAGTTCTCTGCCTTTCCCCTTCACAGTAAAACCCCAAGTATGTGACAAAACCAGACTTCTCACTGTGATTGTGCTCCCTACAGCCTACCACAGCCTGGAAGCAAAGCAGATGAGCAGTGGATTTATTCCATACAAGAGGCACACACACATCTCTCACCCACAGCAGACCCCTCTCAGCAATCTTCCCCATAGGCAAGTCATCAATACAACCACAATTTCTTTCACAAATAGGCTTGTGTTGCTAAATATAAATGCCTGCCAAGTCAGAAAGTCCTCTGACAGTTCTCTCTGTCAGAGAAAAGGAGCAGATTCCTGGGGGAAGAGGTAGGAAATACAGCACGTACTGAGTTACCTGTTCCCTGCTTATGCCATTCCAGCCTAGATCCCTGCAACCAGTGCTTTAGGGACTGTGAATTATAGGGAACATCTGAATTATCTTATTCAATAGCTCTCAATGGACTTCTTCTCCCTGAGTGTGTTGAAACCTGTGCAGGCTTTTGTCCTCCACAACATCCTGCAGCAGTGAGTCACGATTCAGTTATGCATTGTGTGAACAAGTACTTCCCCTTGTTTATTTTAAAATAAATCTGCTACTTGCTCTTTTCACTGGACACCCTTCAGTTCTCATGTGTGACGAATAATGCCCTGTTGTTCCTCAACCACCTTCTCTTTGTGACTGTAAAATCCTCTTAACTTCCCCTCTTTAATCATTCCTCATGTTCTTTCCATTTATTGCTATTCAGTGCCTCAATACCAGGAATCCAACAAGGCCAGTGTTCTCAAATGCAATCCAGTATTTTCTGCTTGAACTAATAATGATCCTTATGAAGTGGATCAATCACTTTATGACCCAAAGGCAAAAGCACCCATGAAAAGATTAAAAAAAATCCCCAGGTGTATCACTTTAGGATGGTGAAACCTGCAAGAAGATACCCCTCATCTACTTCAAAATGCACCAGTTCTTGTACCAAATCCATTTTGTTATAGTGGTTTTACCACAGCAAAACTGAGCTCAACTGGGTGAATCATTTGAGCATTGACAGAACTGTGTCCCCCTGGCTAAAAAAACCAAGCACCTTGATTTTATTTTGTACAATAATATATCCTTGGACATATTAGTCCAAAGTACAGCTCAACAGCATTCAAAGGAGATAACTGATGCCCAGCTCTCACCAACATGGCTCTGCTTGAGTCACACAAATACAAGATGTTGGATGTTTGAGGTGTGGAAATGCTACCGAAACCAGACATGCCTTCAGGTGGTAACAGGAGCATCCTTTGGCTCGAGGGTTTGCTAAAATAATGGAATGAACCTCAAACAACACCTGAAATGGTTTTGAGCTGTACAAAATTAGCTAATTGTCCAACACAGGGCAAGGATTTTTTATTAGAACAAGCAAATGCTTGCCATTTTTATTGGCATCTTGTGACCACTAAATAAGCTGGGACACTCTTCTTGCAAAACAGCTTGACAATGCAATCTGAAGTGAGTATGAGACACAGGACTGACCCCATAGGAATGATATAAAGGAAGGTTATTCCAAAGAAATCTGACAGATGTGCAGAAAAACTGTTTGCCCACTATGCCCCCTATGAGGCAGCTATTTTAACAAAACTATGTTTTTGCACACTGTTTAATATTACAGCCAGGCAGATGAAATCACATGTGTGAAATATGAAAATATTAAATTGTTATAAATAGTGGTAGCTGTAGATGAGCCCTTAAATAGTGTCAGAGGTCAGGCAGTGTAAAGTAATCTCCTAACCCTGACGGCCAGGGGCTGACAGACTCCAGGCTTGAAGTTTGGTAACAGAATTTATTCTCCATAAGTGATGGATTGAGGTTACATTTCAGCAGCCAGGTCACAGCAGTGAGATAAGGAAATCCAAGGGAATCTGTTACTCATCATGGGTTTATCTCACTGGATCACAGTGTTGTTGCTCCTAATTTACACCAGTGCAGAGCTGAGCTGAAGGAGTTCACTGCTGCATGAGTGGTTCTGTGAAGAAAGTGTGATGTGTTTCACCAGCTATGCCAACACCAAGCTTTTCTTATGCCAATGTGGGGATTCTCCATGGGGGAACATTTGATACAGGGCTGGAAGGGAACTGTGATGCCCAAACAGATCTTGTGCTCCAAACAACATGGGCTGTAATATTTAAGTGTCACAAACTGACCTATGGCTATGAAAAAAAAATCTGTGATGAACCTACAACTCTAACTCTTTAGCAATGGAAAAAGATGCCATATTGATGTTCTTTCTGCCACAGAGAGATCCCTTAATTCACTGCTCTGGAAAAGTGCTGCCATCAGGGGATTTGGTTGTTATTTTTTTCTCCTTCTACCTTCTCTGGCGGAGAAAGTAATTTTTCTTCTTTCTGAGTTTGGAAGTTTATGGCCTTTGACCCCCATCTGCACATGGGGCAGTTCAGGGTCAGCTCTTGGGTGAGGAAGGGGTCAAAGCAAGGGATACCAGAAGGATGGCTCTGCAGAGCATCATTGCAAACATTTCTGAAGGACACTGAAGATTGTTGCTGCTGTGGCTGGTGTAGAGCCCTGGCAGCCAATGCAGACGAGCTCTCCTGTTAGAACCAAGGGGATGGAAGGGAGCTGTCAGACAACCCTGCTCTACAGCTGCCAGCCCTTGCTCTTCCAGAGGAGAAAAAGGGCCTTTCCCTTAATTCCTTCTTTCCCTTCTCCTTGTCTGTCTCTCCTAATACACCATGCTGGAGGGCAAACTTAGTTTGGTGTGGGTAGAGTTAATTTTCTCTGTAGTATCTTGTATGCTTGTGTTCAACCCTGCTTGCCTGCCAGGGCTGAGGCATGAGAAAGGGAAAACCTGCAGTTCCTCTTGCCTCTGCACCCCCAAACCTCTTCCAGATCCTCTGGGGGGTTCTGACATCTCCATCTCACTGCTGGATGAAGCTCCTGCTGTGGGGTGGGATAAAGCATCCCATGCCTCCAGCTTACTGGGATAGAGAGCAGCTGAGCATGGAGAAGACTTGGAGAGGCTCATTTTTAAGTTTTTTTCTGGGACTTCCACTGCTCTCCCCTAAATAAGGCAAGTGCTGGCTGAGAGACCTGCTCCACATGTGAGCTGAGATCTTGTGCTAAATGGGATGGGAAAGCTTTTATCAGGCTACATTAAAAGTATTTTCTTCACTTTTGAAAAGTAACTGTCCTGTGCAGTTTTGTTGCTGGTGGTATGGCAAGAACAGCCCTCCAGGAGGACAAAACTTTTACAAACTGGCCCCAAACAGTCAGCACAGCTGATGTTCAGCTGAAGAGCAGCTCTACAGGGTTTTTGACCCCCCCACAATCCCACAGTGGCAGGGAGTGTGGCAGGGTGATGACCAAGCAGAGGCCCTCCAGGAGGGAAGTTTTGCTTTGCCATCACACTTGGGCAGCATCTCCCCGAGGGATCATGGGCTCCCCTGGTGCTCCCTCATGGAGACAGCTACACCCAGAGCACCACAGGACTGCACTGGCCAGGACTTAGGTGCATCCTGGGTGCTCTGGATATTATCAGTGTTGCTGCCTGAATGTTTGCTGCAGTTGCAGCCATGGCTGACAGCTTCATGGGGGGGTTCCTCAGTGGAGCTCTCTGTAGATGCAGCAGCAGCAGCTGGATTAAGCATTAGGATTTTGCACACATCCATACAAAACTGGCTGTACTGAAGGAGAGAGGGAGGGTTGCAGAGCTCACTGCTGGGGCTGAGGCCTGGGGGAGGACACCAGAGTGTGGATTTGCCAGAGGGATTTGGTGCACCTCCCCAGAGAGCACCTGCATCCAGGCCAGGAAGAAGGAGGGTGCTGCACCTCCAGCCAGGTCTGTGCAGACAAGGTGGCCCCACAAACAGCCCCAGTGCTACCCACACAAATTACGGTGAGTTCCCACCAGATCAGACTCCATTCCTGCAGCCTTAGACTGTCATCTTGTTTGCTTGCTTACCCTTTCCCTATATATCCCAAAGGCAGCACAGGGAAACATGCTTTTTCTGGTATGGCCATGCCTGTGTGCATCTGAGTAAGCTGACACAGTTCCAGCCTGAGCTTTTTCCATTCTAATGGCTTCAGGTTTAATCATAAAGCACTGCTATAAATAATGGATTGTGAGAGACGACGTCTTCCAGTAAATCCCGCTGTGTCTGCTTGTGTTTGGATGGCTGCATTGTGCTAAAGTCAGCTGCTCAGGAGCTATTGATGTGGGGAGGCATGGAGTGGATGAGGGAGGGAGGGAGGGAGGGAGGCATTCAGCTCTTTGTTGGGTGATGATTAAGGGGCAGTGCTGGGGTGACTGGTTTGATCCTCAGAGTGGCCTGACTCTGCTCCAGGATAAACCATGGGCAAAACCAAGTCCAGTAGGAGCTGGATCAGACAGCTGTGTGCTTGATTCATAGTGTAAGGGGGATTTAAACTGTTGGTGGATTCACCTGGGATCTCTGGCAAAGGGGTCATTTGACTGATTGGCAGCCAGAGAAGCAGGAATATGGCAGGGAACTTCAGTCGTGGATCAGAGGAAATCCCCTTCCACTTCTGCCATGTATTCATAGGGATTTCAGGTGGGATCTGCTAAATGCACAGTGAAAATGTTCATATTGCTGGTACAGCTGGAACACACCTCAGCACCAGGGTACACAGGATCAGCAGCTGGAGCTTGTCCTTGCTGGGAAATTTCTTACATTAAACTAGCTTCTCTCTGAACACAATATCATGATTAGATAAGACCTGAATCAAATTAAACACAATTCAGAAAATATAGATGGGACTTACATGGCCTCCTCTGATCAGTATCCTGAGTTTTGATGGAATTTATCTCAAAACTCCTGTGCAAAGTATACATCCTACAGCTCCCAGTATATCACTGAAGAGCTGAAACACGAGGAGCTCAGCTTTGCAAGACCTGTGTGATGCTGGTGACAAAGAGTGAACCCCTCTGTGTGACAGACACTGTGCAGGGACCCAGAATGAGCACAGGGTGTGCAGGCTATAGGACTGGAAGCTGTGTAGCAGGGCTGTAGCAGTGCTGCTCCTGCAGGAGCATCTTCCAGGGAAGCTGGGCTGTGCAGCCCCAGCAAAGGAAGTGCCTGTCCTGGGGCTCCCTGCTCCTCTCTCAGTGCTTTGTGCCATGCTGTACCACCCTGCCTGGCTCCCTCACATCTCACTGCACACAAATGCTCTGAATCTCCTCTTCAAAAGCAGCTCAGTGCAGGTCCCCACCTCCAAAGGTTTGCTTTTCCAACACCCCTGCATAACCAGCCATGGATAATTATTGCCAGTGGACACAAAGGACTTTAGAAGCCCACCCAGAAATGGATGGATTGGGAAGTCCTGCTGCTCACCAACCTGTTTTAATGACAGTAAATGACTCTAATGAAATACTGTGTGAATGATGGCATGCTGGCTCTGGACTGATTAATCACAATTCCTGAGCTCTTTTTGTGCCCTGCATGGCTGAGGGCAGCATCATCCCCACCAGGCACCCCTCCTTGCCTCTGGATTCAGGCCCAGTTCACACACCCTTTGTCTGTGGGATGTGCCCCCTGGACCAGGCCATCCTGCTGCTCAGCCACTGCCACTGAGGGGTCATGTCCAGCCTGGGTAATGCTCCAGACATGCAGGGCAAGGGACATCTTGTGTTTCCAAATATCCCATATCCCACCTCTTTGAGTCAGATCCAGCCCACACCCAGGAACCTTCTGTGTTATAGAAACCTGGATGGCAAATTATGGTAAGAACCTGAAGTATTGTCAGTGAGGAGTGCTTTTGAAATAAAAGATTACTTTTCAGATACCACAAGAGCTATGGTTGTTTATTAACTTGCTCAGCATTCTCAATTTGCAAGCAAAAACTTTATTCCATTTTCATGTAGAATGAATAATTTCCTGGTGTTTCACATTTTTCACTTGTTTAGATTTTGTGTGGCTGTTCCTCCTTCTCTGCTTTTCCACCCCGAGTCCTCCAATCTGACAATGATGGAACTCGGAGAGGAAGAGAATAAATAAAGAGAACCATTCTATTCTTTTGTTGAAACATGGTTTTACTGGAGATTCAAAAAACTCCTAAGAGAGTGCTGGGTGGGAAGGCAAATGTAAGTTGTTATAATCACCTTCTAACTAGCACTGCTCCTGTTTCCTCCAGCTTCCAGATCCAAAGCCTTGCTGAGCTGGCAGTCCCCATGCCTGCTGAGGGCTGCTGCAGTGTCCCTCACTCCTGCCTGCAGCATCTCAGCCTCCAGCCAAGACTGGGAGTGCTGCTGACCCCAGCATTTAACCTTTCAAAGGGCTCCTCTTGTCTTGGAGACACACCGTGCAAATATTCTCCACTTAATGCGAGTTCTTGGCCTGGCCCTGAAATATTGAGTGGTTATGGCAGAGAAGGAGTCTGTGATGGGTGATCAATTAAAGATGGTAAACATGCTGTCAATGACTATTCCAGGAAATACAATTTTTTTGAGTCATTTTTATGTGAGAACATGAGGAGAGTAATTAGAAAAGCTAACAAGTGTATTCACGTGGAATGAATAACATCTCACTGAGATACACAGGCTTCCCATTAGCTAGCAGTGCAACAGAGACATCCTGGAACCCAGACTTTAGAAATGGATGAAGAATAACAAATGCAGGTGATGTAACTGCTGAAAATCAGATTTTTCAAGACATCATTCACCTGTTAGGCTGTTCTTGAGGTGCACTTATGTTTGGGATGGCATTTTATTCTCAGGTCAAACTATTCTGGGCTCAGAGAGACTAGAGCCTCAGCTGCTTCAAATCAGCAATATCCCCATCTCCACCCAAAGCCAAGGGAGTTAAGGTATTTACACCTGTGGAGTCTTCCTCCAGAGATTTATGGATTTATCTTAGGGAGGGCAGAGAGCTGAGAAAGGGCTGTGCAAGAGGAAAGAATTTCTGACCTGCTGTCCTGACCCTGAAAGTTGTAGTTTGAGAAAAACATTAGTATTAATTTTGTTTATCTCTGTCTTTTTTCCCAGCACCAAGAAACAAAGGTTTCACAATGGGCCTCTGTGCTTCATGAATCTTTCCAGGGGTGTCTGTATCTTCCCTCGTCCAGTCTCATGAGACTCAGACCTTTCCTGAGGGCACAGCCCACCTCCTGGATGTACTTCCTTGCCAGTCCTCCAGCCTCTGGAAACAGGGTGTCCTCATTGCTGTAAACAGTGAGCCTGGGCTGGAAGCAGCATCCAGCAGCAAGGATGAGAGTGGGACAGCAGAGCCACAGTTCGCTTGGTCCCAGGGGTGGGGACAAAAGGCTCCCCAGAGCCCACCCACCCAGGGCTGCCTGCAGGAGAGAATTGCCCCTGGGCTGCATCCTACAGGTCTTGGTAGGCTGCCCATTTGTGTCTTTCTGTGTGTTAAGTAAGTTGAGGAGTTTGTCAGTAATTGCTACAGTGAAAGTAAGTCAGAAATTACATGATGTAATGTTCAGACAAAATAAATTATGTCATATTATCCCAGGGAGACTTTCTCTTCTGATTGCCCCTGAACACTCTTGCTCTTATCCTGTCACAGTCCTTCACCCTCTCTCTGGATTCTCCTCTTGCCTCTAGGCCATATTTTCCCTTCAGTCCCTCACTCCCTCATGTGTGCCCAGGTGTGCTGCCTGTGTCCTTCAGCCTGACCTTGCTTTGAGCTATCTTCCATACCAGCCCTTCCCCCAGGAGCATCATCTCCAAGGTTTGCTGGTAGCTCTTCCATTAACCCATTAATCCAGACCCACGTGCCATTCCTCACTCTTGCTGGTTTCTGCTGTGCTTCTCCCATACTTTCCTCCCTTTACCTCCATCCTAGAGGTCTTTTCCAACTTAAACAATTCTATGATTCCATGATTCCTGTGGCCTTGGATCAGGTGAGTGCACAAGCCAACCTCTTTGAACTGTTCATCACAATTAGGCACCAACAGAGCTCCAGGGAGAAGGAAGTTCTGGACCTCTTTGCTGAAAACCAAGGTGCCTGTGGGCAGGAGCACAGGAAAAGCTGAGGGAGATGCCAAGCTGTTCCTGGTCAGAGTGAGGCTGTGAGTGGAGCAGAAGGGAGGCTTTCTGCCCAGAGTTTTGACTGCAAAGTGTGCTTCACTCATCCTCCCACCTCCAGGCACTTTGGCTATGAGGTAGTTGTGATAATTTCCTATTCTATTTTATTCATGCTGCCACACTTATACATACTCCACTTGGATCAGAGCCTGCTGTCTGCTGGACATGACCCACCCATGGCACATACACAGAAATGCTAAAGGAAGGCAGTAACAACATAAATGTCTTTTTCATCAGTGGATCTGGGAGTGCTCCATGAGAGATGCCAGGACAGGAACCTTTCCATGAAGGGGAAGCTGAGGCTGTTAAGAGTCTTGTCCAAAGTCACCCAGCAAGCCAGGATTCCAATCCAGGGATCCTACACTACAGTGCACTGCTCTTTGTTGTAGGTCTTTAAACAAGACGGTATGAAGCACCTCTTCCTCAATTCTCACCTTCCCAGAATAACAAAAATTACTTTGAAGTCCCAGGCCACATTTCACACATTGCCTGCTGAGAGTCTGCAGCCACCCTCCCCTCTGGCCTGGGACCAGGAGGATTGTTCCAAACAGGAGAGGGACTATTGCACAGACAAAAGCCTCTGGCATGGACACATGAGGGTTATTGCAGTTTCAAAAGCCCATATGTGAGTTCTGTTGGCACAATCTGGGCAGGAAATTTCACAAACATGCCAACTTTTCTTTGTAACTTCATCTTTCCTGACAGTGTATGTATGACTCATTCAGACATATCTTTACTCCATACTTTTCCCGTTCCTTTTTAATTTATTTGAACTATGTCTCACTCTACTTTCTTCCAAAGAATGCCCTGTCATCTCACCAGTACATGGGAAAAAATGTGATTTTTTTTAAGAGTAAAGGGAAAAAAATAGTATTTCAGGGTTTTTTTTTCTTTTTTGTGAGTATTATGATGACAGAAATCATCAACAACCTTCAAGCCAGGGATCACAAAACCATTAGGTTGGAAAAGACTGACACAGTCAAGCTCTTCACCTCTTTTTTATATATATATATACATATACATAGATATATACACTCAATTATTAATTACAATCCCTTCTTTTATATCTTCCTTTTCCTAATAAACACATCTCTTTTTTATACCTTTTGGACAACACTGTGGTTTAGGCATGTATTTCTGTTTTCTTAGGGTCTGAAGCTGTACAGACTAGTGCTGGCTGTGGAGTATGTTACAGCCAGGGAGTTATCAGGAGCAAATTAAGCAAGGATTAATTCCTCACCCACACTGGATTTCTTGCAGCAATCCAGACCTGCTTATCTCTCTGGTATGATGACCTGACCAAACACAGGGTGAGCCCTTGCTGTGTCTGTGGGCAGGGCTGAGCAGCAGCTGCAGCAAAGTGCCCAGGAAGGATCTCAGAATGCTCCAGATCACAAATGGGACATTGGGTGGGACAAGGGAAGCCTCAAGAGGTCTCACAGGGACAGCCACTTCACAGGTATTTTTTTAACAGCTAGAGAAGTGGCTAAAGGTGTACAAGCCCTCCATGACAACGTCTTGTCTGACTGATTGCCAGAGATAGAAAGTTTTGCCATAATAATAATTAGCATGTNTTTTTTTCATAACTTGAGACAACATACACAACAGTTCCCAGTAAGCCAGAAGATTGCAAGTTTGTTCAGTAGAGAGCAAAAATGCAATTAATTTCAAGATGGAGTTCTAGTGTAAGCAAACCCACAAAGAAAAGCCTAAATTAAAGAAAAAGTATCAAGGGATTCCAGAGTTGTGAGTACTTTACTGAGCATTTAAGTTATTTGAAAAGCAGAGGTGCTTTTCAACATTGTTTTGACAATTACATAAAAGTAGAAGTAACAGCATTCAATCCTCTGCACCTAAACTGTGGATCCAGATCTGGTTTTGTCCATTTTTTTGTCTGGGTTTTTTTTTCACTTAAGCTCAGCATCATAATTCAGACAGATGTGTTGACATATTCTGAAACTGGCAAAAGGTTTGATTCTTCCTTAATTTAAGTGGCTATTGGCTGCCAGTCAGAGGGAACTTTACTCTTTCCCACTGGTTTGCAGTATAAGACTAGTTCAAGCTTTGCATTAATTTGAAAGCTCTTTCCTAAAATTCTAACTTCCAGTAGTTGTTTAATTTAATAAGAAAAAGCTGAACTGGCATGTAAGACAGGTTGATTTATTTGTGACTCAAATTGTCTGGGAACATGATCTCCAAAAAAGAAAAAGATTAATATAATGAAGCAATGTCAGATGCAGGACACAGTTCTCTGGCTGAAGATGGAGTGAATTGCATTTCCAATTTACCAATACATCAGTCACCTCAGTTTCAGAGGCACTGTGACATTGAATGAGTTTTTCTTCCTAACAGGGCACTGGACATATTACAAAAATTAGGGTTAGAACCAGAAATGCATTTATCTGCTTAATGCCTAATTTCCATTAATTTCAGTCAAAATGCAACTTCTGCTTAAAATGTTAAACTCTCCTTTTTTTTTTTTAATTGCTCTGGCAAGTTCACCAAATCCCACCCTGCAGTGGGCACCTTCCCTTCCGACCCCTCCCCAGCAAGCCTGTGAAGGGCCACAGTCAGTACTAACAGATTGTGGGACTCCCTTTTTGCAGTCACAACCTAAATGTCCCCTTAGCAGTGGGTTTTCTAAACCCAGACCACACCACAATGCTCCTCCAGCTTTGCAAGGCTGGGATTTGTGCAGCAACTGGGCACAGTGAGCACAGGAGGATGACCATGCCGTGGTCTCACTCTGAAATGAAAGGGCTGTAGTTTGTACCATGGACCAGCCAGACTCCAGGACTGAGCCCTTCCCACCTGTTGGATGTCACCTAAAGGATCTGGGCAGCAGCAGTGCACAAAAAGCCTTCTCCAAGAGCAGGCAGAGAGAGCTCAGCTGGGCTTGGCTGCCGCTCTCACGAGTTATTTGGAAAACACTTGCCATGTTTAGAAAGATGCTCTCAGCTCACCTGCCTCTAAATGCCTCTCATTTTGAGTACAAGAGGTGCTGTAAAATCACACCAGTTCTGAACTCTCCATAAAGACAACACAGTTCCCGCAGTCACAGCCTGAAGATTGCTGCTCCTTCAGGAGAAGCTCTTGACATGTTTGTCTCTTTGTGCTGAGACAGCGACCCACATTGCTCAGTGCTAGGTGATTAAATAAATTACTGTTCTGTGGAAACTGTGCCTAGTGCTCATTTCCAGATCAGTAGCTGGGGGAAAACTAGGGCTGATTTAGGTTATCTGCTGCAAGGAGACAAAGTAGTGCCTGCACTTCTCATGTAGACATGAGAGCTTTGCCACCACCTGTAGTTTATTTCTACTGTGTTGTGGTTGAAGGTGTGTTAGAGCCCCAAATCAAAGCTGGAACTCCCAACTGTGGATGCTGCAGAGAAGACAGTGTCTGCCACCCAGTCCCAATGTATTTAAATAAGCAAGAAAGTCATCAGGAGAAAGGCAGGACTGCACAGGCTGGGCCTTGAGGCTGAGCTGGACTACAGCAGAGTCCTTGGCAGACACTGACCTAATTCAGTGGGAACTGGGTACCTGCATGTGCAAGAGGAAGTTTAGTCCGAGCAACTTGCTGAAGATCACACAGGAAACCTGGGATAAAGTTAGGAACTGATAGAAAATGCCAAATTGTTGGTCACTGCCTGGACCACAGGGCAATTGTCTGACAATGTTCTTTATTGTGCTTTTAGAACAATTTCATAGTCACCCAAGAAGGAGGCAGAGGGCTTGGTCTGGCAACTTTGCCCTATAAGAATTTTCCCTTTAGGACCTATAGGTTCCTTCTTTCTCTAACCCCTGAGGGTATCTTGGCAGCCATTAAGCCTGAGTGAGTGCTTCCAAGCTGTAATTTCTAGAAATATAGGTAATTAATTTTGCCTTGAGTTGCTTTTTTCCAGCAACAGGTGCTGTTGGAAAGTTTTGCAATGACTCAGGCGGGAGCAACTTCAATGGAGGAGAAGGCAAGGAGCCTCCTGGGAGATCTGAAGAGCCTCTGGGTTGAGAGAGGATTTTTTGAAAAAGAAGCAGAGAAGATTTTCTCTATAGAGAAAGAGTGTGAGCAGGCAGGAGCCATACTGCAGCAAGAGGCAGTGGGTAATAACAATTGATAAAGGTGCTTTGTTCTGTTAAAACCTGGTTTATTTTGCTGAAACTCATTCAGTAGGAAACATAACTTTGGAGTTTCTCAGCTCCAACTGAGCCCTTCACAGTGCCTCTAGGCTGCTCAAGAGCCCTTCCAGGGCTCATGGACACACCAGGTGTACCTTTAAGACAGAGAGAGGTTTTGCAAGAACAGGAGAAATCAAGATTTAGCATGCGAGATAAAGGTGGAAGCTGCTTTAATTATAGATTCAGAGCACGTTGCATTAAGGATTACTCAATGATGAGATGACCACTCAGTCCCCATATAACCTCATTAAAGACTGATAGATTTGCCTTTTAAATATGTACTTTTCCCTGTGCCAGATCTTAAATGGTTCTGTCCCGGTAATGCAGCTGCACCTTTAGCAGACCTTTAGCTTTTTTTAGGTTATTGAAGATGCATAAAAAAATGAATCTGCAATGCTACAAATCTTGGATCTTAAATGTTGACTGCTTGGCCTCTCAGAGGGCCTGGGGAGCAGCTGCTGGGCTTCTAAAGGTTAAGTTCTGCAACCAAATCCCATAATGTTTTTAGCAGCCAAGGCTGGCTCAGTGACCAGCCTGGTGAGTGCCACGCTGGCAGCCCTGTGTGGTCAAAGGTTTGGATTGTGCCTCATGTCTGCATTTCAGTTTGCACTTGCTTTCCCTGGGTCTCTCAAGATCTACAGAGTCTTTTGTGGTGGTTGTCAAAGGACCACAGGGGATGTGAGCCCATCAGGACACAGGAAAACTCCAGGGGGATGGAGGAGAAGTGATGGAGACTCACCACCAAACAGTGCCTGGGTGTTTCTGGCTAACTCTCACTCATCTTGAAATGAGCTTAGGACATTTCTTATAGGAGGAAAACAGTCTTGTGCATCTAGGACACTATCCAGAGTCAATGCCACCTCTTCCATAGATTCCTCCTGTGACTTCAGACAAATAAGTTACCTTTTCCCTGCCCTTTTCTCAGAAAAAAAAATGAGAATAACAAAATTTGCCTATGATTTGTCTCCCTTCAAAGTTGAGGTAAGTCAAGAGCATCTGATCTGGGGTCAATGGATTTGCAAGGATGTAAAAACAGGTGAAACAAACAGTGTTCAGTTACAAGTCTACTTAGATTTGAGTTGTCCCTGGCTGTTTTTACACCTCGCTGTATGATGTGTATATAATACTTGCTACACTGTGTCACAATCTCAACTGGAGTCATTAGATGATTCTATCCTATAATTAACAAACACTGTTGTCTAAATATGACATGCAACATTTCTAAGAGCAGAGTATTTTTCATCTGAGTCTTAAAACATTCTTAAAACAGAACAAACCCTGATTTCTACTTTAGAAATACGTGCTTTTCACTGGTCTCATGGAAAGAAAACAGCCCTCCCCCTTGTCTCTCAATCTAGAGAACACAGGGTAAAAAAGCATTTATATGGCTTTGCATTCCTGCCAGAGTGATTATCAGTGTCTTTAACAATTACAGTATTTTGAAGTGAATCATCAGCCTACATCTCATCTGAGCATCTATTTTTTCTCTGTAATCTGCTTTTAGAGGGGCTTTTAACTGCATCAGATTTTTCTTTCCCATTAAAATGCTGTCTGGATGACTGGAAAATAGAATAGCCAGTCCTCACTGCTTAGTTTCCATAGTGAATGTCTGGAGCAAAGGGCTGTGGGATTATTCAATTACTGCAATAATGGCCTTTGACCTGCTAAAAACGATCCAGAAGACAGAATTCATATATTGGATTATTTTTAACATTAATCTTATTCTATTTAGAAATCACAGTAGACCAGCTAGGGTTGAAGACAGACTGTAAACTATTTGTGTATACTTTATTGAAGTGGCGAAAATTTTTATGTTGCATAGTTGTACAAGTGATGCCTTCAGGGACTTTCCTCCCCTCCCCACATTTATGTGCTTTGCTAAATGTGCTTCAGACTGCAAAGCCTCCTCCCTCAGCACTGCATTGCTAAATACAACGACCAGTGTGATCCAAGCACTCTGTGTAGACATTAAATTGCAGATAAAGAAACGTTCTTGATCCTGAAACTGCAGAAGAGAGAGAAAGCAACAACACCTCACATGTGAGCCCAAACTGTTCATTTCCATGAACTACAGGAAGAGACAGCAGACTGAAACCACTGTCACCCCCTTAGCTTTGTCCCCTGTCCACATGTCATAACCTTCCCCACGACTCCCCCTTTTGCAAGACATTGCTTTGGAAAAGAGTGAATCTCTACCCTGGACAAACTCCAGGAAAGATTCCTGGGATTACCAACACATGTGTCATCTAGATGTGCTCCCCTGACATCCTCAGCCCCTGACTGATGCCACAGCACAGCCATGCCACCACTCCCAAGGAAGGAGGAAACACACAGGGCTTGAAAAGGAGATCTATGGGGCTATAAATCAGGATCAGGTTTTAAGTTCAAGTACCAGTTGAAAAACACTCATTATTCCTGCAACCTAATATAGGATCAGATGCCCTTGCTGAAATTTTGGGAGGTTTTTATTGGCACTAGAGCTACACCCATAGCAAGGACACATTGAGGACATTGGCAATAAAAATAAACATCTGAAAAAGGAATTCACACAGCAGTAACATTGGCAACGCACAGCTTCCCACCCAGCTGTTGTAGAAACTACAAAATACTTCTGCTTGAAAACCTGGTGACTGCAAAGAAGATGCACTCCTTATCAGGAGCACCCTGACTGTTCTCACAGCTTCATCCTCCTGTGGGAAGAAGTAGATCTGTGTTTTGGCATGGAGGCAGTGGTACCATGGGCACCAATCTCTCCATACAGGCCCTCACATGGGAACCACTCCCCGGCTGCTCACAGCATCCTGAATCCAAAGGGGTTTAGATGCTCAGTCTGTCCTGGCTCTGCCTGGGGCTAGATGACTTCCAGAAATCCATTTCAGCCCTTATTTTTGATGGTGATGTGATAAAATTTGAGAGGATGAAGAAAAAAGATAATTTTTTCCCCCCCAAATGTAAACTAGTAATTTCCTAACACAGGCATAGAGAATAAATCAGGTGTGTGCTCACTCTGACAGCAGGATCTATGGCACCCTGCGACAGTCAGTTATAAATGGCCCGGCAGAAATTCACACCGGGCAAAATCAGAAGTAATTGTCAGAGCAGGTGGCATAAATGTGCTCAGGGGAAAATCAGATGTTACAAATAAATTGTTACCTCGGGGAAGAGACTGAATGCAAAGGAATTCTTAAAAGCTCAGTTCCTCTCTGAGAGCCCTCCAGATCCCTTCCAGTTCACTGGAAGCTTCACTGCCTCCTGCTTGGCAGGAATGTGTGAGCACACACATGTGTTCCTGTGTGTGTGGCCAAGATGCACAGTGGCACTGCCCTGCTTTATCAGTCAGCCTCTGCTGATAAGGCTCTGTGCTGAGAGCAAGGAGGTCTGTGTGGGGGAAAGATTCACCTGATCTCAGGGGATAATTGCACAGAGCATGGTATTGCAAAACCTCTTTATGCCTTAGCCCCCCCAAACGCAATGGGATGGTAAAAGCAAATCTGAAGCCCATCACAGCACACTGCAAGGACAGACTCCAGGGCAGAAAGGTGAAAGTGAATCTGCAACTTCATATCCCTGCCTGAGGAATTGCCCCACGGGTTTCAGTGGTGCAAGGAAGGAGAAAAGCAGCAGTGCCAGTGGCAGCTGGGACAGGAGGAGTGCTGCCAGACCCCAGGCTGAGCCTCCCAGCACGAGCCCCTTGCACAGCTGGGGATGGTCTTAAACAGCTCCCCCTGCACAAAGGGGTGTGGTGCTTGGGGCAAACCAGGGCTGTGCCCCAGCCTATGGGGAGCAGACAACCCTCACAAACTGGAGCCTTCCAGCCCTGCCCAAAACCTTGGGCCCCACAGCAGCAGCTACAAGCTGTTCCTCCACCCACATGCTGCTTTCCAAACCCAGCCTGAAAATGAGACTCCTGTCTCCAGACTGCCATAAGCCAGGGCTGAGCTGCTGAGCACCATCAGTTTTCTATCAGGTTCAGGGCTGACTGGATGTTTCCATTTCAAGTGATGGCAAACCACTGTGGGTTGCCATCACTTGACAACAAAAGACTCTATATTTTGGGGCTGGAGAGTTCCAGTGCCCTGCCTTGGAGTAATGACCTTCCAGCACCTCTGCCCAGTTACCCAGTACCACACCAGAGCTTTTGGCCATCCAGCTGCTCGCAGTGGCATGCAGGTAATGGAAAGAAAGCCATGGCTTCAAGATGGGAGAGGTACAGACAGGTTATAAAAAAGCCAAGCAAGCACACACTAGCACAGGTTTCTGTAAAAGCAGGGAGAGCTAACCCACTTCACCATGGAAGTGCTGCTTTTGATAGGGCTCTAATTGGGGATTTTTATTCAGCGTTGACTCTCTTTTATCAACTCCTTGTCTGCATAAGGTTCTTTTAGGCATGGTAAAATGAGATTCATATTACCACATTCCTGCCCCTCCAGGCATTTTCACGTCACTTTTCCCCTCTGCAGATGAAAAGCAGTGCAGTAATAAGTGGCATTTCTGTAGAATATATTGCCTCCAGACACAAACTGCATGCACAATTACTTCTCCCTATGGGGAATGCAGGGTGACTGAAGATGTAATGATAACAGCACCTTGCCTTTGCTAGGCTGCTTTGATCCTGGAGGATCTCACAGATTTCCAGAAAATCTTATCCTGAAGCAATAAATCATGTGAACTAGGCAAAACATTTCTGAGATTATTTTTTTAAAGTACAAACACTGGTCATACATGGACAAAGCCCAAGAGGTTCTGTCAGATGTCTCCTGTGACAGCTTTGTATATAAAAGGTGAGAGAGAATGAAAAATACCCATGGATAAGCATACACCGAAACATTCTGTATTTTCCTTAAAAACTGAATCTTTTACTTGTGTTTCCTATATCATGACAATCTGCAGTTGAAGACATGCACAGGTAGGGAGCATGGCCCCTCTAAGTGGGGCTGGTCACAGCCCAGAGATCTGGAATAAAAATATTTTATTTCTTCAGTGGCTGCAAGGGATAGGAGTTACACCCATTTAGCTGTGGGAAGACCTGAGTGCCCATCTCAGCTCCTGGAAACCCCTTATCCCAAGTATCCCATAGCCTGGTGGTCAGGGAAATACCCTGTTAGAGAGGTGGTTGCATTATACCGTGTCGAGAAGGGCTTAGGCATGTGTCTTCTCTAGCCATAAGTACAAGATCTCTGAGATCAGCTGGAGCCTCATCCCTCCAAGTTCATGTTTTCAGGGCACAGGCAGACCTGCACCAGCCCAGAAAGAGAAATTACAGAAAGAGAAATACGTGACAGCAAGGATCATATTAGGCAAGACTTGAATGCAAGTGGCATTGCACTTCTGAATGTCTCCATTTCCTTTCCTAACTTACCTTAAAGACAGGTGATGTCAAATGGGTGCTTTGCAGTCAAATAGCACATTTAGTGCCTGGGATATTCCATGGGAACAGTTTTAGCTGCAGTAATTCAGGAAACATCATACCCTGGCCACCCAAGTCACTGAGACGATGTAGCTTTTTTAGGAGTGAGCTGTAAAGCACAGGAGGGGGATTTAAGAAAACTTTTGGTGATCTGGCTCTTTTAAAGTAATAAAATAAATGCAGAGGGCCTGTGAATGAACAATATATTTCACAGCCAACTGGAGTTTCTGACCACCGACTGACTCATGGAAGGACACACTAACAGACATACAGAGATACTGCATGAAAATTCTGCCATCAACAGAGCTGCAGGTCTGAGAGTTTCCTTTGGTCTCACCCTGTGCTGGTGGAAAACTTTAGTTCCATCACCTAGCTCTCAGCCAGATTCCATTTTGATTTGGTTTTAAACTCATTAGACCATTCCTGAGCTGGCTTTGGTTGGTGAAACCACTTCCTGAGACAAAGTGAAGTGAGAAAGGAAAATTTAAAAGGTAAGGTAAGATGATTTTGCTCATTTGCTGGAAGTAGAGGGTTTTGTAGGCCTGACTAGGAAAGTCTTTCCAAAATCTGCTTTCATAAGCTCTCCAATCTGCTCTCTGCTGGCTGGCTCACAGATACTTTGCTGGCTCGGTAATGAGCTGTTATAAGTGAGACTCCTGTAAATCAGATGACTCTGTAGTCATTTGATGCTTATATTTGGCATGCTGAGTCACAAGGACAGGGGTTACATCATGTCAAGCTAATCATGCAAAATGAATTACAGATAAAGCAGAGCTCTGGGGTGTGCACAGGATGGCCCTGAGGTGCGGGAGCTGGGCAGCCACCATCCTGCCCTTACCCCATTGTCACCATCAGTGGGGCTCTGCCCCTCACTTCTGCTCCTGGCACAACTCTTCCTCCTCCTCTGGTAGGAATATCTCCTTTAAACAGTATTTACAAAGACCTCTAGAAGGCCCCCACCAGATAACGTCTGGTCACACACCCAGGTTCAGAGCAAGGTCGGACAGGGCGTCCCAGCACAGACTTACACAGAGGATGCTATTTTTCTTTAAAACAGAAAAGCCAAATCATTTTATTTTCCAACATACTGTTCCCTCTAACAGCCCATCCCTGGCCCCTCCTGTTGGCTGTACATTTCCCTCCCAGAGCCATCCCTGGCTTCCTCCCTCTGGTTCCTCCTCTTCTGCAGCTTCTTGCTCCTAGAGTGGTCCCCAGCCTTGCACACTCTCCTCATCTTCACAGCCATGTCCTGGCACTTACCCACTGCTAAGTGCTAGGCAACCTTTAGACTTCCTAAAGAAAGCAGCCTTCATTTAAGGCCTTAATGCGGTAGGGATAATTAGAGTTGCTGTTAAATGCTGCCCTGTGTTGCAGCTGGAGGTACCCACCTCTCCCATCAAGCTTTGGGATCTCTTTGTACCTTTGGCTGCTCAGAGTTCACACCAAAACCAGGGAGACAAGCAGAGTGGTAAACAGACATATTAACACCTTTATGTTTCATAGGGGTGCAGCAGTTCAGAAGAAAGAGCATTTCACTCCATTAGTCTTAGGGTAGTCTTGCGTCATGAAATAACTCAAAAACCTGCAAGCTGAAGCCAGGACAAAAATCCCATAAGCTCACCAGAAAGCAAAGTTTGGATAATGGTATTCTGGTATTCCCTGATGAAATATTTTGCAAGTTACCTCTCACAGGTGACTCTTTTTCCTTCAGATTGTAGAAAGCAAAGAAACCTCAGTACATGCAGCAAGAAAAAAATGATGACTTTGATGGTTTAGCAGTCAAGCCACTCACCTAGAAGGGGCACTCTGCTCCAGAAAACTACTTCCTTTTTTTTTATGTGCTAAATATTTAATGCAGAATGTACAACAAGGTTTGGCAGCCATCTGCTTACCTCAACCTGCTTACCTCTCTTACCTCTGCTTACCTCAATCTGCTTAAATCACAGTGGTATTTGCAGTGGTGCCTCTCTATCTGATCAGAGTCTGAGCTTCTTGCTGCACAGCAGACCCATTTTCAGGAAATGTGATGGGAATTCCCACAGCTCCCACTGGACTACCTGGTGAGCAAGCATGAATTTGAATCCCATTACTCAGCAAATCTGGCTCCCCCAATTCTTGGACCAAAGCTCCAGATTCTGTGTAATCACTGAAAAGGAGGAATGGATTAATTCAGACAGAAAAGATTCAGCTCTGGTGAGGTCTGTGAAAGGTGGTGTGTCTGCACCTGCCTTCAGGAAAAGGTCCTGGGTGGTGGATCCCACCTGGCTGCAGGTGTCTCCTTGCAATCCTGGAAAGGGCACTGGTCCCATTGAGGCACAAGTGTTCAGGTAATACCCTGTGCCTGGTGCCACTCCTGTGGCAATGTCAGCCACTGACAGTGGGAAGGAACCAGTGAACTTAGCCACTGCAGGGGCACACCAGGAGAAGGGCAGAGGGCAGGTGGCCAGCACTGGCTGCTGGAGAGGGCTCTGCTCCAGCACAGAGTCTCTGGCTGAATATTCACAGCCTCTGCAAGGCACAGTGCTGTGCTGAGCCACCCTCAGCTCCCACAGAGCAGCAGAGGGTTATTTCTTAGGGAGTGCATTATCTCTGATGGTAATGCAGTTACCCTCCCTCTCACCAACTCTTATCTCTCCTCCAGCCATATACGTTTCAGTTTTGTGACTATTTTCTGTTTGAGATCACATTTTTGTTCACACAGAGAGTATTTTCCTAGGGAGACCAGTTCAAGAGCATCATGCATTTAATTTTTGTTCCTATTTTCTGGAAAACAGCACAGCCTGCCTGGAAGTGTCAGGCTATCCGTGGAGAACAGCTCTCCCCGTGAGCCCTCACAGCTGACTTGTTTTCAGAGGTGATGCTGTGCAGATCATGGCCTCTGTTAACATGAGAATGATAACTGATCCCAGATTTTATGGCAGGTGAAGAGCAGTGGCTGCAGCTGATGGTGTGTCCTTGTGTTCTGGTGGCAGGACTTGTCCCACCCTTGTGCCTGGCTGAAACTGTAAATCCCTGTGGCAGCAGCTAAGTCACTCTCATGCTTTCCCTTCACAGAGGTAGCACACATATGAAATAAATACCAGCAGCCTGCTGAAAGGCTCCTGCCTTTCAGGACCAGGATGAAACCCCAGCAGGCAACTCAGAACTGTGTCCCTCCTCAGGACTTGCTCTCCCTGCCCTCCTCTGTGAGAAAAAAGGGCAAAAATCCCAAAGCCACAGCCAGACCCCTTCCTGGTGGGAGAGGGGATGCCTGGGCTTGGAGGGGCACAGCTCTCACTGCCAGGGAGAGTAGAACGAGGTCTGCATGAAACCTCTTCAGGGCTTCAGGCTTTGGCCTCTTTTGAGCAGGAAGAAAAACACTCTCCCTGCAACCCCTGACTGACCTGAGGTTGGTCTGCAGCACAAGCAAGCAGAAGGATGAAGCCCCTGGCTCACAGAGAGCAGCCACAGCTCTTGCCTCATCCCTGGTGTGTGGGAAGTTGAGCCTTTGGCGTGCTCAGATATCTGATCCTGCTTGAGTCACAGCCCTCTCCACTGTGATAGAGCCTGGTGAGCTGACAGCAAACAGCTCAGTCAGATGTGATGGAGGTTGCAACACCAGAATGGTCCTGCAGCCCTCTCTGTCCCAGGGTAACAGCAGCCCCAGGCACTGTCCCTCCTCTGTCCCCAGGCAGAGCTGCTGTGCGATATGGAAGTGCTCCGGTCTTTGCAGGAGAACACCGTGTACCACTTGATCTCCCAAGGATAAGGAATTATAATGCTGTCTGCTGGTGCCTGTGGGGAGCAGCAATGCATGTCTTGGCAGCCCTCACGTGTTGTTCAAGGCAGATTTCCTGCACAGATCCAGGCGCTGGATGACAGCCACAAGTAGGAAGGAGATGAACACGCCCTCTCAGGAAATGATAAAGGAACAGAGAGAATGCTTTTGTTTGTGAAACAGCATCATTTGGAGCACCATGAGAGCCTCCTTCCAGAGTCAAAGGCAAAGTGTGGAAATCACAAGCAGCTCCTAACCCCATGCCAGGCACTGGGTGTCACTGGGTGTGCTGTGCAAGTCAGCTAACACTAGAAAGGACCTTAATGCATTCTCACTTCTGAGTGGTGGTCCCTTTGGAAACCCCGCTGATGAGGAAGGGAGATGGCAGAAGGATGGTGATCCACTTGCTATGAACTCATCTCAGTAAAATAATTTTCTTTTTCCAAAAAGCAGCATTGAGGAACCAGGGCAACGATCCTGGCACGGAGGAAGCCGAGAGAATGAGAGAGCAGATGCAGCACAGGCTAATGGAGTGGGGGGCCCTGCTCAGGTAACACATAAATCTGCAGCAGGTAGAGAAGATCTACAGCAGAGATGGACTGGGCAGATTTCACCACTGGGACAACATGGGAAACCCTGGAGTTAAAAGGTCTTTTTCATGTGGGAGATTATTTTGCAGGGATGAGTCATGAAAGACTCACATCAGGCATCCTCCAAGGCAGCAAGCTCTGGAACACAGCCTCTGGCAACACAGAAAGAAGAGATGCTCACCAGCCAAAGACATGCCAGAGCCCAGTTTTGCCACTTTTGCTTGGGGCTGAGGGATGTTTTCTTGCAGGGCACAGTGCCTCTCTCCTACTCCATGGTGCAGCCAATGTTCTCAAGGCTCTCACACACCTTCAGGCACCCTTCTCCAGGAAATGAAGGGAATTGCTCTTCAGCTTCTCACCTTCCAGAAGTGTCCTGCAAATACTGCAGGACTCTGTGCAAAGGCAGGTGGGACTCTCCCCAGCTGCGTTTTGTGACAAAAAGGTGGCTTGGACGTGATCTCCAGGGAAGAGTCTATGGTTACAGATTCCAGGTGAGAGCAGGTACTTCTGCAGCTCAGAGATAAGTGTCCATATCTCTTTGCAGGTCCCTGCTACTCTCTTTGCCATTTTCTTCAGGCTAACTTCGGAGATTTTTCCTTGTTGGCCTTGGTGAATCCCACTTATACGTGCTGAGTTCTCCCAGAATCTGCACAGGACTCCAATCAGAACAGGATAGAGAAATGTAAGAGGTAAAGTCCTGAAATACTCAGCCCTGCAGCCTCTAAAATCCTGTCTATCTGGGCAATGCATGTCATCTGGGTAGCTAAAAGATCATTACCTTTTGACTGGTTAATGGAGGAGCACTGATCTGACCACTGTGGAAGAAAAGGTCATCCTGCACTGATATTTTCTCTTCACCTGGGAAGAGGAGATTGGGGAAGCAGAGCTATGGACAACTAGCAGATTTTAGGCAACCAATACCTCTTCATAGCCCAAGGAATGTAACATTGAAAAATGTGTCCTTGTAAAAGGGAAGAAATTTCTGTAATTGATTTTCTAGTACTCAAATGGCTGAAACAGAAAGAGATAAATGAACTATCCTCATAACTGGAAAAATCAGGATATGCAGATAGTTTCTTGTAAAAATGAAATTTTATATAGATGAGGTTGATATATCTCACTCAGAAATTTTCAGATACATGTTAATGAAACTTTCAAGGTTATTTTAATAGAACCCTAACTAAGAGTCTTTTTGGGTAAAACACTGAGATATCACACCTGATTGTCTCAAAAAGGAAGACTGAAAGCAAGTATGTTTGACTAGGAACATCTGTACTGCTCTTTAGCATCACTATAGTGTGATAAGAGTGCAGGAGACTTAACCTGGCCTAAGTTTTTCTCACTGTTTAAAGCAGTGAAATCTCTTCTGCCCAAGCCTTGATCTCTTAAGCCTAGGGACTTACCAGGAGGAGGCTAAAATCAGAGAGCAGAGAGGGGACTCCTCTAAAAGGCACAAAGAGCAATAGTAGAAATTCTCCAGAAAAAAACCCAAGGAATTTAGGCTCACAGGGCCCAGTTATATCAGCAGCAAAAGCCAATGTCTTTACAAATAATAATCACAAATGGATCAGTCTCTACAGGTCCTTACCAGCCCTCAGTCAGCCTGAGACAGATGCTGAACTATATTGAGACATCCGGTGTCTAAATAGCTTTGAACAGCTGGTCAGTAGAGCTTGGTCAAAAGAACAGCTGAGTCAGGACATCAAAACATGACCCTACAGAAATTCACTGGGCACTGCATATTTTCTTCCTTCCCTGCCCCATGGATGTACCAGTACATGCTCACTTGCATGCACCAAATACACATTAAAAAAAGAGAACAAACCACCATGATAAGATCCTTTACAGTTAGGAACCATACTCTGGAGTCTCTACTTAGTCCAGCAAAATGGTGTGGTCCTAATTTACTAAAGGAAAGGATCTCAGGCTGGAAGGAAAACACCCTTGTAAAGAGCTGTGCCAAATTTTGTTAGAAAAGGTCCATTTTTTTCATGCACCTGGACTCTGCACACTAAAGACCAGTGCACCTGGGCTCCTTCTGCATCAGGGATGCTGCAGCAGAAACTGAGGGTGTCTTGCATGTTTGTTTTGTATACTCCATGTACACAGCTCCAACAGTGGAGCAAATAAATCACAGACATATTTAAAAGGGAGGGAGGGACTGGAAGCCTGAAGTTGAGAAGTTGAGGTATTTTTTTTTTAATTTCAGGCAAAATATTTTAATATTTTGTATCTAATTTTTCCACGTACAATTATTAGCTCTGCTTGCCTGTAGGAACAGTTTCAGACAACTTCTAAACTTGCTTTGAAGTTCTCTGTTCTGTTCTTGCTGTACTGCTTAAAAGAGCAAGACATGGCAGGAATGAATGACACCCATTTGGCTCCAGGGAACTTTGTTGTCTGACTTTCCCATTTCATTTGTGCCAGAAAAGGTTTGTGCATCTGAGATGAGAGCAGCTCCCTAAGCAGATTTTTACCTTGGGGGGGTGATGCGCTGAATGTTACTGTTGGAGGAGATTGTGTAACTCAGCAGATACCAGACGACAAAAGTGAGGTGGGAAAAGTCACTGGAACTGGTCCATGTCACGTAGACTAAAATCTCCAATCATCTAGAAAGTTATATAAAACACTCTAGGAAAAAAGCACAGTGTCATATAAAGAAAACAAAAAAATTGGTAATTCAGGAGATGTTGCAGACCTTGCAGACCTCAAATAGCTGAACTGGCCAGAGTATAAATCCAAGCAGAAGGCATCTAGCAAGTAAGAATGGGCACACTTCAGGAGACCATTGAAGGGGAGAGGGAAGGTGAGGAGGGACTAGCTGAGCCTTCTGTTAGACATGGAAATGTAAACATGTTTCCAAGGGCAATGCATCTCCCCTCTGATCCCAACACACCTCAGTGGAAAATCTCCTGCCACCCATTTTCCATAGTTGCCCATGCAGTGACAGCACTATCTGACCAGTAACCAGCCACTGAGGGTCAATGGTAAAGAATAGAAGGACACTGAGAGCAAGAAAGAAGGGAACGAAGAGAGAGTAATCTGGGCCCTCAAAAGAGCAAGTATATTAATTTGGATGCTAGAGTGCAAATTCTGGGATGCACATAGGAATTGAGGCTGGGAGATAGCTGTGCAGCCTGGAAAGTTACAGTGCAGAGTGACAGTGACATCCATGCCCATGGGAACAAAGAAGCTGCTCCCAGTTCAGCAATGTGCTGTTGCAGAGCAGCTGAAGGGCTGGAGAAGACACTGCAGGACTGACACAGCCGGCCCCGCTGAGAACAGATGCTGGTGGCTGAGCAGCCTTCCTCCAGCTCTGAGTTTCAAAGGCACGAGCTGTGTTCCCCATGTTTTGCCCAAGTATTTGAGGAACAGGGAGGCATTCAGCCTCATTAACCTTTCAGTGGTATGAAAACTGCAGAGCAAAAGGACAGCTGGAATTCTTCCTTCCGTACACACTGACCTAGGGCGAAGTTGTCCGAACACACTGGTGTGTGGGGACATGGTGAGTGCTGACATTTGGAGGAATTGCTCAGGATATAACATGGATCTGCTGGAGCACGTCCAGAGAAGGCCACAGAAAAGATCAGAGGGCTGGAGCACCTGTCCTACAAACACAGGCTGAGAGAGCAGGAGTTGCACAGCCTGGAGAAGAGAAGGCTCCAGGGAGAAGACCTTATAGCACCTTCCAGTGCCTAAAGGGGCTCCAAGAGGGCTGGAGAGGGACTTTTTACAAGGGCATGGAGTGGTGGGACAAAGAGGAAAGGTTTTGAACTAAAAGATTAGATATTAAGAAGGTTTTTTTGCAATGAAACTGGTGAAATGCAGGTTGCNCAAAATCAGAAGTAATTGTCAGAGCAGGTGGCATAAATGTGCTCAGGGGAAAATCAGATGTTACAAATAAATTGTTACCTCGGGGAAGAGACTGAATGCAAAGGAATTCTTAAAAGCTCAGTTCCTCTCTGAGAGCCCTCCAGATCCCTTCCAGTTCACTGGAAGCTTCACTGCCTCCTGCTTGGCAGGAATGTGTGAGCACACACATGTGTTCCTGTGTGTGTGGCCAAGATGCACAGTGGCACTGCCCTGCTTTATCAGTCAGCCTCTGCTGATAAGGCTCTGTGCTGAGAGCAAGGAGGTCTGTGTGGGGGAAAGATTCACCTGATCTCAGGGGATAATTGCACAGAGCATGGTATTGCAAAACCTCTTTATGCCTTAGCCCCCCCAAACGCAATGGGATGGTAAAAGCAAATCTGAAGCCCATCACAGCACACTGCAAGGACAGACTCCAGGGCAGAAAGGTGAAAGTGAATCTGCAACTTCATATCCCTGCCTGAGGAATTGCCCCACGGGTTTCAGTGGTGCAAGGAAGGAGAAAAGCAGCAGTGCCAGTGGCAGCTGGGACAGGAGGAGTGCTGCCAGACCCCAGGCTGAGCCTCCCAGCACGAGCCCCTTGCACAGCTGGGGATGGTCTTAAACAGCTCCCCCTGCACAAAGGGGTGTGGTGCTTGGGGCAAACCAGGGCTGTGCCCCAGCCTATGGGGAGCAGACAACCCTCACAAACTGGAGCCTTCCAGCCCTGCCCAAAACCTTGGGCCCCACAGCAGCAGCTACAAGCTGTTCCTCCACCCACATGCTGCTTTCCAAACCCAGCCTGAAAATGAGACTCCTGTCTCCAGACTGCCATAAGCCAGGGCTGAGCTGCTGAGCACCATCAGTTTTCTATCAGGTTCAGGGCTGACTGGATGTTTCCATTTCAAGTGATGGCAAACCACTGTGGGTTGCCATCACTTGACAACAAAAGACTCTATATTTTGGGGCTGGAGAGTTCCAGTGCCCTGCCTTGGAGTAATGACCTTCCAGCACCTCTGCCCAGTTACCCAGTACCACACCAGAGCTTTTGGCCATCCAGCTGCTCGCAGTGGCATGCAGGTAATGGAAAGAAAGCCATGGCTTCAAGATGGGAGAGGTACAGACAGGTTATAAAAAAGCCAAGCAAGCACACACTAGCACAGGTTTCTGTAAAAGCAGGGAGAGCTAACCCACTTCACCATGGAAGTGCTGCTTTTGATAGGGCTCTAATTGGGGATTTTTATTCAGCGTTGACTCTCTTTTATCAACTCCTTGTCTGCATAAGGTTCTTTTAGGCATGGTAAAATGAGATTCATATTACCACATTCCTGCCCCTCCAGGCATTTTCACGTCACTTTTCCCCTCTGCAGATGAAAAGCAGTGCAGTAATAAGTGGCATTTCTGTAGAATATATTGCCTCCAGACACAAACTGCATGCACAATTACTTCTCCCTATGGGGAATGCAGGGTGACTGAAGATGTAATGATAACAGCACCTTGCCTTTGCTAGGCTGCTTTGATCCTGGAGGATCTCACAGATTTCCAGAAAATCTTATCCTGAAGCAATAAATCATGTGAACTAGGCAAAACATTTCTGAGATTATTTTTTTAAAGTACAAACACTGGTCATACATGGACAAAGCCCAAGAGGTTCTGTCAGATGTCTCCTGTGACAGCTTTGTATATAAAAGGTGAGAGAGAATGAAAAATACCCATGGATAAGCATACACCGAAACATTCTGTATTTTCCTTAAAAACTGAATCTTTTACTTGTGTTTCCTATATCATGACAATCTGCAGTTGAAGACATGCACAGGTAGGGAGCATGGCCCCTCTAAGTGGGGCTGGTCACAGCCCAGAGATCTGGAATAAAAATATTTTATTTCTTCAGTGGCTGCAAGGGATAGGAGTTACACCCATTTAGCTGTGGGAAGACCTGAGTGCCCATCTCAGCTCCTGGAAACCCCTTATCCCAAGTATCCCATAGCCTGGTGGTCAGGGAAATACCCTGTTAGAGAGGTGGTTGCATTATACCGTGTCGAGAAGGGCTTAGGCATGTGTCTTCTCTAGCCATAAGTACAAGATCTCTGAGATCAGCTGGAGCCTCATCCCTCCAAGTTCATGTTTTCAGGGCACAGGCAGACCTGCACCAGCCCAGAAAGAGAAATTACAGAAAGAGAAATACGTGACAGCAAGGATCATATTAGGCAAGACTTGAATGCAAGTGGCATTGCACTTCTGAATGTCTCCATTTCCTTTCCTAACTTACCTTAAAGACAGGTGATGTCAAATGGGTGCTTTGCAGTCAAATAGCACATTTAGTGCCTGGGATATTCCATGGGAACAGTTTTAGCTGCAGTAATTCAGGAAACATCATACCCTGGCCACCCAAGTCACTGAGACGATGTAGCTTTTTTAGGAGTGAGCTGTAAAGCACAGGAGGGGGATTTAAGAAAACTTTTGGTGATCTGGCTCTTTTAAAGTAATAAAATAAATGCAGAGGGCCTGTGAATGAACAATATATTTCACAGCCAACTGGAGTTTCTGACCACCGACTGACTCATGGAAGGACACACTAACAGACATACAGAGATACTGCATGAAAATTCTGCCATCAACAGAGCTGCAGGTCTGAGAGTTTCCTTTGGTCTCACCCTGTGCTGGTGGAAAACTTTAGTTCCATCACCTAGCTCTCAGCCAGATTCCATTTTGATTTGGTTTTAAACTCATTAGACCATTCCTGAGCTGGCTTTGGTTGGTGAAACCACTTCCTGAGACAAAGTGAAGTGAGAAAGGAAAATTTAAAAGGTAAGGTAAGATGATTTTGCTCATTTGCTGGAAGTAGAGGGTTTTGTAGGCCTGACTAGGAAAGTCTTTCCAAAATCTGCTTTCATAAGCTCTCCAATCTGCTCTCTGCTGGCTGGCTCACAGATACTTTGCTGGCTCGGTAATGAGCTGTTATAAGTGAGACTCCTGTAAATCAGATGACTCTGTAGTCATTTGATGCTTATATTTGGCATGCTGAGTCACAAGGACAGGGGTTACATCATGTCAAGCTAATCATGCAAAATGAATTACAGATAAAGCAGAGCTCTGGGGTGTGCACAGGATGGCCCTGAGGTGCGGGAGCTGGGCAGCCACCATCCTGCCCTTACCCCATTGTCACCATCAGTGGGGCTCTGCCCCTCACTTCTGCTCCTGGCACAACTCTTCCTCCTCCTCTGGTAGGAATATCTCCTTTAAACAGTATTTACAAAGACCTCTAGAAGGCCCCCACCAGATAACGTCTGGTCACACACCCAGGTTCAGAGCAAGGTCGGACAGGGCGTCCCAGCACAGACTTACACAGAGGATGCTATTTTTCTTTAAAACAGAAAAGCCAAATCATTTTATTTTCCAACATACTGTTCCCTCTAACAGCCCATCCCTGGCCCCTCCTGTTGGCTGTACATTTCCCTCCCAGAGCCATCCCTGGCTTCCTCCCTCTGGTTCCTCCTCTTCTGCAGCTTCTTGCTCCTAGAGTGGTCCCCAGCCTTGCACACTCTCCTCATCTTCACAGCCATGTCCTGGCACTTACCCACTGCTAAGTGCTAGGCAACCTTTAGACTTCCTAAAGAAAGCAGCCTTCATTTAAGGCCTTAATGCGGTAGGGATAATTAGAGTTGCTGTTAAATGCTGCCCTGTGTTGCAGCTGGAGGTACCCACCTCTCCCATCAAGCTTTGGGATCTCTTTGTACCTTTGGCTGCTCAGAGTTCACACCAAAACCAGGGAGACAAGCAGAGTGGTAAACAGACATATTAACACCTTTATGTTTCATAGGGGTGCAGCAGTTCAGAAGAAAGAGCATTTCACTCCATTAGTCTTAGGGTAGTCTTGCGTCATGAAATAACTCAAAAACCTGCAAGCTGAAGCCAGGACAAAAATCCCATAAGCTCACCAGAAAGCAAAGTTTGGATAATGGTATTCTGGTATTCCCTGATGAAATATTTTGCAAGTTACCTCTCACAGGTGACTCTTTTTCCTTCAGATTGTAGAAAGCAAAGAAACCTCAGTACATGCAGCAAGAAAAAAATGATGACTTTGATGGTTTAGCAGTCAAGCCACTCACCTAGAAGGGGCACTCTGCTCCAGAAAACTACTTCCTTTTTTTTTATGTGCTAAATATTTAATGCAGAATGTACAACAAGGTTTGGCAGCCATCTGCTTACCTCAACCTGCTTACCTCTCTTACCTCTGCTTACCTCAATCTGCTTAAATCACAGTGGTATTTGCAGTGGTGCCTCTCTATCTGATCAGAGTCTGAGCTTCTTGCTGCACAGCAGACCCATTTTCAGGAAATGTGATGGGAATTCCCACAGCTCCCACTGGACTACCTGGTGAGCAAGCATGAATTTGAATCCCATTACTCAGCAAATCTGGCTCCCCCAATTCTTGGACCAAAGCTCCAGATTCTGTGTAATCACTGAAAAGGAGGAATGGATTAATTCAGACAGAAAAGATTCAGCTCTGGTGAGGTCTGTGAAAGGTGGTGTGTCTGCACCTGCCTTCAGGAAAAGGTCCTGGGTGGTGGATCCCACCTGGCTGCAGGTGTCTCCTTGCAATCCTGGAAAGGGCACTGGTCCCATTGAGGCACAAGTGTTCAGGTAATACCCTGTGCCTGGTGCCACTCCTGTGGCAATGTCAGCCACTGACAGTGGGAAGGAACCAGTGAACTTAGCCACTGCAGGGGCACACCAGGAGAAGGGCAGAGGGCAGGTGGCCAGCACTGGCTGCTGGAGAGGGCTCTGCTCCAGCACAGAGTCTCTGGCTGAATATTCACAGCCTCTGCAAGGCACAGTGCTGTGCTGAGCCACCCTCAGCTCCCACAGAGCAGCAGAGGGTTATTTCTTAGGGAGTGCATTATCTCTGATGGTAATGCAGTTACCCTCCCTCTCACCAACTCTTATCTCTCCTCCAGCCATATACGTTTCAGTTTTGTGACTATTTTCTGTTTGAGATCACATTTTTGTTCACACAGAGAGTATTTTCCTAGGGAGACCAGTTCAAGAGCATCATGCATTTAATTTTTGTTCCTATTTTCTGGAAAACAGCACAGCCTGCCTGGAAGTGTCAGGCTATCCGTGGAGAACAGCTCTCCCCGTGAGCCCTCACAGCTGACTTGTTTTCAGAGGTGATGCTGTGCAGATCATGGCCTCTGTTAACATGAGAATGATAACTGATCCCAGATTTTATGGCAGGTGAAGAGCAGTGGCTGCAGCTGATGGTGTGTCCTTGTGTTCTGGTGGCAGGACTTGTCCCACCCTTGTGCCTGGCTGAAACTGTAAATCCCTGTGGCAGCAGCTAAGTCACTCTCATGCTTTCCCTTCACAGAGGTAGCACACATATGAAATAAATACCAGCAGCCTGCTGAAAGGCTCCTGCCTTTCAGGACCAGGATGAAACCCCAGCAGGCAACTCAGAACTGTGTCCCTCCTCAGGACTTGCTCTCCCTGCCCTCCTCTGTGAGAAAAAAGGGCAAAAATCCCAAAGCCACAGCCAGACCCCTTCCTGGTGGGAGAGGGGATGCCTGGGCTTGGAGGGGCACAGCTCTCACTGCCAGGGAGAGTAGAACGAGGTCTGCATGAAACCTCTTCAGGGCTTCAGGCTTTGGCCTCTTTTGAGCAGGAAGAAAAACACTCTCCCTGCAACCCCTGACTGACCTGAGGTTGGTCTGCAGCACAAGCAAGCAGAAGGATGAAGCCCCTGGCTCACAGAGAGCAGCCACAGCTCTTGCCTCATCCCTGGTGTGTGGGAAGTTGAGCCTTTGGCGTGCTCAGATATCTGATCCTGCTTGAGTCACAGCCCTCTCCACTGTGATAGAGCCTGGTGAGCTGACAGCAAACAGCTCAGTCAGATGTGATGGAGGTTGCAACACCAGAATGGTCCTGCAGCCCTCTCTGTCCCAGGGTAACAGCAGCCCCAGGCACTGTCCCTCCTCTGTCCCCAGGCAGAGCTGCTGTGCGATATGGAAGTGCTCCGGTCTTTGCAGGAGAACACCGTGTACCACTTGATCTCCCAAGGATAAGGAATTATAATGCTGTCTGCTGGTGCCTGTGGGGAGCAGCAATGCATGTCTTGGCAGCCCTCACGTGTTGTTCAAGGCAGATTTCCTGCACAGATCCAGGCGCTGGATGACAGCCACAAGTAGGAAGGAGATGAACACGCCCTCTCAGGAAATGATAAAGGAACAGAGAGAATGCTTTTGTTTGTGAAACAGCATCATTTGGAGCACCATGAGAGCCTCCTTCCAGAGTCAAAGGCAAAGTGTGGAAATCACAAGCAGCTCCTAACCCCATGCCAGGCACTGGGTGTCACTGGGTGTGCTGTGCAAGTCAGCTAACACTAGAAAGGACCTTAATGCATTCTCACTTCTGAGTGGTGGTCCCTTTGGAAACCCCGCTGATGAGGAAGGGAGATGGCAGAAGGATGGTGATCCACTTGCTATGAACTCATCTCAGTAAAATAATTTTCTTTTTCCAAAAAGCAGCATTGAGGAACCAGGGCAACGATCCTGGCACGGAGGAAGCCGAGAGAATGAGAGAGCAGATGCAGCACAGGCTAATGGAGTGGGGGGCCCTGCTCAGGTAACACATAAATCTGCAGCAGGTAGAGAAGATCTACAGCAGAGATGGACTGGGCAGATTTCACCACTGGGACAACATGGGAAACCCTGGAGTTAAAAGGTCTTTTTCATGTGGGAGATTATTTTGCAGGGATGAGTCATGAAAGACTCACATCAGGCATCCTCCAAGGCAGCAAGCTCTGGAACACAGCCTCTGGCAACACAGAAAGAAGAGATGCTCACCAGCCAAAGACATGCCAGAGCCCAGTTTTGCCACTTTTGCTTGGGGCTGAGGGATGTTTTCTTGCAGGGCACAGTGCCTCTCTCCTACTCCATGGTGCAGCCAATGTTCTCAAGGCTCTCACACACCTTCAGGCACCCTTCTCCAGGAAATGAAGGGAATTGCTCTTCAGCTTCTCACCTTCCAGAAGTGTCCTGCAAATACTGCAGGACTCTGTGCAAAGGCAGGTGGGACTCTCCCCAGCTGCGTTTTGTGACAAAAAGGTGGCTTGGACGTGATCTCCAGGGAAGAGTCTATGGTTACAGATTCCAGGTGAGAGCAGGTACTTCTGCAGCTCAGAGATAAGTGTCCATATCTCTTTGCAGGTCCCTGCTACTCTCTTTGCCATTTTCTTCAGGCTAACTTCGGAGATTTTTCCTTGTTGGCCTTGGTGAATCCCACTTATACGTGCTGAGTTCTCCCAGAATCTGCACAGGACTCCAATCAGAACAGGATAGAGAAATGTAAGAGGTAAAGTCCTGAAATACTCAGCCCTGCAGCCTCTAAAATCCTGTCTATCTGGGCAATGCATGTCATCTGGGTAGCTAAAAGATCATTACCTTTTGACTGGTTAATGGAGGAGCACTGATCTGACCACTGTGGAAGAAAAGGTCATCCTGCACTGATATTTTCTCTTCACCTGGGAAGAGGAGATTGGGGAAGCAGAGCTATGGACAACTAGCAGATTTTAGGCAACCAATACCTCTTCATAGCCCAAGGAATGTAACATTGAAAAATGTGTCCTTGTAAAAGGGAAGAAATTTCTGTAATTGATTTTCTAGTACTCAAATGGCTGAAACAGAAAGAGATAAATGAACTATCCTCATAACTGGAAAAATCAGGATATGCAGATAGTTTCTTGTAAAAATGAAATTTTATATAGATGAGGTTGATATATCTCACTCAGAAATTTTCAGATACATGTTAATGAAACTTTCAAGGTTATTTTAATAGAACCCTAACTAAGAGTCTTTTTGGGTAAAACACTGAGATATCACACCTGATTGTCTCAAAAAGGAAGACTGAAAGCAAGTATGTTTGACTAGGAACATCTGTACTGCTCTTTAGCATCACTATAGTGTGATAAGAGTGCAGGAGACTTAACCTGGCCTAAGTTTTTCTCACTGTTTAAAGCAGTGAAATCTCTTCTGCCCAAGCCTTGATCTCTTAAGCCTAGGGACTTACCAGGAGGAGGCTAAAATCAGAGAGCAGAGAGGGGACTCCTCTAAAAGGCACAAAGAGCAATAGTAGAAATTCTCCAGAAAAAAACCCAAGGAATTTAGGCTCACAGGGCCCAGTTATATCAGCAGCAAAAGCCAATGTCTTTACAAATAATAATCACAAATGGATCAGTCTCTACAGGTCCTTACCAGCCCTCAGTCAGCCTGAGACAGATGCTGAACTATATTGAGACATCCGGTGTCTAAATAGCTTTGAACAGCTGGTCAGTAGAGCTTGGTCAAAAGAACAGCTGAGTCAGGACATCAAAACATGACCCTACAGAAATTCACTGGGCACTGCATATTTTCTTCCTTCCCTGCCCCATGGATGTACCAGTACATGCTCACTTGCATGCACCAAATACACATTAAAAAAAGAGAACAAACCACCATGATAAGATCCTTTACAGTTAGGAACCATACTCTGGAGTCTCTACTTAGTCCAGCAAAATGGTGTGGTCCTAATTTACTAAAGGAAAGGATCTCAGGCTGGAAGGAAAACACCCTTGTAAAGAACTGTGCCAAATTTTGTTAGAAAAGGTCCATTTTTTTCATGCACCTGGACTCTGCACACTAAAGACCAGTGCACCTGGGCTCCTTCTGCATCAGGGATGCTGCAGCAGAAACTGAGGGTGTCTTGCATGTTTGTTTTGTATACTCCATGTACACAGCTCCAACAGTGGAGCAAATAAATCACAGACATATTTAAAAGGGAGGGAGGGACTGGAAGCCTGAAGTTGAGAAGTTGAGGTATTTTTTTTTTAATTTCAGGCAAAATATTTTAATATTTTGTATCTAATTTTTCCACGTACAATTATTAGCTCTGCTTGCCTGTAGGAACAGTTTCAGACAACTTCTAAACTTGCTTTGAAGTTCTCTGTTCTGTTCTTGCTGTACTGCTTAAAAGAGCAAGACATGGCAGGAATGAATGACACCCATTTGGCTCCAGGGAACTTTGTTGTCTGACTTTCCCATTTCATTTGTGCCAGAAAAGGTTTGTGCATCTGAGATGAGAGCAGCTCCCTAAGCAGATTTTTACCTTGGGGGGGTGATGCGCTGAATGTTACTGTTGGAGGAGATTGTGTAACTCAGCAGATACCAGACGACAAAAGTGAGGTGGGAAAAGTCACTGGAACTGGTCCATGTCACGTAGACTAAAATCTCCAATCATCTAGAAAGTTATATAAAACACTCTAGGAAAAAAGCACAGTGTCATATAAAGAAAACAAAAAAATTGGTAATTCAGGAGATGTTGCAGACCTTGCAGACCTCAAATAGCTGAACTGGCCAGAGTATAAATCCAAGCAGAAGGCATCTAGCAAGTAAGAATGGGCACACTTCAGGAGACCATTGAAGGGGAGAGGGAAGGTGAGGAGGGACTAGCTGAGCCTTCTGTTAGACATGGAAATGTAAACATGTTTCCAAGGGCAATGCATCTCCCCTCTGATCCCAACACACCTCAGTGGAAAATCTCCTGCCACCCATTTTCCATAGTTGCCCATGCAGTGACAGCACTATCTGACCAGTAACCAGCCACTGAGGGTCAATGGTAAAGAATAGAAGGACACTGAGAGCAAGAAAGAAGGGAACGAAGAGAGAGTAATCTGGGCCCTCAAAAGAGCAAGTATATTAATTTGGATGCTAGAGTGCAAATTCTGGGATGCACATAGGAATTGAGGCTGGGAGATAGCTGTGCAGCCTGGAAAGTTACAGTGCAGAGTGACAGTGACATCCATGCCCATGGGAACAAAGAAGCTGCTCCCAGTTCAGCAATGTGCTGTTGCAGAGCAGCTGAAGGGCTGGAGAAGACACTGCAGGACTGACACAGCCGGCCCCGCTGAGAACAGATGCTGGTGGCTGAGCAGCCTTCCTCCAGCTCTGAGTTTCAAAGGCACGAGCTGTGTTCCCCATGTTTTGCCCAAGTATTTGAGGAACAGGGAGGCATTCAGCCTCATTAACCTTTCAGTGGTATGAAAACTGCAGAGCAAAAGGACAGCTGGAATTCTTCCTTCCGTACACACTGACCTAGGGCGAAGTTGTCCGAACACACTGGTGTGTGGGGACATGGTGAGTGCTGACATTTGGAGGAATTGCTCAGGATATAACATGGATCTGCTGGAGCACGTCCAGAGAAGGCCACAGAAAAGATCAGAGGGCTGGAGCACCTGTCCTACAAACACAGGCTGAGAGAGCAGGAGTTGCACAGCCTGGAGAAGAGAAGGCTCCAGGGAGAAGACCTTATAGCACCTTCCAGTGCCTAAAGGGGCTCCAAGAGGGCTGGAGAGGGACTTTTTACAAGGGCATGGAGTGGTGGGACAAAGAGGAAAGGTTTTGAACTAAAAGATTAGATATTAAGAAGGTTTTTTTGCAATGAAACTGGTGAAATGCAGGTTGCCCATAGAGGCAGCAGATGCCCCACCCCTGGAAGTGTTCAAGGTCAGGTTGGGTGGGGCTTTGAACAACCTGATCTAGTTGAAGATGTCCCTGCTTACTGCAGGGGGTTGCACTATATGACCTTTAAAGAACCCTTCCAACCCAAACTATTCTGTGATTGCTCTAGGAAGTATATTGCTAGCCCCTACTTTCTGGTAGTATTTATATTTTTGGCAAGACTATGATATTGTGAGAATGGAGCAGATGGGGGAGGAGACCGGGTCTGTGCCCTGACCTCACCCTGCCATTGTGCTCCTGCAAGGCTGCCCTCCTCCAGCAACACAGAGGGAATGAGGTGTGCCAGGCTAGAGCCATAAATCCCACTGGAGGAGTCTCACCTGTGAAATAGCTGGGCCACACATCCAGAGGAGGAAGTTTCTAACAAGAAGCCCGCTGAGGTGTTCCTATCCAGGAGGTACACACAGGAGAGAAACACCAGCTCTTTTGAAGAGCCATCTTCACTTGTGCTGCACAGTTTGGATGAGTTGAACTTCAAGGGAAAGAGTAATTCAAACAAAGCAAGTAGGAATGAATGTAAAAAAATAAATATGCATCTCTGAACAATTTCGATCTACCCATTATTCAAATTGTCAAGATCCAGAACAGATGTGTTGACTCAGCTTTGACAATGTCAAAGTGCAGCCTCCCTGGCCAGGTTCAGCTGTCCAAATGTAGGCAAGTCATGTTCTCTGAGACAACCAGGATATGCTGCCTTGCCTCTGCTGGCCTCTCTGGAAGGGGACAGGTTTATCCTGGGTCCTGTGTCAGATCTGCCAGCCCCATGTAGACGTCTAGGGGCCCTAAGCTACATAAGATGGGCATCAGGTACCTTTGTGTACAGAAGAAAATGGAGAAACTCGACTGAATCCATCCTCCAGGCTCCTTGAGCAGATTTGGAGGTGTGTGTGTCTGCAACACCCATCTCAAGAGGAATCTCCCTTCAGAGGTACATTTCTCTTTCCAGACGCTATTAAAAAATCCTTGAAAATTAACTTGCAATGTACATGTCCTGCCTGAAAAACTAAAGACACTTCAGTTACTCTCTTCCTTAGTCATGCAAACATACTCCCCCCAGTTTCTCACTTTTGGATCTTGTAGACTGGTTGGAAACAAAGAGCCCAGAAATACCACACCACCAAACTCTGACAGCCAATGACTGCCTGGCTCTGGGACATTGCTCAGTTGATGGCCTGGTCCAACTCAGCCTGGTCCAGGGGACATGACATGCAGTGAAGGGACACAGGGCAGCAAGGCTGCACAGCACATGGAAAAAGGCTCCCGGACAGGCAACGTTCCCAAACCACAACCCACTTGCACCAGGGACTGCTCCTCCACCACCACAAATTTTCTGGGGTACAAAATGTCAGGAGAAAGGTCTGGTATTGTCTTTTCATCTTATTTTTGTTCACAGCCCCTGAGGGAGCGTTAGCACTTTGCAATTGCTTTTCCCTGTTCTTCTGTCATCTGTGGATATTTCCATGGCACGCTTGCCCTGAGGCCATCAGGCTCAGCTGCCAGCCCTGAGGCCATCTCCACCTGGCTGAACATAATGAGCAATGGAGGGAGGACATTTTCAGAGGACAAGACATTTGGATTTTACAGAGAAAGGCATGATCAGAAAACTGTAGCATTAACCCTATTCACAGGTTGAAAATGCTGCAGAGAGCAGCAGGAAGGCTGGGAAGAGCCTAGGGAGGACAGGCTGAGCTGTGGCCCTGCAGGGGGTGGCCAGCAGGTCTATGTGGTTGTGCAGTTCTAAATCTTTGGTCCCTTCTATCAGCACCTCAGACCTTGTTTCAGCAGAGACTCTGGTGACATCTGGTCCATGGGCAAGCAGTTACTGATTTATGGCCATTTCCTTCAGGAAGGGGCTGTCACTTTCCTTTCATCTGCATTTGTGAACACTCTGATGGAATGCATTCAGCAAGCGAGAGACACAGAGCTTTCTTAATGGTGTCAAGAAAGGATGATTTCCAGATCCAATGAAGCTCCATATTTATGTCTCTGGTTCTTCTGAGGTCAGAAAAATGTGAATCCAACCCCTCACCCTCACAGGCCAAGCTGACAACTGAACCCAGACCATCTGCATGCCAGGAGAGTGCTCCATGGACCACTCTCCTAAGTGCCAGGAGAGTGCTCCTAGGACCACTAGGTCCTAGGTTTAGGGACCTAGTGCTCCCTAAACCACTGCAGGTGGAGAAATCCAAACCTGCTACCACGAATAAATTAGGCTCCAAGGATACCTAACAAAACATCTCTGGAGATCCAGCATCTCAGCAGGCTCAGGAATCCAAATGGACTGTACTTCTCCTGCAGAGCAGCCCCCTCTGGGCCTGTGTGGGAGAGATCCAATCTCTTGGGCAAAAGAAATGAGGTCCCTCCAGAGGGTATTTGTGTTTAGCACAAGGCAGCAGCCCAAGCAGAGAGCTGGGGTGCCTGGCAGCACAGTGCTGGACTAATTTCTGCACATGTCATGCTTCAAACCTCATTTAAATCTAGTCCCCAGTTATGGATCTCTTCCAGGTCCTGACTTTCTGCTTCCTGTGCTGGGTAGTGACATATTGGTGCATTCCTTATCCTGCACACTTTCTGCATTGTACAGGTATTCACTACTGATACCAGAAGCAAAAATAAAGCTAACGAAAAATATTTTCCCAATAAGTATTTTGGCTTTGTAGGTGCAAACATATGGCTGAAATGAGTAAATAGGAAGATCTTCCAGCTGAGTTGTTCTCCTGTGTGTGCGTGCACATGTGCTTGCATCTGCATTTCTACTTGAACTGTTGTCATCTTCACTAAATATTTTACTGTGCTCAAAAGAATGTCTTTAAAGGGCTTTCAACAGTAGGAAAGAACACAAGGATTTTTATTCCTCTACTGCACTAAGAATAATTCACTTGTCAGATACCACACTGCTCTCTTGATCAGCTGGTTCTGCAAATAGAGAGAAACCACATCCTATGCGCACAGAGAATCCCTGAGTCACCACTCTGTCTTCTGATCCATCTTCTCCATGTTTGAGCCATGACAAGCTGGGGCCTTGGACTGCCTCTGCTGCTCAAGGATTTATGCCATCAGGCACAGTTAGCAGAATATAAAGGTTAGAGATACAATTAACAAAATATGGTTGGATTTCTACAGTCCTTTGACTACAATGGGACACAGCACAAAGCTTTTATTCTGTAGGTATCTAAAGCCCTGGGAGTTGAACCCTGGCGTCAGAAGTCCACAGACCTGACTTCTGGTGGGAGTCACCTTTCCTGTGATCTTTGAGGCACCAAGGTCCCACAGAGCTGATGGGACCAGGCTAACTGGGGATTATGCTCCTCAAGACAAACTAAGGGCTAGGCATAATCTAAGGTGGATGCCAAGCAGTACAGCCACACTTGTTGCCTCCCTTGCCATAAATGCCAAGGAGACCAACTCTAGCACAAAGCCTTGAAGTCCCTTCCCATCCTGTGCTCTTCACCAATGCCACTGCCATACTCACAGCCAGAAAACAGGGGTGATGGTATGGGCACATTCCCTGTCTTTAGCAGCACTGGTCTCCTGGCTCACACTGGCTGCTCTCATCCTCTCTGCAGCTTGCACTAGGATCAGGGAAACTTGTCCTGTTGACCTCAGTGGGCACTGGATCACACCCAGTGCACGTTCTTGCAAAGCAGCTAGCTTTGGCCCCAGGCTAGTTACATGTGGAATGGGCAGCATGATTTTCCTGTTTTTTAAAGATTACTAATGAAATGTCTGAGCATTATAAAAAGTTCAACACAGAAAGTCTACATATAATTTATATCTTGTTCTTTTTCATTCTTGGTGGTGGTAAGTAGCCAGCCATGAATACAAATTCATTTTCAAGGTGTGTCCCAAACCCCTTCTTCTGATGAGTGTCCAGGGTTTAATAATGTAATTTTAAGCAGATGAGTGGGATTTCCTTCCGCTGATTTCGCAGGGGGAGTTGCAGCAGACCCTGCTCACAGGGAAGGGAAGATCCCAGGGTCTGCTCACCCTTCTTGCATGCTTCTCTGCATCTCCTCAGGGAGGCATGCAGAACTCTTCCCAGCCCCACTCCTCCTGGCTCCCTCCATCACCCGGAGCTGCTGTGCTCTCATGTCAGCGTGGCCTCTCCGCTGGAGCTCGGGGAGTGCAGCAGCCAATCGGGCAGCCAGGCAGCCTTCATCAATCTCCCTAAGTGTGTTCAGACTCTGCGAGGAACATCCTCACCACTCCTCTTCTCTCTCTGCAATGACCTGAACTCCAGCACTGCAAGCAGTGATCAGTGAGGCATAATGCAATGCAGGGCAGCCCGGAATAATCTGGTTGGCATCCAAGGATGTATATTCACTGAGAGGCTGAGGAGTGTGTCAGCATTTAGTTTCAGTCTAGCTGCACTTTTCCTGCAGCACAGAATCACAAAGTCTCCGTCTCCTCCTCTGGATTGGGACTGATTCTGCACCGGGATCCTCTGAAAAGACAAAGTTTTCCTCTCTTGTTATTGCTGTACCACCACAATCTACCAAGATGTGTGACTGCTTTCATCTAGTTCTTCCTAACTGGCAAGGATCTCCAGCCAGTGGTGGGCTTACGTTTTCTATACTTTTCTGTATTCTGCTTCTGCTTTCCTGTGCTCCGCTCGCTGCGACTCAGCCTCCCAGGCAAACCCTGCAGCTGCTGGGGTGTGGCTTTCTCTGATGCTGCATGAATCAGATAAGGAAAAATAGAGTTAAGAAAAGCCTGTCGTTACCTCCTCTAAACTTTCCTGCCTATGTCGAAGCTATGCTTAAAGAAGCCTTTGACTTTGTAAACAAATTAAATTCAAGCTGTGTCTAAATGACCTCTTTCGGGTTGCATGCCTTAATTCACGAGCTTGCCCTTCGTTTCTCAGAGTAGCAGGATTCCTGCATGATCCAATCCACCCGGCATTTACAATGGCTAAAGCTGTGCTGTGCAGTGTATATTTGCAAATTCAACGTGTCCTATGCTCTGTATTTGGTCTGTTGGCTGGACAACACGGCACTCTGGAAGCAGGGATTATTTTTCTGGGTTTCCCTGCAGAGCAGGAGAAAATTAGCAATTTTTTTTTTTTAAGGGGAAAAGATACATATTTTAATATAAAATATCGCTGAAGCAGAACTGTGATGACTGGAGGAATGAGTCTAAAGAGTAATGCAAAACAGTGCTTAGCTGGCAGAAGAGTATCAATAAATTACAAATCTGCTCTCCAGTTTTATGCAGGGATTGACCTGTTTTAAAACAAGCAACTTGTAGTCTTAAAGTTGTATCTACAAAAATGGCAGGAATCTGAAATTTCTACAGTATCTTTTTCTCCCTAAAATATACAAAAAACTATGTTTATCTACATTGTGCAATAAATTTCCTCGCTATTTATTCTGGTAGAAGTTATAATCTACAAAACACAGTCAGTAAGATTTTGATAGTCTAAAAGTGGAGCGCTTTTATTTTTTTTTCTTTAAATGCCTGATTATTTCAGTTTTCTTTTGTAAATAGTTTAGGATTATATTTTCCATAACAATGGAAAGTCAGAAATTGCTTGTCAGACTCTGAGTCCTATTATTGCCTAAGTTGACTTGTTGGAATCAAGGAGACAACTCAAGGAATAACTCATATCTCTCCACCCAACAAATGATACAGTCTGACTCTCTGCTGGTTACCTGGTGATTAGATAAACCAATTGAATCACTGTAAGGTTATAGCAAATATTTTAAGGCTTACATTCTGACAGTATTTAAATATAATTTATTCAAAATATATTTGACACAGTTTTGGTGAAAATATTTTCTTTTATAAATGTGACTTTTCCAGTAGTAGCATTTTCCTAATGTTTGTCTGCCTGCATAGATTTACTTGTTTAGCAAACAAACTAGTTTTGTGGTTCTTACTACTCTTTCTATTTACCACATCCAAGACATTCTTGGGACATCTAGGTGCTACCTAATAGAAACAAATACAACCAGAACACTAACACAGCACTCCACCAAATCAGGCTATCCTCTCTGATTAGCAAAATGTTTGAGTTGGGTTTTTTTCCAGGCTTTTTTTGGCTAAGGAAACACAATTCCCCCATGCCGTGAACCTGAGTTGTTACTTCCATGGTACCAGTTTTCTGGTGGTGTGAAAGGGTGCTGTTGGTGTGTCACATTCATCTCCTGCACGGGGTCATGCCATGGCACCAACCAAATCCTGGTGCCTGGGAGGTGCCCCAAGCAGGATCAGGACCTACAACAAGATCCGTGCTGGGCAGGGATGCAGCAGGGAAAGATGGCTGCATGTGAAATTTGACAGGTATCTGCCTTCCAAACAATTATTGCTGATGTTTCCCGACAATGGATTATCACTCTCAGAGCTCAGGGTGTGGTGGGGAGAAGCAGCTCTGTTTTTCTCAGACAGGTAGGCTGGCTGGCTGCCCAGGCATGTGATATGGGTTTGAGAAAGGAGTATCAGCGTGGTGATGAGGCAGGATCATCTGAGCAAGGGTGGGGAAAACCACACCATGAATCCCACATCAAGCAGAGCGTATTAAATGCCTCGTTTCCTCCACAGCATGGAAGGAAGGCTGGCTAAAAATAGGTTGGTTTTGTAAGCTCCTGTCTCTGCTGGCTATATTCATCTGCTCCTGCTTTAGCTGACTGTCATGATGACACAGGTGAGAAACAGATAAACAAAAATTTTCCAGTTTTCTTTATTTGCCAGGCAAGAACAGGCATGCACTTGGATCTGACATCTGGAGGAGGCTGGGAGCATTTTGCAGTTGTTGATGGACATGTTTTTCATGGATAATTTTTGAGTCAGAACAACAAATAAGTAGAAGAGAATATCTCCATCAACAAACTGTGGCAATTGGCCAAATCCTAAAATATAGAGGTCTTTCTAGGACAAATGTTTTCTAAACCTTTTTTTCACCTTGTTTTGGGGCATGATCTAAATCTCCAGAAACTAATGGCTGTGAAAGATTCCATTCACTAAGACACTGGAGCAAGCTTGTATGGCCTCCTAATTGCCACCAGATTGGAGCAAGGGTCAAAATAAAACACGTACCGTAGTCCTTTGCTGAATGGACACTTGGAACACAAGATTGCTGCTTCTCAGGTGCCATGTTGATCTTTGCACTGTGTGGGAATAACACATCCAAGATCCTGAGATCAGCTGGAGCTGTGGAAGTCCCTGGTCAGGGCTCCAATGCCAGCTGTGACATCCAGAAAAACACTACAAGTACAATGACATCCCTTCTCCTCTGTTCTTGTCTGCTGTGCCAAAGGCTGCGTGTCCATTCCACCATACGAGCTGCTGAATATGGTCCACAAATTTTGAGGATCTAAACCAAAATGCCAGCTCAGTTGCACTTTTTCTTAGAAATATTCTCTCAAGATGTTTGACTATGAGCTGCAACAGCATCTATTCCAGCAGCATCAAGAGACAGAGATAAAAAAACCTGTAGGAGCCAGACTCCCAGCTTGGGTGAGGAACACCCTCCCTGGCTCTCAGAAACTTTGACCTGGCACACCAGCATATTTCATTTTCCCTCCTTTTACTTCATTCAGTGAGTATATTGTTAAGAAGACAAGCTGTTTCAGTTTCAGCAGACACTCACTCTCTGCCCAGTAAAGCTTCCCAACATCTACTCTTGTTCTACCCATGGTGACACCAAAATAACTGTGGTACCAGCACAGACTGAAAGGGAATCTGATTCATCTGGCTCTGGCAGAGAGCTCCCTGCCAGCACCATGAATCAGGCTCAGTAAATTGCATCCCTCTGGCTTCTCTCAGTCTTCCCTCCCTCCTGACTCATCTTCCCTCCAGAGTTTATATTTTTAGTTATTAGTTTCACACTTCTATTTCCAATGGGTACTCATGGGCCTTTTGGTGACTTACGAGCACAAGTGGAAAAGAAACATCGGCATGACAGAGCCCCACAGGCAACAAGGCTTTCTTTGTCCATGCCCTGCCCAATGAAGGGTTTGCTGTTCTCCATCAAGCTGCAAGAAATGGGGATGGTATGTACCCGGCAGAGGCACAGCAAATTGTGTTTGCCACAGCTTCTGATTCATGTGAGGGATGGACATACCCCAGCAGCAAACCAAAACCAGCTGAAAAACGTTGATTTTTCTTTACTGCTGCATTTCAAAACTTCAAGAAGGAAGATCAACAGATATCGCAAGTCTGCTTTGGTAGTGTGCTCCTCCCTGGGCACCAAAGTGTGATGCATTTCGCCCAGCAGTTTGTGCACCATCTGTTTCCATCCAAGGCACTCTGGCTGCAGCAGCCTCTTTTCCAGGGCTCTTGTTGCTGTGTGAGAGGTGGAAGAATGCAAAGCAAAGGCCAGGGAGAGCCCACACGAGCCAGGGCCCCCAGGGCTGCTGCTATTGCTCCTTGCTCTGGCAAGTGCTGCCACCACTGGAGATAAATGACACCCTTGGTTTGAGGTGGGGACTCACTGCCAAGACAAACACTCAAACAATCAGCCAGGCTGGGCTTGTCTGTACAGAGGAGTGGCTGCAAAATACTTCTGGATCCAAGCTTGCAGCGTGCATGGTCACCCACTGCCAGTGTCCTGTGCAGATGGACCTCGTGTTTTCCTCGTTTCCATGTTTCCCATGGCACAGAGCCATGCACCCTTGTCCCAACCACAATCCCATCCCCAGCATGTCTGTCCTGTAGCATCTGCCAGTGCAGCCACCGTGGGTAACCTGGATGTGTGGAGTGCTGGGGGCTGCATTACTGAGCAGTGGGATATCCCCATGGGGTTTTGGTTGGCAGTGAGGTTGCAGGAGTGTTTTCTCCCTGGTCTAACTGAGAGTGCACCTTTGGGGATGATGTGGCAGTGCAGGGGGTGAAGAGAGGGGATAACAAGGAGCTCCTAGAGCCAGTGTTGATGTGAAAGAAAAGGCACGTGGAGCTGGTATTCTGCATGAGGGAGCTTTCTCCATCCTGGCCAGCCCATGCTGGAGCTTGTGCACTGTAGGAAACTCAAGGCACCAAACTCTCAAACACCAAAGGAATAACTCTCTCTCAAGAATACACCCCTGCCTTTCACAGACAATTACATAACTGTGTTCAGTCATGAGACACAGATGACTTTGAAAATGCCAATAAGGTCCTAATTTTTCTAGCCTTAAGCCTTTGTACTTATTGGTAGTAGATATTACAACTAAATAGTAGTGTCTGTGTACCAAAACTTGCTGGCATAATATTTTGTGTTGAAGTATCTTCAGGGCCATAAGAGTTGCACAAGTATAACCTTTCATTCCTGTTTCTGCATTAGTTTGTTCCCCTACTAACCCTGCCAGCCCGTGTGCTTGCACAGAGCCTCACCATGCAGACAGCAGCCAGGTCTGAGGTTGCAGTAATTAGTCCTGGCTGGGCTTCCAGTTTGCTTTAGTACATATTACCATTAGATTTCTATCAGTGTATCTTCCTCTGTCAGAACAGGCTGTACAAAAAAAAAATCTATCTAGCTGTTAGAATTACTGTGAGAGAAATATTAGTAAATAATGCTAGGAAATTAATTGTAAATTACACAGGTGCATTACACATACACTCTTCGACCTGCATTTACTGCTGGGCTCATATAATACATAAGAGACAAGAAACAAAACTGTTTCATGTGTCTTTCACTGCCATAGGGTTCTCCATCCCACCTCAATACAAACTTTTTTAATGAAATACACAGCTGGGGTGGACCAGCAGACTAGTCCAGTGTGAGAACATGATGCATGCTTATGGGCCAAGAAAATTAAAGGAAACAGCCCTACCACCTTCACCCTTTTCTTAAGGCACAAAAAGCAGAAGCACTGCACAATCTGGGAAGTTTTCCAGCCTTCTATTTTTTTTTTTTAAGTTCATGACACACAGCATGAAGCAGAATCCTTTAAGCTACTGTGGCATCAGATGTGTTTCAGGAGAGGTGTTGGGAATGTGGATGAATGCAGAACAGATCAGGTTCTCCACACTTTTGTTTTCAAGGTCTGGCAGCACCAAAGCTGTGCTTAGCTTGGACTGACGACCAATATCAGTAAATCCCTTTGGGACTCAGCAGTAGCATGAAAGGGGAAAATCTATCCCCAAATTCTGAGGGACCTGGAAGCTTGCTGCCATAGGCTGGAAGGGGAAATGTGATAGCCCCAGTGAAGCCAGTGCCATATGGAGTGGCTTGTCACAGACATTTATATTTCCTCTGACCCTGTTCAACAAAACACCAACCCCAGATTTGACAGAACTGTGGCATGGGAAAGACTCAGCACCCATTCTGTGGCACCCATTTTCCCAGTGGAATCAACATTCTGGTAAGACATGGACAAAAGACAGGGACTTTTTTCTTTTTTTTTTTTTTTTTTTACTCCTATTGCTGATTTTGAGCCAATAAAATCAATGTGGGGTTTCACCACAGAGCCAGGGGGGACTCTTCCTATGTGCCTTTGAGAACATTGCTGCCTTCTTAGTGCCTCACCCTGAAAATTATAACCCCTGTCTTTGTTGGGCTCCTATAGTTAATTAATGTCTGAAAAGCATCTGGAAAAGGTTGGAGTAGGTAAATGATGCAACTGAACTCCCAGTCTGATGATTAGTATCGCTGTTCCCAGACTACAATCTCTCTTTGATATTGGAAACAACGAGAAAGATGCTGACAATGGTGACATTGGTTTTGGCTCTGGCTCCTGGAAGGTACATATCTCATGATCCCAATTACACCAGCAGATTTACTCTGGATTCACACTAGTGTAACTGGAAAAGGGAGCTGGACCACAAAAAGCTTCAGTAAATGGGGATTACAGCTATGATTAGAAAAACAAAAAGGACTAAAAGAAGGTATGGAAAAAGATGGAAAAGGTGGGTCAGCATGAATCTGAAAGAGCTGGATCTGAAGTTGTTGTAAAGAACAGAGAAATTTGTGATCTGGCCCAACAGTCAGCATTTCTAAGCCTCCAATAGCTGTTCTCTGTGTTACACAGAAGGGCCAACAATATAAGAAGAGAGAAGCGCATGAGGAGGAGAAGGAGAAAATACGAGATCTGGAAAGAGCCACACAGATCCCACATCATCAGAAAGGCAACAGTGGCATTAAAGGGAGGAGGAAGAAAACAGCCTAGGAAACCTTTGCCATGAATGATCATGAAATGATGTCAAGCAACCTATAAACAGTCTCAGGAAAAAGCAAAATAGCAAAACTTTTTTTTGTCTCACTCCCTTCCCCTTTGTGTCCTCCCCTAATCCAGAGTGACCTTAAGAAAACAGCACAAGAATAACTGGGCTCCACCTAATTTGGACTAAGGATAACTCACCTCCTCCCTACCCTATTTCTAGTTCTTTGCTTGACTTGTGTCATGTTTGTCTCTTGCACTCTGGTTCTCTGGTATGTGTCACAGCAGGAGAAGTAAGGAAAGGAGAGATGTTAACCTTTTCCTTGAGAAGCAAAACATGACTGGTGTGAGGGGAACACAGTGCCTTTTCTTGGCCACTGAATGAGGCAAGCAGAGAAAAAAGTGCCCTTCGCATGTCTCTATCCTGATTTCCAAAGGGGGAAAAATTCATAAAGGAGAATATGCTTCTCGCCACCATCAATCCTGCAATTAAATTGAACTTTAGCAAAATATTTGCTGGTTTATGTAATAGGGGCGGATTACAACAGGCTGCCACATGGTTGGAAATTGCAGTTTTAACCCCTGGACAAACTGCCTTGTGGTAGGTAAAGATAAGTGACATCATGGAGCTGTAAGAACAGTCAAGCTCAGACAGACCATTAAAATACAGTTTGATGGTCCATCTGATAGAACAACTCCAAACATCTAAGGCTGCTTTTCTTCCTGATTTTCTTGCCTATACACAGCCTTTCTGTCTTTCTCCTATCTCTCCCTCTGAGCAGTGTCAGAGCTGTTCCCTCCATTCCCCAGGTGCCTCTTTCTCAGGCTTCACACCCTTTATGGCTGCTGAGGATGCCCTGGAGATGTTCCTTTGCACCAATGTGTTCGTGGTGTCACCCTTTCTATGTCGCAGCCACCCCTCCTGCAACTGCAGGTGTTGATGGCTTCCTCTGTTACCTGAACCCAGTGACGTGTGCCACGACCAGGAGCAAAGATGTGGCAGTTTTGGCTGCAGGGCACTGCAGAAGCCAAGGTACAAACCCTACTGTGATACTGACCCCAAGGCACCATGTCTTTTCTGATGTTCTGTGCATCAGCTGGATGGACCTGCCACAGGCAGAGACCACCTTCCTTCCTCAGCACAGGCTTTAAAGTCTCTCTAGGTCTGACCAGCTATTACTTGGGCAGCACTTAAAAACTGGAGAAGCTGAGCATTGTAGCTAATTAGCTGAGCCAGAAAGGCACAAAGGACGTTTGAAACAGAAGAGAAAACAAACAAAGCCTTGGCGAGGACTCAAGGCGAGGCAGGCTGGCTGCAATTTGCCGCTCAACACGCAGAGAGGCTCCTCAGGAGGGCTCACAGAGACATGGGAGAGGGGAGCATCCTTTGGGAAGAGCTGGCCTTGGAGGGCTCACATGATGTGAGGCGGGGTTTGGAGCCAAAGCCGCCCCCGCTGGCCCCACCCAGGGACCTGGGTGCATGAATGACCTGAAGCACCTCATCCATCACAGCAGGGACACTGTCAGCAGGACACCGGGACCAAAACCTGCCCACGGCTTCCAGGTAGGAGCTCGCTTCTTGCAGCACATCCCGTTGTTTTGCCTTCACTGCCTTGCTGCTCGTGTGTGTGAGAAGAGGCACCTGGTGCCCTCAAGAAGATGCAGTTTCTGTCATCTCTGAGCACACTCCACATCAAGACTTTCTACCTGCATGTTAAGTTTCTTCTCTCTCTTTTCTCCAGCTGCTGGGGTTTGGAAATCTTGCTAATTTGTGTGCTAAGGTGAAAAACTGGTTTTATTTCCTTTCTGCCTGGTATTGCTGTCATAACAAGCAGAGAAAAGTAGATACCCCCTACCCTGACAGAGCAACCAACATGCTACTGGGGCATGTACATTTGCTTTCTTTACAAATGCCTGCAAAACAGAGAGTGGCAAGGAGCTTCTTGAAATGGTTATGCATCATTGAACTTAACTGGCACTCACCCAGACCCCCAGATGGGAGAAGAGGAGCTTTTTCTAAGCCCTTCCCACATTCTTGTGCAAATAGAAAGGATGAATGATCACCATCCCCTGTGCCAGACAGTTTTCTGGGCCAAATTCACACACAAGCGTAGGAAAGCCAAGGGGAACTGAAACTGGTGAAGCTCTCCCTTCCTTCCGCTTCTCTCAGTGACTGTATTTCATATGTTCAAATCCTTCTGGGATTGCTTAGACTGACTTTGCGTAATTATTTTCATCCTTGGATTAAATAGGCCAAATATGTGAGCTGGATCTCAACTTGCTGAGGTCTTGCTTTACACCATATTTTGTCCCTCTGGCATATATATTACACAGCAGCAGATTGCATTTAAGTAGTTTTTTCAGAATAAAAGTCTGACTTTGCTTGAGGGTGTCAATTTTCTTGTAATTCTTGCTGTTCTGTCTTGTATGGATACTTCAAAGGATCATGGAAAGGCCCTAAACCAGGCACCTACCCATACTGGCTTTCAGTACACTCAGTCTGACTGACACCTCTCCAGACTTGGAGCATGCACAGATTTCTCAGCCTAGAGGTTAGGGGAAGGTGTGACTTGATGCAAAAGCCTGTAACTACACCCTTATTTCTACCAACTGTGCTTGTCCTTCATTGCTTGTGATCACTGATGAGAAAGGCAAACTCATGGATGTGCCTAAACCTGAGGGATATCCTTCTTTTCAGAATGAGTAGACAGTGGTGCTTTTTGAAATTAAAGACAAAAGGATGCAAGAGGCTATGGGACCCCCAGGCAGGAGCAGTGGCTTTGAAATCAGCTTTCAATTCCCTTGTGAGATGCCAGTAGGTACAGGAGAAAGGGTGGCCATTCAGTGTGTCATGCTGTGGGAGGTACTGAGTGCATCCTGTGCAGACAGACAGACTATTTATGCATTATAAAACATCCAGTGTGTTCCATCTGTCACCAGGTCAGGGTCAGCAGGTACAGCCAAAATTAAAACCAGCATTTTCGATGTGCATCACCTTTCTTTCTGCTGGCAAAGTGCCACCTTTAAAAAAAAAAGCTTAAATCTTTCATGAGTGAAAATTACTTGCTCAGCAGCCAGAGATTTCCAGGATTTCCAGGGAAAGAACAATAGTTTTGAAATCACCAGCTGTGGGTGGTGGTTTGGTCAGTTGATCCTAATTTTTTCTTTGAACATTTGGGGTCTAAAATGGGAACTGTGGTGTTTGGCCATCAGTAGATACACCTTGGCTAAAAATTTTACTACCCAATTACTTCATCTACTATTAAGAGATGCTCAAAATCTTCCTCTAGGCTCTTCCCCACGAACTTGTGTGCGAGAGGATTTGTGAAATGCAGTTGTGGTGGGCAGAAAATGCACGAGGGGCAAATCCTAACTACACTCCTGAGAGGACTGTTTCCCACTAGACCCATCTCTCCAACACTCCTTTCCTCCTTGCTCCACACACTAAATTCCAGCTTCTTCTGTATTGCTGGCATCTGCCTCCAAGAGCTCTGGAGGTTTCCACCACACTTCTTGTTCAGTCCAGGTGAAGCTGTGCTTTCCTTGGCTGAGCCTTGACTAGGTCCAACTTGTACCTTAATGGTACAAGCTTAATGGGAGCTTAATCCCTCCAGCCTGCCACAGTTCTTGCCTGCTGTCTCCTCTCTCCACCTCTACCATCTGCAGGATTGATCCCAAGCAGAGGCTGATGTGCTGCCATCCTCTCCTGCCCCAAGGGATGGGTGTTCCTGGTAAGGACATGTTCTGTCCAGAAACAGTGAAGTTTTAAGGGGTGAGCAAGCAGGGCCACTGAACTAAGAACATACTGCCGTGGTTGGGAAGGAGGGGCTGCTTCAGGCTCCTGTCTGTCTCATGTTGGCTCGATCTGAAGCACATGCCCAATGTTCTCTGCGTCTTGGCCCTGGCACTGTTCTGCTCTGCTGAGCTCCTGGTCGGTTTGTTCTTCATAAAGTGGCTGTTTCTTAATATTAATGGGTGGCCTTGCTGGAAGGCTGTGGGTAACATCTGGAAGGGTGACTTTCCTTTTTGCAGCTCCCTGGATGACGACTGCGGGCCTTGAGCTGCAGATTCCCAAACCTGTCCTGGTTTGTAGGCACCCCAAGGGTGTTCTGCAGTGCTGCTCTGTTAAAACTTGTTCCCTAGTAAAAAAGCCAAAAGCTCCTTGAGATTAAAAAAGTGTGAACTAAGAAAATAGAAGATTAGTGCTGTACCTGAAATGAATCTCTTTCCCAAGATCTCTTTAAGGTCTCAGCAAGGTTTCTCCTCTGTGCAGTTACTGAGAACCAGTTCATCCATGCTCTCACTCCTTTGTCCCACAGCTCTTGGTCCTTCTCTTTCCAAGTTTACTGGAGGGTTAGGTGGGTGCTACAGACTCCAGATAAATCTTTGAAGCTATTGCTTGCATCTGCACTCTCCCTCCTGCCTCCACATCAGTACAGAGTTAGATTTGCAGCTTGGTTGAGATTTAGGCATTTTTGAGGCTGTAAATAAAACACTGTGGGCAATATCCAGGTTCTCTGGATTTGCTGATTTCGCACTGGGCTCAAGCTGCTGTTTAAAAGTGAATTGGCTGCCCTGCCTCATTTCTTCCTGAGTATCATGACTCACACTAGAAAACTCCTCTTGGGTTTCTAATGGCTTTATTATGGGTTATGCACTTGCAACATCTTTTTGATGGTCTCAGAGTTTGTGAGATGTGGCCAGATTTTCACAGAGACCACACACAAAATGATAATAAAACTGACTAATTGGGCATTTGGGATGTTTCACTCCTTCCTTCCTTTACCAGTTTTAAAGTTTCAGGGGACTTCATTTCACCTCCAAGGACTTCTGGTTTTCTGTGGTGCATGATCAGTTTGGAGATGGTTAATGGGTCCTTCATTTCTCACCAAAGAATCTATAAGAAGGGAATAAAGTTCAAAATCCAGGAGAGGAAATTAATTCTTTTCCCAAGAGAAAAAAAAATCCATTTCTCTTTGAGTGAGAATTTTATATCTGAATATAAACCGTGTTTCATTGGCTTTTCCCTGTTGAAATTTCCCTGTTCAGCAGAATGATGAGAGAAACTTTTCAGCAAGGAGTGAGAGAATAATCAGAAAATCTAATCCGCAGCTTTTCTGTTGTGATTCCTTGGCAAAATGGACTATAAAAATATTCTAATGAAGGGAAAGAATAGTCCTAGGCCTCAGTATTATGGATGTGGTTCCAGAATTAGTCTTGGAGCTGAAAATGGTGGAAGCAAGGCGAGCAGAAAGCTGTCTCTGAGGGGGTCATAGGGTTAAAAGCTAAGCTTTTGCACCCTTATGCAATGTGCCCAGCCCTTCCAGCTCCTCCTGCAGCTCTGCAGGAAGCAAGGGAGTGGTGTTCATGTTTCTTACTGAAGTCCCCAATGAGAAGGGCTCAGAAAAGGAAGTGAATGAGAAACCCTACAAACCCAGGATAACTGCACATGAGATGGAATACAAACCAAATCAAATCTGGTTTAATTGCTGTTACATTGGGTTTATGTGCTAAGCAAAATCTGCTCTACCTCCTTATCCCCCTGCTCACAAGGGAATAACAGAATTCCACCTCCCTCTGCAATCTGTGGGAGCTGAAAAGTACCTGGGCAAGCAGACATGGTGAAGGCTCACCCACGGTGCAAGTGCCATGCCCAGGCATTTTTCAGGACCAAGAGAAAGACAAATGCTGTTGCAAATGAGATAAATTATTAGCCCCTGTAGCTGTGCTTAATTCTACAGAACTACAGGCCTACAGCCAGCGAGGCCCGTTTTCCACAGAGCATGAACCACTTGCTCGCTTTTTGTGCTCACCAGTTTCACGTTTGAGTTTTCCATTCCTCTGGCTTTGCTCATGCGGGTGAATAATGGATCATTTATAACACCCCCACGGTATCAGAGCACACGGCCACGGCTCTGCTCTGGGTAATCCCTTCAGACAGTTCACAGAGCACCAGTGCCTGGCGTGCAAAGCCACATCCTATTTCCACAAAGGAGGCAGGAGGGGATGCCAGCCTGGCAGCTGCTCCCCTCTGCCACCCGAAATAGCGCTCAGGAGCTGAGTCACGCAGGGAGCCCGGAGTGACAACGGGTGATTCCTTTAACGCAGGCACAATACTCAGCTCTGCTAACAATTACAGATGGAAATGGGCTCCAGGCAGTAGTTTATCACAAGATAAACTACTCTGAGCCCTTTCATTGCCCCAAGTAAAAGAAAAAGGCAGCCCGAGGGCTGACCCCGTGCTGTTTTTCCATGGCGCTGCAGGACCTGTGCTGTCATACTCAGCATCCTTCTCATTCATGGGTGCTGCTTAAAGGATAACTTGCCTCTCTTCTTGCATCCAAAAACCTTCTTTAAGGACTAACAAATCACACTTGAGCAGGTGATGCTTGCAGTTCTGCTTTTCTGTTTCCCTATCACATCTTTTCCCCTGTCACGTGTTTGGAAAAGGAATAGTTTCCTGAAACCGGGATTTTGAGTTTGGAAATACGTAGGGCCAGTGCTGCTTAACTGAACCACTCTCTACATAGGAAGCCACCAGCAGAAGAAGGTGATGAATGCTGTGGCTGTGTAGTGGGAAATTGGAAGCCTCACAGAGCTGCTTGTGAGGTGTCACATGTGTTTGTTTCCTGAGTCACTCCTATTACTCAGAGTCATGGGCTGGGACATGGCACGTGGGTATGCCTGGGCAAGAGCCCAGTCCAGGCAGGATCCTGCAGCTGCCAGAGGGACTTGGAGGGAGCTCAGGACCGTGTGAGCAGGAAGGATCACCTAAGTAATACCATGAGGAGCACTACAGCCTCCATTTGAGTTCCTTGAGCAAGAACTGAACAGCGGCAAAAAAATATATTTTAAAAATTCCCCACTAACTTCTGTCTGAACAATTAATCCACAGGAATACCCATTTCAAATAAAAGAACTCCTAAGGACACTTTTTCCCATTTTTTAAAAACAAAGGTATTTAAACTAAGCTAACATAATTAAGCTGACCAAGCATGAGGTAGGAAAGAGAAGAGCTACATCCCCTCTCCCTTCTTTTTTTGCTGTTCTATTTTGTCACTGGTCGATCCAGGTGCTTCTTGTGATTCTTTTAATTAATAATGTAACTTCTTATTTGAAACAAGACAATGAAAAAGCCAAACTATCAGTAATTATTTAGCTTTTCAAATCCTTTCATGAACACTGTATAAAAATCTTTAAGATTCACTTCTCCTCCTACTCCACAAATATATTCAATACCTTTTTTTAAAGGAAAAATAAAACTAACATACTTTTATTTATAAGCAAATAAAGACTGAAGACACAAGCACTTGTGTGGGATAACAAATTGTGGAATAACAGGACTGCTGGCAGTGTTCAGTTTGCTATGATCTCAAAATAAATGCTCTTCTCTGCTCCTGACCCATTTTAGGCTCTTTTTTCTCAGCCTATATTTACAGGGTTTGCATCAGCAACTGAGAGCACTTCTGCTGTCAAACCTCCACAATATATATAATGTCTCCCTTTAAAAAAATATGAGCTATTCTCTCTCACTTCATTGATTCCTATCTATTGGCAGCTACAGCCAGAACCAACATAGCACTGTGTGCTGTGCAAGACTGAACAGTGACCTTGTTTACCATTAGCATCATTGAAAATTTGGAGGAATTAATTATTACATGCTGGGTTTCTTCATCCAACCAAGTGGCTGGCTGCTGTTTCCCAGAGTTTTCCTTTCTGGGGCACCAGCAAGCCAGTTCAGCTGAGTAAGCTGAAGTGCAGAAGTCAGATAACTGTGCTGATTATCTGATTTTACTTGCCCTGTACTTCTGGCTTTCCCCTTTCCAAGGGAAGGCTTTTTTGTGACGGGATGTAGGGCTTTGAGGTGAATTTCATGTTGTCAGAAAATCAGTCTTAGCTCTGTGAGGAAGCAGGAGACTTAGAAAGCCCAGATGGAATTAACCTAATGTATTTCCACCTCTCACTGATGTTGTTTACACAGTGCAAGCCAGTCCAGAGTGGTGAATGGTATATTTAAAACGAGGTCCTCTAACATTTGGATCCACCCCATCACTCAACAGATACTTGATACCAATCAAGTGACTCACTTCATTAAGCAATAAACCCTTGCTGTGTTGCTGACATCCTACAGCAAACACTGAGCCCCATTGTCATCTTCTGAGTCCTTTCTCTGTCCCAGCCCACGCCCTGAAGATGCACACCGAGTCTCAGGCACAGCAGCAGCACTGACCCTGTTTTTCCATGGTGGTGTGTGCCAGCCACACACACAGCAACCCCTGTGTGTGTGAAATACCCTCCCTTAATCCCCAGACTCCCTCTGTGCCCCTGCAATGGAGGGGCAAAACAGGCTGAGCATTCATCATCTGGAGGAAAACAGCTTATTTTATTAGCAAGACAGGAGCTGGTGCTTGCTTGTTCCCAGTTTGAGGGAGTTTCTCCTGTTTTCCCCATTCACCTGGGCTTCTTGCTGGTTGTCAAAGGCAGCATCTGCCAGCTCCTGCCCACCAAGCAGGACACAGAAACAGGTGCAAGTAATCCAGTAACAGGTGGTATTCCAGATGCATGTGAGGGCTTAGGTTAAAACACTGTCAAAAAAGAAGTATCTGTAAGAAGTGTCCCCCTGTGCCCAGAGCCACTGCCAGCGAACAGCTCTTTCCTGGCTGGGGCTGCGTGGGCACAGCCAGGTCCCCAGGTGAGCATTTACACCCCTTCCATGGCCCAGAGCAGGTTTCATCGGGACCCGAAGCCAGAAGAAAGGGATTATTTCAGTGCTGCTCCTTATTTCAGGGATTATTTCAGTGCAGTTCCCAGCTACTCCTTCAACAAACGTACTAATCACTGGTAACCACCGCTAAATGCCATGGAAACCCCAGGGCACATCGTGAGATCATCTGCCAGGACTCTTTTATTTTAAGACCTTTGTTTAAGAACTGTTCTAAGGCTTCAGAGAGAAAAACAGCAAGGGAGGGTTCACTGAAGTATTTCCACAGCTGGAATGTCATAAGCCACATGAGCACCCACAAAATACAGGAGTTTATGTCATTCCAAACAGGGACTGGTAAAAAGGAAAAAGGGGAAAAAAACCCAACTTTTAGTGAAGCTTCTGAAATGTGTTTTGTTACAGCAGATGAAAACTTCTCGGTTTTTTCAATGACATCTGAGCTACTGCATTTAATAATTATCCTTGGCTTTATTGATGTCTCCTTTTTATATGAGATCTTTTTATATGATTTTATATGATACCACATTGGTGGCAATATCCTTCAACTTTCAATTTGAGAAGGAAAAAGTGTCCTGAAAAAAGATCAATTATAACAAATGTCACACAGATGCTTAAAAGTACTTCAGAAATATCTAACTCAGTAAATGATTGAAAACTGAGAGTTTATCAATGTTGTATTCATACTTTGACAGTCCTTAGGGCATTTTTTCCCCCCTGCATTTTGAAACGAGAAAACTTACTGACTTTGTGATATCCAGAAGTACCAAAACTGTGGAAATAAAAGTGCTTAAGGCAGCGTAATGACATTGCAGAAAGAGAAACAATTTGTTTCAAATAGTTTTTTTTTCCAGGTGCTTGAGCATTACCACCTAGTACAAACAGGTTATTCACAGGTAAAGGACACCTATCCTTCCAGCTTGAAGTTTTGTTTTCCTCCTGTCAGCTATTTGTCACTAATATTCACTTTTCAGGGAGGAGCCCGGGTCTGCTTTTCATACAATGTCACCGGTTTTGAAATAGTAAAATAATAAATGTCAGCCAGCTGTGAATTCCAGTTGAGCAGGGAACTGAAACAGCAGGGAGCAGGGAGCGAGATGGTTGTGGGGAGCACGGAGTAAATACTAACTTTTAATTACAGCCCTCCACAGCACAGTCTGGAGATGGATGTCCAGCAGCAGCAGTGACTCCTCAGGCCAGGGCGTGTGACAAGTTCTGCAGGCAGTGGCTTTGTCCCCCTCTGCTCTGAATGATCTGAAGTGCGACTGGCAGGGCAGGAAGGCAGCAGCTCCAAGCTGGGAATTTTGTACTGCGAGTTTTGTACAAGTCTTGCTAATTACAGCAGTTTTCCCCCAGGTCCGTGGCCATGGCTGCATTGCCCCTTGCTCTGGCTGGCTCCTGTTTTTCTGTTTCGTTCTGTCCAAGCTATTTTGGCTGCAGAAGGTCAATGCCAGCACTGTCAGGGCCGGTGGAAATGCATTTGGGGGACAAAGGGAGATGGAGCATATGCCTGAGGACAAAAGAAAAGAAACTGTGCAGGGTGAATTAATTTCCTTTTTCTTCTCCTCCTGTTAGTGAAAGGATTGCTCTTGGAAATGTTTCATTTTGTTTCGTTTCTAAATAATGCTTTCTCTGTTGTTGTTGGGATTTTTTGTTTATGCTGGTTGTAGATCTGCATTTTTAGGCTCCTTTTTTTTTTTTTTTTCCCCATCAGCAACAATATTAACCACTAAAGTGAAAAAAAATGCATTTAGGATCCTGGAAGAGAATATTTGAATTTCTGAAAATATGCAACTCTTCCCTGGGTTTGTTTGGGTTCTTTTGCCATGAGTTTGGATTTTACTACTCCAGCCCTGGATACCTGGAATTGACATTTGCTTATCTTCACAAAGGAGAAGCCTCTTTCTATATAAAATATTATCAGTTGCATCTTGATGTTAGTGCAGGAAGCAGGGAGTGCTGGTAGAACTTGCCACAGGCAGGTAGACACTGGAGCCTCTTTTGAGTGAATTCTCAGATGAAAAGACCAATCTATTTGGAGGACAGACTTCAGTTAAGTTACAAGATACATGAATGACACCCATTCACTCTTTGGGGGGGACTCATCTGAATTGACTAACTTCAGAAAGAGGTCTTTGAGTCCAACCCTGAGGTTTCTTAAAAGAGGCAGTGATGGAACCTAATTTCCATACCTGGCTCTCTCTCCCTCTGTTTGTGAGGTTGCATGTCTACCTGCAAATGAAGAGTTTTATGGAAAAAAATGTTGAAGCAAATCAATCAAAGTAATGGCTTATGTATTGCAAAAGAGAAGAAATTCAGAGGAAGTTTGTGTGGCTGGCTTAAATACCTTTTAAATTCAAACTAACTGACTGTGAAATAGATAAATATATATATTCCTGTGTCGTAACAAAATGCAGTCATGGGAGACAAAGCATGGGAGATGTCTAAATTGATGATTAATGTTACATTTATATTCCTCTGAGCTAGAACTGAGGGTTGGTGGCCAGATGCTTCCACCCATTAATTCCTCTCACTGCCAGTCTGATATTCAGTTCCATCCACTCTTCCACATCTCAGGTTCACATTGATCTTGTCTCTTCCTTCCTTTTTCTTTTTCCTGTGGTTCATTCTCTTAGCAGCCTATTTCTCTTTCAGCTGGAGGTGCTCAACTTTTTAACTCCTTTCTGAATTGTGCAGACAAGTTTGCTTTCTCTAGATGATCTCTGCAACCCAGTCTAATCTACTTGTGGAAATTCATGGCTTCATATTTTTACCCCAAATGTCTGAAGATTCGTAACTGCTAAAAAGGAAAAATAATAGAAACTATCACCCTTGCGTCCTCCACACTAAACTACACGGATTTGTGTTCCAGAGCATGCTTTACTATAATCTCATGGAACATGTTCTCTCTGTCTCTTTGGGCCAAAGAAAACACAGGAACATTCCTGTTGTTTTTAATTTCATTTCTCAATTACTATTAAAGCAGCACACCCTTATGCATAAGTCTAACGTGAGTCCATGCACAGGTCAGGGTGTGAATAGCACTAATAAAAGAAAGCTTGTGTCATTCAATTCTGTGTTTGCAGCCCTACCTGTGAACAGAGTAAAGAAAACAACGTTGTAACACAGGGAAGCTGAGAAATGGGGTTAGATATGGGATAGAGAAATGTGAGATGCGATGGTGCTCCCTGGCAAGGCAGTGGAGCAGAAAGGAATATTTTTTAATATTGCTGCAGCATAACTCAAAGAGCTTTATCTTTTAATATTTAGATGTCTGTCAAGAATAGTAAACACAAGGGCTGTTTAGAGTGCTCTCACTGAATAACTTGTGCTGGAATCACTTGGTGAATTGGGAAATTTTAAGTCTGATAGCATTTTTTCAATGGCTCAGTAGACAAACAGTGGATTTGATAAATATTTAAAAATAAACCAAGCGAGCATTATGAATTCCTGTCAGTCAAATAATGTTGAAATAATTTGACAGTCCCAGAACAGCACCGTATTGGCTGAAAAGAGGGGAGATTTTAGGCTTGAAGCTGTGTGGGGATAAATCTCTGACACAGCAGTTGTCTTCACTGGAGTCACAGCTTCAGGGCAGTGCTCAGACATCCAGACTTACACCTTCAGTTCCGAGATGAAACTGGAAAAAAGCCACTGACAGTGAATGTAGATTTCCCAATACCATGAAAACCAAGAGTCATTTCTTCCAGGTTTATGGAAAAACAGTTGGCTTCTCTCAACTTAGCCAGGAGTTTGTCTCTTGTGGGCTTTAAAAATTCTTAAAAGATCAAAACAACGCCCATCCATATATTCAGCAAAGACAGCTGAAATGCAGCACTGCCTGGGGATGGAGCACACTGCAGCTGCTGCCACCCCACAGCCTGTGCCCTGCTGGAGTGCTGCTGCTGGCACCACTCGCTCTGGAGGTAGGAGCCACATTTCTGCATCCAAATGAGCTGTCCCCACATCAATCCATGGTGTAGGCTGGGCTTCTTGTTTTGCATGTCTGTTTCTAAAACCGTATGTTGTTTGTCAGGATGTAGTAGGATGGCTCAGAAAGGCTGGACCTTGGTGCAGTCTGAAAGAGAGTGCACAGAAATAGGGATGGCAGCAGAGCAAGCCTGAGCCAGCTCTTAGCAAAGTCTTGTTCCTATTCTCAGCCATCTCAGTTGACTCTGCTGCTGTCGACTGCACCTTTATTGCTTCTGGCCACCTCCTCCTTGAGGCAGCTGCGGGACATCTTGCTTGAAACACAGAATCATGGAATGGTTTAGGTTGGAAGGGACCTTAAAGGCCATCCAGTTCCAAGCCCCTGTCATGGGCAGGGATACCTTCCACCAGATCAGGTTGCTCCAGACCCCACCCAGCCTGGCCTTCAACATTTCAGGTGCCACCTTCTCACCTCCCCTGTGCTGATACTGTCCCATTGCCTCATCTTCCTCCTTCACAGCCTTACCACCTGGCAGTGACTACAGCCAACCTCTGCTTTTAACTTTGTATGTGGATGCCACAACTCACAAGAAGGCAGAGGTTGCATATGAACTGCATACTGCTTCACAACATATTTATATTAATTATATATGATTATAAATATAGTATATGATCACACATTGTATGTGACTATATATTATTTTGTATAGATATACAATAGAGTCACATAATAAATAGACACAATTGCTGAAGTGTTATTCAGTTCATATGCTGAAAAACTGTAT
>VXAX01004964.1:279198-311397 GCA_013399835.1 Leptocoma aspasia
ATTTCTAAATTAAGTTATATATGTGATCTGTAATTAATATATAATGTATAATTAGATGTAATAATATACATTAATTGCACGAGTTAAATAATTGGCTTTAATATAAATACTGTAGTTATGTGACCCCATTTTCATAAAATGCCTGTTAAGCACCCACATAGGATGGAACCAGAGATATACACTCAGTTTTCCCTCTCAGATTTTCAAATACCCTCTGTGGAAACCATGTGCGCCCATTCCAAACTTGGGTCCAGAAACCCAACATCTGCAGAATTTCAGGTATCAAAACCTGTTCAGAGCCAACAGCATAAAAATCCCTAGCACAGCATCTGCCTCGACACGAAACAAGGCTGCTCTGTACGCACAGGGGTTTTCCTTCTCCTTTGGCTGGAGTGTTTTTGACCTGCTCTGGGGTGTTGGCAAAGCAGCCAGAGAAATTGCAGGACGCTCCCAGGGCTACCTATGTGTTGTTTGTATGTTGCACCCTCTCTTACCTCACCCTATTTGACAGAATGCAAACCAGCAGCCAGACGCTTCTGTGAAACACGGAAACCCGGGCTGAAATCTGTTGCTGTGACTTTTTAAAGCTTCAGGGAGGAGGAGTCAAAGGATCAGTGGAATTCCTGGGAGAGGGAGGAATCAGCTGTATTACAAGTTTCTTTCCTTTACATGGGGTGAAATAGAAACAGGTGAGAGGAGGGGCTGGGAATTATCATAAATCCGTTTTTGCTGGCGTTAAGCAGCTTCCCTCGAGTGTAGAGTATCAGCACACGGCGAGCGCAGCACTAAGCACCGGCGCTCCCACCATAGTGCTTCACTTGGTGTAAGCACTGTCCGCTCAGCATTCAGGGGGCTTTCGGAAAGAATCAAACAGCTGACTAAAAGTGACAAGGAAAAACGAACCTAGAGAGGACACTGGGAGAGCCTTGAAGCCCGTTTGAACCGCGCTGTTGTGACAGGCTGACAGACCGCATCCTGTGTGTGTGCATGCTCGCATGAGAATTTACTAATACATACAACGTTAATTACCCAGTTATGTCCTGAACCAAGGCTGGGAATGAATTTCAGGAAAAGAGATGTTTGTTTTGCGCGGGCGCCCACATCCCATATACTTCCAGTCCCGCGGAAATTGCCCCGCATCCCCACCCTGCGAGCGCCCGTGCCCGCAGCTGTAGGCAGCAGGCTGGGAGAAGGCACGGAGCTCACGGAAAGCCCTGTGCCCCCATTCCTCGGCGCCCTGCAGCATGGAAAGCCTGACCAGCAACAAGCCCAGGGTCCATCCCCTGCTCCCGCCTCAGCTGAAGCCGTACAGCTGTTGCCTGAGCAGAGAAAGGGATTGGATTTCACAGGCTGTGTAATCTGCGACAGTGCTCTTTGCCTCGAGGATAGCAACGAGCCTCACCCAGGCTCAGCCATCCCCTTTCTGCCCGTGAGGAACGCCCCGGTCGACATAGAAGGAAAATTGTTTGCTGAATTTCTGCACAGCCCTCCTTCCAATTGCTGGAGAGAGAGGGGGAGTGAGAAAGAGAGAGAGTTTAAGGCAGGCTCTGCACTGGTGTTCTGGGCTATTTCAACTTCAGGGCAACTTTAGAGAACTTCAGTTATTTTTGGTAAGTTTTTTTCTTAAAACCAAACGTCTCTCTCTCTTTCTTTCTTTCTATGAAATCTCTGATGCAGATTGCAAAAGTTTGCAGTAGATGATGGGCTTTTAAAAACGCAGAGAACATTTTGCGTCCTTTGATACAGAAACTGGACTTTACAATGGCAAAGACATAATGTTCCCAGCTGCTGTACTTGATAAGTGAAACCTGAAGATGTGTGTTAAATGACATTGCTGGGGAAAAGTATGCCCAGACCTTCAACCAAGGTGCATCTCACCTGGCATAAACCTTTGCTCTTTCTTGTGTGTGGGAAGAGGTGAGATCAGGGATGAACAAACGTGTTCACACTCCTGATAAAAAGTTTCTGATCCACGTTTTTATGCAGAGGGTTTCAAGCCTCTAAGTCTCCCAAAGCTTTCAGAGGGATGTTGGTTCTTAGTGTATACACACCCCTCCATTCAGTAATCTCTATTCCAGATCATGCATGTTGTTTTCCTTACTTCCTCTGTATACTTAACCCATCGGGAGGATCTCAAAGATAGTGAAACTCTTTTATAGTGCAAAGAGCCAATCCCAGTTGTTACAACGAATTTCAGGGTGCAATGAGCCATTTTCTTACAGTGAGGTTGATTTCTGATGAATATGAGTTTTCTGTTATTTGTTCTTATCCTAGATATGTTTGGATTTTATAGTATCTCTGTTCCTATAAGAGGAATACTATTTGTGTGGATATTATATCTCAATAGATACTATTTGCAATATATATATACACTGACTTGTCATTAGGATCTCTGAATGTTCGTGGAGTTTGAGACAAAGATTAACCTTGAAGCATTCAAAAAGCTGATCCATAGCCTTGTCAGTAGAAGTTGGATCCTGGAAGTGCTCACTGCAAGGCTGCTGAGGCTAGTCCATAAAGTGCTGGGAAATACACAGGGTAAAATCATTCTGTCCACATGTCTAGGTTCATCCATGTACCCTGATACCTTTCTGAGCATGTGAATACAGATGGTCAGAAGTAGAATTTATAACTGTAACCACCTGTAGAGAAAATGAAAAGCCCGTTCTCTCAAAGCTTCAATAGAAAAGAGAGAAAACATTACTCATGTGAGAGAAATGACCAAAAGTCATTGCTAAAACAAAAATAACCATTATTCTTTATAATTTACAACACAGAAAGCACAGAAGGTTGGCAGATGACTTGTAAGAGGCACAGAACTTATGATCACCTGTTGCATGCGCGAGGGAAAAGGTCTAAGTGTTGCCTCACTCTTTCTTTTACTATAATAAAGAAAAATGACAAGAAATTTTGCAGATCTAAGCAAATCAGAAGTAAAGCAGCTTACAACAGCCAATTTACTTCCAAAATCTATCCTAACATAGGTCAAAAATTCAGCATAAAAAAAGTTTCAGATGTTTAACAGCACGGGAAAACCTGTAACATCTCAGGATTTATTGGCTTTTATTAGCTATGTTTAAAAATGATAAGTGTGACTGGAACTTTTAATTGCAGAAAGTCTGTAACAATGGAGTTAACAATAACTCTTCAGCAATAAACTGAAAACCATAAATCTGCGCCAGGCGCTCTGCGGTGCTGACATGCTCCACGACGGCTGCAGCTTTTCTGTGCAAGCATGTAGATTTGTTAGCTAAAACTGCATTTTACTATCTTTGGTGTGGCACTCTCGTAAAGTAAACTCTACTATTAGATTATGAGGCTTGTGTAAATCTCTGACTGAAGTCAGTTTGACTCTAGTCAGTGCTCGTAAGCAATCCATTGGGGATGGCTGCCTTCCAACCCCCTCTGCAGCGGGTGTTAATGTCTTTTCAGTCGGACGGGGCAGCGGTAACTCCTGGCAGTGGCTGGCCAGGGGTTTGGAGATGGCACGTATTCCCTGCTTTTAATTGTCTTGGATGCTCCATCTGTATTCACAAAACTATGAGGTCAACGTGCCTCTATTCGCTTTTGGCTGTACTTGAAGCTCATCACTGAAACAAAATCCAACAGTCTGTAGTGCATGGTTGTTGGGAGTAGCTGCAATCTGAGTTAACCTCCTGTTGACTTCAGGGGGTTCAGTGCCCTGTGCTTGGACACATCTTTGTCCAGGAAGCCACACCATGAACTTCACAGGCACTTCACTTAACTCACTGTTGACTTCACTGTTCACTGTGGGAACTTCACTGTTCACTGTGAGTGGAGGGAGAATCAGGGTCTTACTGAGATGTCATGCCTTACATGAAGCCACAGGAATGTGTATGTGAAGGTTTGAACCTCCAAATATACTATAAGCTTTGGGTTGTTTTTATTCCTCAAGTTTTCTACTTCAGCAAAGAAGTAAATTCATCCAATACAAGTGTAAAACACCGAGGGATTAGAATAAGATTTTTTCCAGGATTTCTCACGTTCAGAGACCAAATAATTAGAATATAAGGCAGTATTAGAAAGGTGTGAAAGCTTATAATCTGAGTAAACATTTGAGTAAATAGAGTCAATCTATCTTTTTACATCTAGCTATTTTTGCATTCCATAATGTTGCTTACATCTGGAAACAGCAAAATATGCCCTGAAAAAACCCAGGGTTTCCTCTTCCAGAGAAATATCTCACTGTGTTTGTGGGCTCTGCATTGCAGGTACAATCTGAACCAGTAAGGCTGAGAAAAGCCTCACCATTAACCTTGTATGGAGTGAGGAGGGCACCTGGCCCTCTGCACCAGCACAAGCAGACCCAGCAAGGGCAAGCACTTGCTCTCAGGCAGTTTGCCACGTCCCTGACCCCCAGTGCACCAACAAACTGTTTTCCTGACAATACCAGCTAACAACTGCTGCCTTGTCTGCTTCCCTTAGTATAACTTCCAGTCTGCCCAGCAGGCTTTTCCCTCCACAGCTAAGTGGTGGAGCAGCGCTGAGCGATGTAGGGGATTCAGCTCCCTATGGAGCTAAGATTAAACTTGACCAAAACCAGTTTGCCATCTCTCCACACACTGCAGGAATCAAGGCAACATCCTTGTGGCAAGGAAGGTCCTTTAGATGACCCGCAGCTGTGCCTAGCCCCAGTGTGGGAGGGTTATGCCTGCTCCAAGGAAAATTTGCTAAATCCACGTGTTTGCTCATTTCACTCTGGGTTTCAGAGTCAAGGCTGGAATTCATTATTTCATATTGGAAATACAAAACTTCAGGCTAGGAGAGGACCTTTCACATACTAAATACTTCCTACCAACATGTTTACTTCCTGAAAGGGAACTATAGGTAGCCAAATATCTGAAAGTAACCACTGACTTATTGCAGAGAATAAGTCTGCAGTTTTCTGTCAAAGAAAGGGATGACCAAATGTGTAGTCCAGAGTGACAAGTGAAAATAGGGAGTCCAAAGTGAAACAAGTCAGAATATGCTATGGGTGCTTGTCACTCTCACTTTTCAGCCTTCTGATGTTTTCATTCTTGTGATGGAGTTTCTCACGCTGTTTTTTTGTAAACATGCACATGTTTTTCTAACTGTCTTTTTGTTTTTCTTTCCTTCTCCTGGGAGGAGAAAGGTTTGATGGACTTTGTCATTGACCAGTGTCGTTAGAGAGGTGGTAGCTTCACCTTTCAATCGATGGTCGTTTCCAGAACCCTATATAATGGGAAAACCAAAATAAAGTTTCTCTCTTCTTTGCCTTCTCTCGGGTGTGGCTGCGTTTGTCTCTGCGTTTCGTGTTGCTCGATAGAGTGACAGGTGCTATGGCATGTAAGTAATAAATAGGCCAAGATAATTGGTAGAGGACCCATCAGGAAGGGATGGCAGCTCTGCAAGGGAGAGAGTCCCAGGGCACAGTAACAGCCCAAATCCCAGTAAAATTCCATGGAGCAAGAATGCAAGTGCCTGAAGAAGAGCAGGCACCAAGTCCACTTCATCTGCCTAATAAAGATAGCAGTGTCTTCAGGGGGCAGAATTATCTGTTTTTCAGAAACACAAACAAGGAGATAAGGTTTATAGGATTTCCAAGCTTGCTGATAAATGCTTGAGACTCCAAAGCCACAGGAACTGCTCTTCACTGCTGGGCAAATGTTGTTTCTTCTCTGTAGTTAAGAGAACAAACACTACTTGATTTTGATAGCAGTGGTCTGTACCTGACTTTCATAGAGTCAGAGGAGCAGCTCTTATCCATGCAGCCCTCTGATTTTAAATACCTTTAACCTGCCCACTGACCTCCCAGTTCTCTCCCTGTGAACAGTGGTGTGTTTGCAGCCTCAGCCAGCCAGCACTGAAAAGCAAAGGTTTCAAGCTGCACATACTTCTTCTCATTTCCATAAGTCTTAGCTAAATAGTCTAATAAACTGTTACAGATATAAAATACTCCACCTTGAAGTGCATCCTGGAAGCTCACACATTTTATTAGTCCAGGCATCCCCACTTTTCCTAGGATTTCCATACTCCATACCAACAATAGGGAGCAAATGTAATCGGGTTTCCACAGGTCCTTTCTTCATTTACATGCTGAGTGGTTTACTCCAGCTCCTGGACCTTTGACTGTCAGCCAGGCACAGTGCTCTAATTTTCCCTCAAGTAAACACATGCAGGAACTTTTCTTTCCCTTGCCTCACATCACTCTTTTTTAATCCAAAGAATTTGCCTTAGCACTATTACTTGGAGGAGCGAATTCCAAAATGGGAATTTTAGTCTGAGTAGAAGAAACTCAAAGGACATGCATGCAGGAGCAAAAATTATTAAAGTTAGCAAATGGGATAGTAACTTTTCCACACAGCAGGAATGGCTTTAACTGATGCTTGCATTTTATTCTGAAGGGGAAAAATGGCTCAGTGGGACTAGGCATCGTTATCTTGGAAATTAGTTAGAGATCAGCTTTTGGTGAACCTCAAAGAAGTTAGCAGCTCTCCCTCAGATCAGAAGATCAGATAAGCATCCAAAAGATTGCGTTTGATTTGTTTTTTTTTATTTGTTTGAAAACTGAGCATGGTGGTATTAGGTCAAAGGTTGGACTTTAAGATCTTGGAGGTCTTTTCCACATTTAAATGTTCTATGATTCTGTGCGTGTGAGTTTATTGGAAGGTCTACAAGATGAAGATCTGTGAAATTATCATGAGAAAGTTGGTGGTTTCAATTACTGATGTTTCCTAATATGAGCTGAGCTTCCTCTATTCCTGCTTCTAAAATCAGCCAAAAGCAAATAATTTACAAGAACACAAAAATGTCATTAAACATTCCCCAAATATTTTCATATGTGTCAGAGCTGATCTGATTTATGCTTCAATGAAAGGTTGCATTGATTTTTATATGAACTGTGTCCTCACACTCCTTAAGGCTGACTTTTTCACATAATGGGCTTGATTATGAGAAAAAACTTGTTTGCAGAATGAATAACTAAGCCAACTCAGTGCCTAAAGAGCAAGAGCTCATTTTGGAGGCAAACTGGGCATTTTCACATGAGAATTACTGCATGCAGCACTTGGATTCATGGTGATGCCAGCTTGCTACTTAGGCTTCCCATGAACAGTGATGGGTAGTATGTTGTTGGGCTTTGCTGTCAGTATCCTTTTTGGAGGCACGTCTCAGACTAGAAAATGATTGACTATGTAAGTAGTGTAAAACAGACTCTTCACACACAGGTATTTATGAGGGGACATTCTGGTGATCAACAGAGCTGGATGGAGGCAGGGCCCCCACAGATCTGCTATTAAAGGAATTAATTTAGTAATGGCACTGTGATCTTATATCTGTATTTGGATTATATGTTCACAGTGGATTTAACCACTGCTTCAGTGAGTCTAAAAGCAATCTGTGAATGAAAGGGTTTGGATAGAGACAGCAGGAGAAATCATGTTTTTCTTCTTAAAATTATCCTTCTTCAGAGATTAAAAAGAAGCTTTTGGATAACTGTACTGGGTTATGCCAGGAAAGCTCATCACAGAGATTAGTGCATTAACTAGATAATTATAATGTATACTTTGCATGCTTCACCAACCAAATATATAAACCTTATTTAGTCTAAATAAACCTTAAAACCCAGAGAATAACCCTAGCACTTTCAGATAAGCTCAAACATGAATGTAATCTCTCCTTAATATACCAGTTTTTTTCTTAGAAAGAAAACAGTGTGCTCAGTGCACGTGACAGCAAATCATCCCTGGGTGTCATGGTGAGGAGATCAGAGCAGCCATCAGGAGGCCCCGAGGAGCCCAAGCAAACTGTCCACAGCAACATTTTCCTGGGAGCTCTGCCCAGTGCTTCTCCCTCCTTCTTTCGCTTTCTCACTTTGCCTGCTTTTCTACCATGGATAAACAGCCCTAGTCCTGCAGAATCACTCACATCTCAGCCACGTGTCCAGCCCCAGGCCATGGGACCTCTCCCAGAGACCTGGATCATCATTTCCCTTCTGCTGCTGCTGAGCACAGCAGGACCAGGACTGTGGAGGGTGTGTGGGTGCCTGAGGTATCCCTGTTTAGAAGTCAGGCTGCTCAGAGGGTGTTGGAAAGTACAGCATCCCAGACTGGTAGGATCTCAGCAGCAGTAGGTAGGGAGAATCTGGCAGCAGAAATGTTATTTGGAGGGCAGCAGTGTTTTGTCATTCTGGGGCCAGCATGAACTGGTACATGTGTCAGCAGCATTTACTGCACATCAGTAAGATGATGTCCTAGTCAACCTATGGGCTCCAGAGCACGTTGTCACACAAATTCAGAACTGCCTCTCTCTCTTAATTAGGAAAACGCTGCAGTCCCTCTGTCAGCATAGAACCATGGCTTTTCCAGGAGAGCAGTGCCTGGTGCAGTGGCAGGGAAGGCTGTGGCAGGCAGATGGCAGAGCAGATGGGTGCTGGTTCTGCAGGTTGGGTGTTTGCAGGCAGGCAAATGGTGCCCAGTGCAATGCTAGCAGGGGCATTTGGGGCACTCAGCACTGCAGGTGCTCTGGAACAGAGAGGGTGGAGCACCTGAGTCAGATGAACTTGTTGGATGTGGACCATAGCCGATGGCATAGCTTGGGAAGGAAAACCTGTGGAAAAAATCTGATTTCTTATTTTCAGTTTTTAGAGCTTTTTTCCCCCCAAAGAAAAGTTTAAATTCGTACAGGACCCATGAAGGAAGATTGTGACAGCCTTGAAGTCCTTTGCAGCTGGTACCTCTGGGATCAGTCTCTTAGCAGAGGCAGTGTTGAGGGAAGATACCTTGGCAAAAAGACAGGTATGGGAGCAGGGGAGCCCACAGCACAGCCTGCTGCCTCAGCAAGGCTGCCCAAAGGTGCCTGCAGACCCTTGGGATGCAGTGATGGAGTCAAAGACAACCCCAAGCAGAGACGGAAGCAAATGGCATGGAAAGAAAACCAGTGATTTTGGATTATTTTTCCAGGGCACTGAGAATGCTGCCAGCAGGGCCACACACAGACACATGCAGCCACAGGCCAGTGAAAACCAGTGTGGGTGAGACAACCTCATGCAGGAAAATCCCCTCCTTGCCCATGTGGGCAACCACAGCATTTTCCAGCCCAGGAGAAACACCTTGTAGGAGTTGTATCAGACGCTGGTGCCACAGAGCTGCGTTGCACATCAGCAACAAGACACACTGCCATGTGTTTGGGGTGTTTCTGCTGACCACTGCCCCCATCATTCTCAGCTGTGCTTCATTAATTTGTTTGCTCTCCTGTGTGTCTGGAGCATATTGCTGGTTCACATTCAGTCCCTGCCCTGCTCTGAAAGACGGGGATTGGAGTCAGCAGATCTCCACCCAGGTGTTTGATAGGGAAGCGGCGCTTTTGCAATGATCTCCCAAGTTGTGACATGCACTGAAAACTGGTCCTCTGCCAGCAGTCCTCTGTGCAGGGAGCTGCAGCTAAGCTCAGGTGCTGCATGAAAACCTCTCCACTGTCACACTGTTATTTCAGGTCCTGGGCTGACAAAGTTTGGGCCCCATGACAGCCCACACAGATACAGCCTATGGGCCTGGGGCTTTCATTTGCACCAGAGCAAAGGGAGGGCAAAGGAGCTGTAAAAAAACCATTATGAATGTTCCCCCTCCCCACAAATCCTCCTCTTTCAAATGCCCAGTAAGGGATGTAGGGGGAGGGAAAACCATCATCCTCTAATCCAAAACAGGAGCTGGCTGTCATACCAGCACAAACAGACCACGCCAACTCCTCCACTGACTCTGCTCTTGTGAGGAGACAGAGATGGACTGCGATAAGGTTTTGGCTCTTGGACACACTTGGAACCGTGGGGAGGGCCAGCCAGAGCCTGTGCATTCAGGGGAAGGGAGCTGGGACTTGCTAAATCGGCACTGACAGATTGCAGCAAGGAGCAGTGTCCTTGACCTGGCTGCAATAGCTCTGAGGAGCAGGAGTGAGAGCTTCCTGCTTCGCAGGGACTTTGCAGACAGCAGTGTCTCTGGCAGGAGCACAGGCTCAAATCTGTAAAACTGACTATTGTTGCACAAAAATGGCAAACCCAGCCGTGTTTGTCAAGATCTATTCTTGTCATTTATTGCTGCTGCAGTCTGAGGGCAGGTTAAGGTCCCCACCACCTTAAGTGATACACAGGCTCCTGCCCAGGTGTGCCTTGGAGGATTTAGAAGGTTTGTGTCACGCAAGCTGAGCAAAATGGAGGTGACAGTAATGAGGAAATAGCAGAAACAGCTCTACAGAGAAAGAAGGAAGTCTTTTTTGGGCTGCATTTTTGTCTGTTTCATTGTCTAGAAGATCTCAGAAAATGTCAATCGTAATAAAGCACGGTTGGCTGGAGCAAAGCTGTGGATGCAGTTATCCAGCATGTGGGTTCATGCAGACTGCTCATGGTGGAGGCACCTACTAAAAAGCATCTAAGAAGACCATGAACTCTTTGACCTTGCCATGTGTGGGATCTCCAGCTGCTCTTCTGCAGGAGGGCAGGAAACTGCTGCTCTCTGGAGCAGCTGCTCATCCAGGACAGGAGACCTGGATGCAAAATCTGGAGGGCATTTGTTTTCCAGTCAAGAGAAATGAGGGAGTTAAGTGTTTTAGGCAACCTGCAGCTGCTGAAGTTTTTGTTCCCACTGTCATGCCCCTTGAGTATTTGGGTGAGAGGAGGATACAGCATAAAATGCTGCATTTCTTTTTAACTTCTGTCCAGCTCCCCTGAAGTACCTTCAGCAGACAGAGCAGCATGTTGGAAGTGGAGTTATAGCAACAGCAGCACAATACCTACAATCCCAGCTGGTTTGTATGATGATAGGTAGGAAAAATGGAATGGCATCCACCTTGAGGGTGAGGAAACAGGCAAGTAAGAGTGTGTTTAGCTGCTCAGAGACATGGACTTTCCTTGGGCTGACAGCAGTAAGGATGTTTTGCTGGCAGGACATGACATATTTGATGGAAATGAGATTTACATTGCTTTTGGAAAACATGTGAACATGGCCTACCACACAGACACAATAGATAGCTTAATGGGCAAATTTTAAATATTTAGACATTCTGTTCACAAATAAATTGATGGGAAATTAACGTTAATTAGCTATCAGTCTTTTGGTAGACCTGAGTAGGTTCAGTGAAGGAAACATCCTGACAGACTTTCTTACCTTTCAGTGAAATAAAAAGGTGTAGAGACTTGTCTTAAATTTATACTTACAAAAAGCATCCTGTAGCTTTTTTTTTTTTTTTTTTAATAGTAGTAGATCAGTTTATTCACTGCTTGGTTAAGTTGCTGTCATGGTTTAACCCTAGATGTCAGCTCAGCCCCACAGAGCCATTCACTCACTCCCTCCCTCAGTGGGATGGGAAGAGAATAGGAAAAATGAAAAGCTCATGGGCTGAGATAAGAACAGTTTAATAGGTAAAACAAAATCACACACAAAAGAAAAGCAAAACAAGGAATTAATTCACTGCTTCCCATTGGCAGGCAGGTGTTCAGCCATCCCCAGGAAATCAGGACTCCATCACAGGCACTGGGGAAGACAAAATGCCATGACTCTGAATGTGTCCTCCCCCTCCTTCTTCTTCCCCCAGCTTTATATGCTGAGCAGATGCCATACGGTCTGGAATATCCTTTGGGTCAGTTGGGGTCAGCTGTCTCAGCTGTGTCCCCTCCCAGCTCCTTCTGCATCCCCACTCTGCTCAATGGTGGGGTTGCTGTGAGGAGCAGAAAAAGCCTTGACTTTGTGGAAGCACTGCTCAGCAATAACAAAAACATCCCTGAATTATCAACACTGTTTCCAGCACAAATCCAAAACACAGCCCCATACCAGCTACTACGAAAAAAAATTAACTCTTACCTCAGCCAAAACCATTACAGTTACAAAAATTGTGGTTTTGTAATTAGTGGTTCTTCACAAAGTCATGTAATATATATACATATACACAATGCATATCTATATAAAAGGAATACGTGCTTAAACGAGTTTTGCACTGATAGACTACTTGGCAAAGAAATCACTTTTAGTTGTCCATTAGGGCTGGATTCAATAGAAATGTTGGCTGACTTTACTGCAAGCCTTGGAAACCATTGGAGTATTCAAGACTCAGGCAGTCAGATGCCTGCTTTAATTTCTATTGACAAAGGAAAAGGAGGGATGAGTAAATGTAAAACATTTCCTTCCAGCTAAGAGAGGCAGCATGGTGCAGGGAGGAGGTGGAATCCAGGACATCTGGGTTGTATTTATTGCTGGCTCTGCTGCCAACTTGCTTTGTGACTTTGAGCAAGTGATTTTTTTTCACTTTGCTATCTTATTTTCTGCAAGGTGGGGAGAGCTCACCCAGTTTCGCACGGTGCTTTGGACAGCTGGAGGGACTTTCTTGGTGACCATGACCAAGATGCTGCAGTTGCCAAGCTGGTAGATTAGTAAGTGCCAGGCAGTGCTGTCTGTGTGATAGAGGCTGCAAGGGGTAGCTGTGCCTTTTGAGAGCCCAAAGAGAAAGATGCTCATGAAGTAGTACCATGCCTGCACAAACATGTGTCCACAAGTGCCAGTAACCAGTGCCTCCTACATCACAAAGTAACTTGGAGCTGAAGTTGGGTTGGCAACCTCTACCTATGATCTCCTATTTCATTTTCCACAGCACTCCCAGGGAAGAGCAATTGCTTTGGGGCTAAACCACAGAGAATGAGGTGGCTATTTTTAAATTGTCTCTGTATTTGTGCTTCCTGGACCCAAAGCTGTTTTCAGGTTCTCAGTGTGGAGGAAAGAAGCCTGGCATCTTCCTTTTTTTTAGTTTTTCATAAAATGCATTATCTGCCAAATGTGAAGAACTGAAAAAGCATGTGAAAGCCAAGAGAGAGTCATATATGGCCCTCTGCATGCCACCACGTCTGTAGTCCAGCAGTGATACTTGAGCTATTCCTGGAAAATTTCTGCCTATCTCTTATTTGCCTTTATTTCTCACTTTATACAACACTGATGTCTTAGTGCTACTTTCTGTGTCCACCAATGGAGCTCATGGCTAATCTACAAAATGCTTGCATTTTTTTCTCAAAGTATTTACTCTTACAAGGTTGCAGGTGTGATTGCTGTGAGCAGTGAGGTGTGCTCTGCTGGATTTTGCAAGACGGAATCAAAGCTGACCTTAGCCCATATCACAATCTGAATTACAAGACGAATGCAATGTAATGTGCCATGTATCAGTTTCAACGAGGCCAAGTGATGTTTTGCTTGAGTAGGCACAGAATGAAATATCAGTACTTCAGGATTTGATCCTGTGGCATTAGATGATCAGAAGGTATCATGTAAGTCCTACTGATTTTTGCAAGCTTCCATTTATGGCTGTGTCCTGATGATCCTACTGGTGGGTCAAGATGTCTTTCATGAAACCTTTTGGAAATACCTGAAACATGAGAGCTTGGGCAGACTTATCTCTCCACAAAGTTGTACATGAACTCAACTCTGTTGAGTATCATACAGATGATGGAAGAACTTGTCAGGAACAGTGATAATCATGTGCCTTTATGCACTGTACAAATCTGAGAATAAAGATGCAATATTCAAGTGTAGAGACAGAATGATTAAGATCAATAGAAAACATTGATAGAGACTGATCTGATCTATACACTCTACTGCAATATTCCCCTTTTTTTTAACCTATGAAGGAAAAAGGTTATTAAGAATAACAGGGTAACACAAGTATAAATTTTGCCTGACCTACTGTAGCTTTGTTGTAAACTGTCCTAGTTTAGGTGTCACTTCAACTGCATTGATTTTCTCTCCTCTGCAGGGTATATAATGTGTTCTTCTTCTCACAGTAACATATTGGGCAACTAAAATCAATCAATTGAACTGGGGTGCAAGACACCTGGGTTCAGCCTCTGACTGGGTGGGTAATGCAGTCATGTCACCTCTGTCTCTGCCTCCCCCTCTGTCCAGCCCCCTCCCCCTTTGGCTCTCTCTGTTAGTTTAACAGAAAGCCCTTTGGGGCCAGCATTGTTCTCCGCCGTGTATTTGTACAGCATAATGAGGTGTCAGTCTTGGGACAGGCTCTTGGAAACTATTAAAGCATAAATGGTAATAGAAATTAATTAAGTGAATACCCATGTCCTAGGTGTCAAGGCATGGTGTAAACATTATCTCCTGTACAGTGGTCTGAGTGTTTTAAAGTGTGACACAAAGCTTCTCCAGATTTCAAAGGCTTAAATCCACCTCTCAGCATGCAGCCAGGACTTCCTGCAAAGTTCTCTAGCCCTGCACAGACAACTTTGTGATGTGAAGTGAAAGCTAGATTTGAGTTGCCGTGGGTTAAAGCTGGTTATTCCCACAGTTCCCATTTCCTAATGTTTTCCACTTATGATGTTCTTCTCTTTTAATGTTCATAGTAACTTGTGCCAAAAAAGGTGTTTCCTATCATGTTCTCCTCACATTGTGTGTTGTGGTTTAGGGATTTTTTTTAATTCCATATTTTCAATCCCCAGAGAGCTAAGGTTAGTCATAAACATGCTTTTGGCTATCAGATTCATGTGTGGTTTGCTATAGCAACAAACAAAAGCATTAGTCAGAAACTGGCATGAAGCTATAAACACATATTTTTTTTGTGATATTACCCAGAGTTAGCTGAATTTATCTGGTACACTGTTGCCACACAACTGCATTGTATTTAGACTATAATCCTGGTTGAATTGGAACATCGTAGAAAACCCAAATAATACATTATAGAGAAATAAGCAAGTCTGTTAACTGATGTTGTCATCTGAAAATCATGGCCAGATTCTGCTATTGCGCTGTTATACATTCAGCTGAACACCTTCAGGACACACGTTTAGATCAGAGGCTAAAAGCTGAATCTATATCTACGGAATAAGAGGAAAAGTATCATTAAAAGACAAAACAACCATGCTTTGCCTTTGCTGTTTTCACCTCCATAATTCTACTGCAGCAAAATGATGAGGGGTAGGTGTCACAGATTGCAGTAGATGGTGTGAGTTCACTGCCAGCACACTTGGAACACATTATCTGCAGCATGGCAGGGAGGGAGCACTGGTGAGGACAGTCTGTGTCTGGCTGTGCCTCCACAGCCCTGGGAAGGTGCAGTTTGTGCACAGCTGGTGTCTGTCCAGCTGGTCTGGGCACAGGAGGAGTGGCTTGTGCAGCAAGTAGTGGCTTCCCTGGGGAGTTGGTTGGGTTTGTAAGGCGTTCACTGAAACCCCTCAGCTACACAGCTACCAGTCCCTGAGCCAGCTAGTTTAAAGGTTGCCCTGAAGGCTCTACAGAAGTGGTGATTTTTGCCTGGGCAGAGTAGGCACATTCCTGCTTTATTCCACCCATTTGTCTTCTCTTCCCTGCACCTTTTCAGGAACATGAGCCCTGCTCTGTTTTGACAGCTGCATTTAATAAAAAGCATATGCATGAAAAATGTGTTTTCCAGTATCCCTGAGCTGGCACTGCTCTGCAAGGAGAACTTAAACTTCCCTAGAAATTTTTCAGATACATTTTCAGATCTCTTTTTGAATGTATATGTGTGAAGTGGTCATGACCTTCCCTGCTGCAGAGGTGTGTAGAGTAACATAGCTGTAATATCCACACCTGCCCAAGTGATAAGAGTAACAAATCCATCAGAACCTCCTTGTACAGACCAGTCTAGAGGTGTTCACAGGGCCAGTGGTTCCAGCTGCAGAGGATAAACCTGCAGCAACATATACTTTGCACATGTGTGCTTGAGCCCTCTGAGAATTGGCTTTAGAAGTTCAGGGATCAGGAACAAGACCTAGCATTAGCCAAGTTATGTTCCAAAAACAAAGGGTTTTCTTCCTTAGCCAAACCCCTAGCAGAAGGACATGCCCCAGGATATCCTACATTTTAAGCCTCACTCTGTGCTTTGCTTAGTGTTGTTTAATCTGGGTCCTACACACTTGAGACCCTGGCCCAGGTGTATTTTTAAAACCTTTTGAGATAATTTTTCCACGGTAGAATCCTCTGACACAGAAGTGTAGAAGGACCTGATTTTCAGTTAGCCGGGCTTCAGGAGGTTTTGAGCAACCTGGTCTAGTGAAAGGTGTCTCTGCTTATGGCAAGGAGGTTGGAATTAGACGATCTTTAAGGTCCTTTCAGTGATTCTATGATTCTGTGACTTACTCTGGGCTTATGTGTAGGCTTGTCTTTGCCCTTTTCTCATGTGTCTCCTTTTGCATCAAGCCCTGCACTTGATTTCTCTGAAAAGAAGAGCTCTGGGCATTTGTCTTCTAAGGTCAGCAGAATGCTTTGCTTTACAAGTTTAGTCAATGGGGGCAGATCTTCTTTGTAAGTGCTCAAAGTGGGATTAAGTAGTGTTCAAAGTATTTGCAATGCAGAAAGAAAAAAATTCTGCTCTCAGTGTAGTTGCAGAATTCTGTCAACTCTGCCCCAACACCACTATATAAAGCAAATATTTCAGTCTCTGCTAAAACCCTATTAACATCTCAGTCCATGGAGGACTTTGGGACTGCAGTATTTAAAACTGTCACAGTAAGATGCTGGTGGAGCCTTTTGTTTTAGACGGGATAATTTCATGGTAGCAATCGTTTTCCTTTTCTGGTGTTATTGACTGTAAGCTGTGCATAGTGCAAGGAATGCAAATCCACCTTCCTTAGGAGAGAGCAGTGGTCTCTCTGCTGCACACAGAGCTCACAGACAGCTGAACCACTGCTCAGACAGCAGAGTCCTCAGTGCTCAGTCCATTGGATCAGGCAGGGTGCAAGAGAGCACAGGTAGTAAAACACCATTGGTTTAAAAACAGTCTTTGCAAAGATGTGCAGAAAACCCTACAGATGGACTGAAGGACATCTCCAGGTGCCTCCCATTCTTTCCTTTTGCTCAAACTCTTCACAGCTCCACAAATCAAAGTGGTCATTGCTATTCTTCAGAGTGGGAACAAGCCACTGGATTGTCCTCCTGTTGCACAGGTTTAAATGACTCTGAAGAAGCCACCTTGCAGCAGATCTCAAAAACTGTAACTGAAGCTCCAGGATCTTCCTTTTCCTTACACTTTGTATTGGTACAAAGCTGTTTTATTTCAGGGGAGCCCTTGATCTGGCTGAAGAGCAAAATGTAATTTATTCTCCCTTATGCATTAATCTGAATCTAGCACAGCTGTTCGTCAAGAAAAACCTTACCATGTGCCTTCAAAAAGAATGCATCCTGTTTTAATTGAGTTAGAAAATACTTAACCTGAGTGTGAACAGACCATTATGATAAAGTTACTCATTTCCATTAGATATCATTATTTTCTTATTACAGAGAAGCTCTGGATGTTTGGAAATGTTATGAATCAGCGTTAGGGTTGATAATCAAATCCAAGAAATAGTCCTCTTAGTGCTTTCAAACAACTCCACCCATCTCAATTCATTCACCAGTTACTACATGGATGCACCACAGTGTAGTTACTTACTTGCTATTTTAGTGTTTAACCAGAAAGAAATCCAGAACTGCAGTAATGAGACTTTAAAGAAATGGTTTCTCCCTGTCGTTTATACTAGTGTCAGTGAAACCTAAAACCAAATTTTAAGGAAATCTATTTCCTTAACTAAACTGTGTTTTTCTCTGATCTATTAAGCAAGCATTTTGATTTGTTATTTTTGGGTGCTAGAAGGTACAGAAATGGAAGATCAGTACTGAACCATTTAAAATCCACATGCAAAGATTCAATTTTATTTTTTCAAAAATATAATGCAACAAAAGTTTGTCAGCGTCAGTTTTTCCTTCTGTAAATTAATATGCACTTAAAATTCCAATGCTTTTCAGTCTTACATAATTATTTCTAATTTCAAACAATGAAGATATTAAGTTAACAGATTTAATTTGTAAAGAAGACCTGCATCAAATGACACATTTAGAAAATGCTGGGGCAAGGTATACATCTGTTAGGGAAAGGTGTACATAAAAGAGGTAAAAACCAATGGGCTGAAATCAAGAGACAACATTTTCAAAAATAATTCAGTATGCCTATAATAATAATTGACTGATTCAATTATTTTGAAATCTGACCTTTTTGTGACTGAAACCCAAGTTTATAGTCCATTTATTCAGATTTGAATTACACTGATGTGGGCAGAACTAAGCTAGTTTATTTATTTATCTGACTCAATGGATTAGTTTATCTGTAAATGAGATTTTACGCTTTTGTAAACCCACAGTCTGCATCCAGAAATTCTCTCTAATTTTAAAGAGAATCTCCTACCACACAAAAACAAGGAAAAGTGAGCTGTGCCAAATGCTATTTTGCTACTGTCAGTGTTTATTGACAGAAAAGATTTTTATCTTAACAAAATGAGGGAACTGTTAACTTTATCTTTGATGTAAAATATTTTCCCATAATAATTTTCTGTCACCTTTATCCCCTATCTCTTGTATTACATATACATTAAGGAATTTAAAAGCTTAAAAAATATTTTCTTCTGTGGTGATTTAGGTCCAAACAAGTTGCCCAGGGAATTTTCTCTCAAACTGAAAACCTGTTTCCTAAGGCAGATATTTATATAAAAGCCCCCATAAAAGGTTGTGGGAAAACTGCAAGGTTTTTTTCTGCATTCCTGTTTTGAGAGGGGCTGTGCCCAGCATACCAAAGAGACGGCCAAAGTAGCATCACTCCATTAATATTGCTGTATCTGGGCACGTAATTGTACACTGAATTTTATCAGTGGGGTAAGGAGAAATAAAAGTCTTCTAGACCATAATGACCTTAAGACCATAAGGATCATAATACAAACTCTTTCTCTCTATATATGTATGTATGTATGTGTTTATACCTAAATACAAACATTTTTACTGATTCTGATGAGAATTTTTTAAGCAAAGGGTTTGAAGAACATTTTTAGCAGTTTGGGCTAAAATGTCTGTTTCTAATTTGGAGTGGTAAGTGCCATTTATACAAAGCCTGCATCAGTTTCTTTGGGCTTTTTGCAAAATTTTAGCAGTTCCTCTATCCTTATCTTAAGACCTGTTCTTACAGAACAAATGTGCTTTCTACCAAAACCACCGAGAATTAGCATCTTTCTTCAATGTGTCCATACTGGACTATCTTAAGAGACAGCTTGGGGTTACAACCACTTCTTCTTAAGAAATACTGACTCTGTGGCCAGAGAAATTGAGTCTCCGGGGCTGCCAATCAAGCCTACGCAGGCAGAGAGATCATTTTCCATAAATGCATTCATTTGATTCATTTATAAATCTGAGCAGGGCTGTGCTTTGGCAGTGGAACAGGCAATCTGCTCTGGTAGAAGCCTGAATTCTTGGAAGGGTGAATCAGAGAGGAGAAGGAATGTGGCAAAGTTAACTTTTGTGATCTTTATGGGCCTTATCTGCAATAGGCACCCACCTGCCCATGCTTCTAGGCGAGTCGTGATAAGAGCTGAGCTCACAGCCATCTAACAGGGAAGACAGCAGGAATCAGCTCCTTGCTCTGAGAGGAAGGCAGATGTGCTTTGCATTTCCTTCCCAAGTCTAGTTTGTTGTATAGGTGAAGGGGTTTCTTTCAGAGGGGAGAAAACTGCAAGATGCCGAATCAATATATTGGATAACCAGATAGCTGCAGAGAAGTCCCCACTAGGGTTTCTGAAGCTGGTAAACAAGTGAGAGCTCTTCATTTACAACATGTTCCTGAAACCCTTCTTAAAACTCAGATCATCCAGATGGGTAGTGACCCTCCAGGGAATTTTATTTGGGTATCCATACAACTATTTACAGCACGGTAGAGAATCAATTGCAAGTAAAACCAATATATCTTAAGAGATAAAACTATTGAGAGTCCCAGGAGATAAAACTGTTGAGGATCAGAGTGGATGAGACCAGTCTTTATTGCTTTATTTGGCTATGAATTGCAAACTCACTTTCTGTCCAAGAGGGTGGTAAGCAATTTTGGTTCAGTCCAGGAGTTTGGACATAGCAACAATTGCTAAAAAGTGATTCCCTTCTCTTATCATCTTTGTGAGAACAGGCCCTGCAATCCTGGAAAGATCATAATTTATAATTATCAGAGAAGGTTCTGATTCACTACACTATCACAATATTATGCAAGAAAACACTGTACAAATTCATGCAGGAAGTAAAGCACAGACTGGAAGCTCATTCTGTCACATAAAATCTGAGAGAGAGGGGGAAATTCCTGCCTAAGACCTGCAAGACAGGTCTTAGGCAGGACAGGAGACACAGGGGAGGAAGTTACACCTACCCTCCATGCAAACAGACTAAAACTAGAAATGATACAAAACCTGTGCTTCTGAGACAGAACCATGGCCTAGGGGAAACAGCACCAAACATTTGGTTGTCTGCTGGGTACCATGAGCATTTTTCACTCAGCCACTTGTAGCTGTGTTTCAGCTAGGAAGAAGAGGGACAAACCAGGAGAGCAAAATACAGCTATCAACCACTGCTGTCTGCTTTTGCTGTCTCTTTTGGACATCACTCTATTCATGTTCTTGCAAAAAACTTTGGTTAAAAGCTTATTTTCAAACTCTTTGTTACTCGTAGGAAACATTATTCTGTTTCAGAGGGGAAATATCAGACTAATGAAATACTTCAGTTAATATTTTATCCTTGTAGAAAAAGAGTTATGTGGATCTGGCCAAACTACATTTCCTATATAGCCAAGTAACCAATAAATGATGATAGCTAGATGAAAGTCATTAACTCAGGATCTGGGAAATTTCAGTTTGACAACTGCGAAAAAAAAGTCCCCTGTGCTTTTCATTTTAAAATATGACTCAAGCTGAGAAGGTCTGTGCAGAGCCCCACCAGAGTGATTTATTTTCATGTTCTGAATTGTTCTATGGTTTCTATTAAGTTTATCTTTACTACCAGAGGAAAGGTGGACCACTATAAGAATTAAGAACTTATTTCTGATCAGCCTTCCTTTGCTCCTATTGTGTGAGTAGGAATGCTTTTAATACTTTTAAATCTGTGGGCAGAGCTTATCAATAAACACACACTCATGGAAAAGCCATTTACTCTTCATCTGGGGGCCCTTAGTTTCTGTTTTTATGGTAGTGTTTATATCAGTTCTTAGTTTCCAGTGCTCTTACACATCTTTCCTGATATTAGTCAACCTGTAGAAAATGCTCTATAAAATCCTACAGAGCTCAGTATGATCTGCAAGGAACCTTAATTCCCCAGACATTTCCCTGCTTGGGTGTACTTTGCAGAGCAAAGTACTGTTCCTTTTGATAAAAATAGGTGTTAACTTCATGGACCATCCTCTGGATGGGCAAGGAGACTCATGATTGTAACTCACATATATATAATGTCTTCAAAAGGTTTTGAGATGAAATGATTCGAAGGCTTTTAATGAAGTACTCTAACAGCCAACAAGGGCAGCTTAACATACCAAGGCAATGAATCAAAACATCTTGTTCATGCCTTGAATGGAAGGAAACTATTCACACACGTTGGTTATTTGGGAGTAGCTGCTCCTTTAGCACGACTGTGCTACAAGCGCCTGCTTTCGGCTCCCAGGTCTGAGCCGCATTCATCCCAGCACAAGTATGCAGCCCAGGGACAGAGTGCAGCCAAGGGGCATTGCCAGACCAGTGCAAAACAAAGGCAGGAGTGTAGCTCCAGCACCGGCCCAGCTGGTTCTGATAGCATCCCGCTGATAATAAGGCCTGTTAAACTCCTTCAGCAGCAAAATCTTTATCTTCATTCCACAGAGTAGTCCTTTGTCTTCGTCCCACAGAAATTTCAGGGCTTGGTGGGGAGGGTCCCGCTCCCAGCACAGAGCAGAGGGGAAACCCTAAAGGGGCGGTGCTGGTCCTCACTTTAACACCTTTTCTGAGGCAGAACGGCTGCTTTTCCCCTTTCTCCGCTGTGGCAGCCGCTCCGTTCAGAGCTGACGAGCTGGTTCTTCTAGGTGGAGCTGCTGCGTGCCCCCGCTGTCTCGCTGGCAGCGATTCAAGTGAAGTAACATGACATTCCTGCGATGGAGGGCTGGGAGTGGCAGCCTTCCTTCTCCGTGACAGGGTGGCCGCATCCCCCCATGGCCATGGATCCTGCCCAGAGAGAGTGACAGCCGCAGCATTCCTGCTGCGCTCCGGCCGTGCCCCAGAGCCCTGCCCAGCAGTTGTTGTAACTCAGTCCGTAGGATCTTGAAGGACAATGGAATGAATCCAGGTCTCTGGAATGCACTAGGAAATCTCTGTGGAAGATGAACCTCTTGATTTTTTTTCTTTTTTTTTTTTTTTTTTTTCTTTTTTTTTTTCTTCCCTTTTTGCTGGTGGTTTTCTCCAGCATCATTGGAGCTGTTTACTGGAAATGCCACGAACTTTCTCAAGGTTGTGGTCGAGCCTGCACAGACTGTGCGAGAGCCTGTGCTATAAACCGTGTTTAAACCTCATGGTTAAACCTCATGGCAGCTTCCTTCAGGAACACAGCACATGCATAACAAGGTTTATTTGCAGACACTTTCAGATTCTTATCGTTGCAGCTGATGCTTGCAGGATCATTTCCCTCCAGCATTGCTTGCTTGGAAGTCAGGTGAACTTACGTATCTGAAAAAGTGCTCTTGAGAGGCCGAGATGAATGTCAGGCATGTGCATAGTGTTCCTGTTATCAAGTGCTTTCCTGAACTGGGACCCTCGATTTAAAATATTCTAAGTATTCTAAGTATTCCCTATTTCAACTATAAGAAGTGAATCAGAAGGAGCTGCGGGATCACGGCAGCACTGCTCAGGCGGCTGTGAGAGCTCTGAGGGAGGAAAAGGAATCCCAGTAATTGCGATACCTGCAAGAGAGGGAGAACAGACCTGGGGGGAAAGTCAGGTACACCATCCATCTGGAGAGAGGGATGTGGTTTTAAAAACAAAAAGACATTCTGGAGAAATGCATTAGCAGTTACCAGCCATTCACGCGTGAGGAATTACAGCCCGTGACAGGGTGCCTGAGGGCAGAGGGACAGACGGACCCGCAGGTACAGGGACTGATGGCTGCAGGAAGAGAGCTCTGGTACAGGAGCCGGCTGAAGCTGTCTGTGACAGCAGCCATGCACATCTTTGTTTACAACAAGACATAAGCCCATGCGGGAGCACCATGAAAACTGCTGACCTACATGTATGAATTCTTTAGTGGGTCAAACACAGTGCCAACAACGACAGTGATATTAAATTATTGCTGCTGTTGTTTGTCTTGCAATTACTCATTCCTCCTTCTCCTTATTAATAATGCAAATGAGGTTATGTGTCCAGAGTGTGCTTTGCACTGTCAGAAAAGACACGATCTAAAGATGTCCCAGCCTTGCCCACATGTCAAGGCACAAGTTTTCTAGCTGGCTGTGGACTCAGAGTTATTTCCACAACACTGCACAAACAGGACTGTTAGTTTCTTGTCACAGCTTAGAAATGGTAACTAGCAAATGCCAAAATCCTCATAAAGAAAAGGCACAGGTTGTGACCTTAAATAACAATAAGTTAGTGAGCAAAGCATAAAACTTCTCACCTGTGGACAGATATTTATCATGGATCAGGTTTCTGTCTGTTAAGAAAAACTACTTGTTGAAGTAACTGTTGAAGTTGATGCAAGGAAAAGTAATATGCTTAAAGATAAGAAGAGATTACTTAAATTCACTATTCATATGCAAATATAATTTTAGTACAAAATCTTAAAAAGCAAAAAGCCCAAATCTAAGCATTGCAGGGTAAGGGCTGTAGTCCAGAAGCAGAGAAGCTAGGATGATCAGCAAAAGACATTATTGTTTCTTTTATTAACATTTCTGCTATTCTCATGTACTGCTTTATTTTATTTTAAAGTATACAGATCACAGGAATTTTATATGCCAATGTTCCAATTAAAACTAGCTTTCTCTTTATACAATACATTAAAGCACATTTGATTTAAATTCAATGACACTGTCATACTTGGAATTCATTATATTGTATCAAATGTGATTTTGGAGACTGTTGCCCACTGAATGTGAATACCAAAAAAATAACCTGTTTTTAGTTTTTCCTTCTGGTTTTGCCCAAACAGTCCATCTGGGTTGCTAGGCTAAAGGTAAAATAATTTTTAAATAATTGCATTTCAAAAAGCAGATACACATTTCAGTCATATGATATGAAAATGATCCAGCCTATATAACTCCTACTGCTTACTTTCAAAAAATTCCCTTGTTCTGAAGTCAGTCCAGTGGCTATCAGAAGTAGTCACTGATGTAAATTCCATCTTGTTTATGAAAACATTTTGAACAAAGCATTGATTGTCCAGGGTCCATAAAAAAAAAGTTAAAATCTATAAAATGTTGGCATCGCTACTATGCAGGGCATGAGAATGACATGCATATAAATCATAGTTTATTGGCACAGGCTTTTCTACTCAGAAAGAATGCTTTGCTGAAAATGTTCTGTAATGCCCCTCTTTTATAGATTTCTTTTGAAAGTATTCTGAATCAGGAAATAATCAGAAGCAAATCTTAGTCTACAGTAGGAATCAAGGGCACAACAAGTCTTTTATGACATGGGTTATCTATCATAGAGGGGCAGCCTAGGCAGAGTTTGGGGAAAACAGGGTGGATGGAAAAGCCTCAGTGTGAAGCTTTGGGAGGGAGGGTCATCTTTGTGTCTGATGCCTCTCCATGCAATCTCACCCATGTCTCTGTTAGCCCTGGGGACAGTAATATGTTGGCTGATTTTTTTAGGAAAAGGCACTACTACCCCAGTTTAGGAGAGGTACTGTACTTGCATTATTCCCGTTCCAGACAATTAAACTGTCACTGAAGTTACATCAGAGTAAAACAAGAGAAACTGCAGTGAACCAGCCCAAGAAGTCTCACAGATGATTCTTTCGTGATTCTTTTCCAGTAGCAAAATTATTGGCAGTCACCAGGGATCAATGCTGTAGTTAAGGCTGAAGTGCTGCACTGAAGAGCAAACACTCCAGCAATCCAAGCAATTTTCTGTTAAGTCATTCTACTGGACTGCAGGGCTTGTGGGTGGGATCCTCCCAAGTGAAAAATATGGCAATGCCACAAGACTAAGTCCTTCCTATTTCTTGGAATTTTAGTAACAGCCATAAAATTTATTGTTGGCACCTGAATCTTTAGAAGCACTAGGCAAATTAAACAATCAAGCATCAATCCTGCAGCTCTTCTCCTCATATGATGCTTATTAAAATACATTTGGTGAAGTGCTTCATGAATGGATTCCAGAATTTTCAAGCAGAAAAGCTTAAAATCAGGTTCATAACTCCATGTTTACATTTTTAAATAAGGTTATGCTAATTTTTCAATTTTCTTGAGCTTCTGAAGACTGCAAATGCTAGAGCTTTTGAAAAAAAACTCAAGCTAAATTTCAAGCAGGTCTTTAATCTGAGTTAAAATGTGCATTAAGACCATTTTCTAGAATTTGCTAGAACTGTCGATTGTAGGTGTCAGGACTAGTGCTGTGAAGGCTAAAGGAAGAATGGTCTGGCAGCCCTGATATGTTCTGGGTTGATCCCAGTTCCCCGGAGCTCCCTGGAATACTGCAGGAGAGCTGATTATGATGCTGTACATATGGCTAATGTGGATTGCCTTCTATTTTATCAAGTTTGGAAGCTTGACCCACAGACTGTTATGGGGTATTCCCACTGGAAGCACACTATTTCCATTCATCTTAACAAAGTGGTCCATCACTGACCACTGGGGCATAACTCTTTCAAAACTTTGCCTGTACTATATGATTTCCTCTTCAAAAAAATCAAGGAAAAAGTAAACATTGGAGATCAGAAAACTATGAGCAGTGACCAACAAAATCCCTGCCACTTTAACAAGAGCTTGGCAACGTGTGTAAGTCAGTGACTGCAGACATGACTAAGTCGTGCCATCTTGTCTGCACACACAGCATGTAATGTCCAGAAATCTTGTGTTCCAGATCAAGGATTCTCCGTTTAAAACAGACAATGAGTTGCACAGTTCTTCTTGTCAATTGTTTTCTCTAGTTTTTGAGCATATTTTTAAGCCAGAGGATCTGTTTAGGAGAGCCAAAACTATGTATAGTAATGGCAGTTGCAGAACCAAGTGTTGGGGAGCTAGACAGCCTGATGGCTTGGAAAAAACAAGCATGGAGACAGGAAAGAGACATAATTATTGGGACAAGGGCTTGGGCATGTCTGTGAATAGCTGGTGCATTAGGGAATATGTAGTTCAGCCACACTGTCCTCTACTGGCTAAGCCTGGATCTCTGAAACATGTTCTAATTCATGCTGTTTTCATTCTTTGGTGCCCAATTTAAAACATTTCAAGGGAATCATACTTTCAGACAGCCCATCTCCTTCACCTCATCTCTGTCTGCCCTCAATACTTTTAAAAAGTAAGAAAACAGTGTCTTTATGACTTTCAAGGTTCATGATGTTTACTCTCCTGTTCTTAAGACCTTTGTCAGAAGTGAGGAATAGTTTCAATATGGGGAATTTCAATCAATTTAATTTATTGTGAATTAGCAAACTGTTAATTAGTGATTCTGTTATTCTAAAGAATAAAACAGCTCAGGGAAAAACACTTCAGATTCCCTCTGTACACCTCTCCTTCCCTTTTTCTGGTCTCTAATCCCTCCAAGCCTTCATTGTGGACTAGACTCAGTCCCTTTGGAAAGGTGGGGGTTTGTGCAGGAGACAGAGTCAGCAGATGGTCGGTGCTTTTCTTTTTCCAAAGATACCAGAAGTATTCATATCCAGAAATGTAAAGGCTTTTGTGAAGGAGAAAAACCCCCAGCTTGGAGAAAATGTAGAACTAGAGGTAAACCAGATTATAACCCCTGCACATGGCTCGTAGGGAGAATAATCTTTAGATAATCTTTAAGGTCCCTTCCGACCCAAACCATTCTGTGGTGCTAGGAATCTATAAGGCAGGCCTTCCCAGTAGCCTCTGCATGGCCCTTGCCGTGCTGCTCCAGAGGGTTTCAGCTTGCAGGCTGACTGCCCTGTGCCTTTTGTGGATCATGCAGGCACCAACAACCTGTGTGCTGCTTTCAGGTTCTGGACGACAGCTGAGACCGGCTGAGCCTTCGGGAGATGCTGATGCCGATGCGGATGCAGAGGAGGAAGATTCTGTGAGTTTTTTAGAGTTGAATTTTTCTGTGATGACAGTTTGGCAAAATGGGATCTTAAATATTTTGTTTATAGCTGGCTCTCGCTGGTGATTTTACTTCTCATTAAAAATGTTGTATTTTAGCTTGGGATTGTCCTGCCAGCTCAAAAACCAGAAAGATGTTTCTGTGTAAAGGCATCTGCTCTTTGCCATGGTTCATTGGCATAAGTTTACTACCAAGACTTAGCAAACTATTACATGGCTGTTAACTACAGTAACTTTTCTGTAAGGATTTAGACAGTTTAGGTTCCCTATTGTCTGACTGGAGAAGGAAGAATGCCAAGTACTTGTCAGCAGAAATTCCTGATGGGACTTTTCCATGGTTTGCTTGCTTATAGAGGGCAATAAAATTTGAAGCCATTGGATGCAAAGTTTAGGTGTGCAAATAGAGCAGGGAAGGGATTTTTTTTTTTTACTTTTTCAATTATTACTAATTGATCTGTTTGTTTTCAGTCTGTTCAGTCTGTAGATACATACAATACATAAAGAAAATCAAAATAAGCTTACCACTGGTTTTTGTCTGTCAGAAGTCTGTCCCTTGTGGGTTTGAGTGCTTTAACAGGAGAAATGTATTTGTTCTTGGCCTAAAAAAAAAGAGTTATTGGTGGTTTTTAATCCACCATCACTAATGAAAGATTTTTACTCAGAAAGACACTATGGATAACTACAGAAACACTCCTAAAAATGAGTCACTGTTTAATGGTTCTTTTACCACCACTCATGTCTTTTCCACAGGTTAATGAAGTGGCAGTAGAAGACATTCGCCCAAGGCCACAAGGATCCTCTCCAGTTTATGAGTATCCCGTAGAAGAAGACTATTTAAAGGCAAGATATTGAATTTTCATGCAGGCATGGCTTTATCAAGTTGACTCAAGAGGCTTTAGCTCCCACAAGTAGCAGAGAGTCACATGTCATAGAATGGGACATTGTTGCAGCCATATTGTCTTCCTGTCCCCACCAAAATTGCATCTCTGTTGGATTTGTTTTGTGCTGGACTTGCTGACCATGTTCTTGTTTCTTGGCAAGAAAATGCATTTTACTTATATTTCCTGTTAGAATATATGGCTTGAATCTAACTAATAAGCATTTAAAAATTACCTGTACCTCTTGGTTGTTCAAAGTTAGAGATTTAATTAGTGCAGCCATGTTAAGTAGGCAACAGTTTAAAATTCATGCTGAAGTTGAATAAGGAAAAAAAAAAAGTATGTTTACAAAATTGAAAGATGAACAATGTACTACAGTAGGACACAGAAAATCTCCCAATATCTTATATACATTTGTCTGATTTAGTGCAAATTTTGGTACAATGAAGGGAGACCTTGGCATCTAATTTACTACTGGGATTTGTATAGCTAATTTATGTTGTACATTGCACTTGATCCTGATTTTGCTCTGTTGCCATTAAAGTCAGCCTCTTTTCTTGCTCTAAACCAGGAATTTTAACTGACTTTCATAGTACTTAAGAACACTGTGGCTTCTGAACATGAAATAATTAAAAATTATTTTTCAGCTTCAAGAAGAAAACAAAAAACATTCTACAGACAAATCAAAACAAAGTCATCCACAGGTCAGTCTAAAAGCATTCTGCAGTTTTAGGCATGAGCACTGTAAATAGTAGTTTGTTAAAACACACAGACATGAATGGGTAGACAGAAGGAGGGACAAATGGGCAAGGAATCACATTGGACTTGTTTTGACCAGGAACTTCATGAATGGCTGAGTTGTGGCACAGGCATGAACATTTATTTGTCCTAATAGTGATCCTTCCATAATTCTTTTTAGAATTCTTTCTTTAGCCTTCTCTGATTTAAGCGCAGTACAGCATTAGCTCTTAGTCTGACTTTTCTGGCCCATTGACTATAATTCAAGTGGTTAACATCTTCACAGAAAATACAGCCTTTCAGCCCTAAAAGTTTCCATATGTTTCACATTTTAAAATTATAACCTATTTTTCCTATGACCCTGATCCAACATAACCCTAACACATGTGCTTAATTGTAATTTAGAACAGAATCAAACCCACACTAAGTATATTCTCTATTTTGGATAATGTTTCTTGAGCTATTGAAAATACACCTGAGGACACTAAATTTTTTATTGTAGAACAACTTAGAACCCTTTAATACAAATGAATAAAAATGATAAATTCACATCTTTTTCTATCTCTAGGAGACAATGGAAGTGACCCTGAAAACAGAAGTGGAAGCTGGAGCTAGTGGTTTTAGTGTGAAAGGTGGAGGAAACGAAGGAATATTTATTAAAAAAGTACTTAAGGAATCTCCTGCTTCAAAAATATTTAGTCTTAAAGAAGGTACAGTCTTGTTTTTTATTTTGTTTTTATTTTATTCTGTATCTTGAAATAATGAGATTTGTAGCTGTGTGATCTGCCATCTCTTTAGCTATCAGAAATAGAAGATTTCAAACCAACTAGTGTTATCTGTGAGCTTAACCTGTCCATATTAATAATTTCTAAGACCACTTACTTGAACAATAATGAAATGTGATGTTCTTTGTATACCATAACAAAAATCAGTTTTCACTGGGACAGTGAAAAAGACCCAAAGAAAATAGTATATACAAAACTAAAATGAAAAAAGAACCCAATTGAAAAAAACTATAAGAAAACACAAAGTAATTAAAATTATGTATAATTTCACTTGCAGGTGATCAGCTTCTAAGTGCTACAATATTTTTCGATAATATCAAATATGAAGATGCACTCAAGATTCTCCAATACTCCGAGCCATACAGAGTCCAGTTCAGCCTCAAAAGAAAAATTGCTGTGGAAGAAGATCTAGAACACTCTACAGCCCAGCACAAAAAGGAAAGGATAGGCCAGGTATATATATCAGATATCTGATTAGTTTACAGAGTTTGGGTAACATACCATAGTAATGTGCTGTGTGGAAATAGATCAGAAAACACACGCTTGTGTCTTCTTAAGACTTAGGCATGTATTTAAAGTTACTAGCATGAATATTCATGGTTAAAAAAAAACTCACACAATATTTGCAGCTTTTTAAATATCTTGAGTGAGACTATAGATTTTACATAAATCCACAATCTTGTTTTAAGGTGTAAAAATATTCTCTAGTGAGTCAGCATTTTTAAATTAATTGTCCACTGATGGAACAGACTTGGGTAATCTCTGTAATACTTATATTCAGTATGTTCAAAAATGTAAAGTAACAGTAAAAATTTTTATTCAAAGCTCCTCTGTAAGATTTTCTATTAAAAAAATATGTGCCTAACCACCAATATTTTGATAGACCTATGATCTCTTCATAGGTTTCCACCAATGTAGACTGTATTTTCTTCATATACATATATATAAATACTATATATAACATATATTTGTACGAACATACATGTATATACCTACATATAGAAACCTCTGTTTACTGTAATATTTTGCAAGGAATGAAAATCTTCAGAAATCCATATATTACAGTCCATTTGTTTTATGTAATTTCTGCGTGACATTGCATATTTTTATAATCTTCGGGATTCTTTTAATATAACAAATAGACACTAGTAATCAGGTACTTTAATACTAGTAATTTTTCTACATATTTTATAGTAGGTTTTTTATTTTCTGTTGCTCCTCTATTTAGGTTACTTCCAATCTTCTGACTACTATTTGTTGTTTTAGGAAAAAGAACTCAGTGAGAGCATTCCTGAAGAAACACTGCATGTTTCAGGAAAAGCCATTTCAGAAGAGGACAGGGAAACATTAATTGTAAGCCAAAGGGTAGGAAGAAGTAAGAGACCTAAAAAAGATCGATTATCATGGCCAAAATTTCAATCAATCAAAAATAAAAAGATATTGAGGCACAGAAGATCTCATAGTACATCAGATGCGTATGAGCCTGCTATGCAGGATATTTCCCCTACAAGCACGGACACAGAGTCTCAATTTCCACAAGAAGTCCATACCAAAGAGAAAAAAGGAAGCCAAAGGAAGCTGAAGTTCCCTAGCATTGGATTCAGAATGCACAGGTCCAAACCAGAACCACAAGAGAAGCAAAAAAAAGAAATAAAAACTACACTGATCTCTGAAAGAGAAAAAATACATGAACATGATATAAGCCTGGAAAATCCCGAAATCTTAACTGTTGAATATACCACATCTCCTGCTTATGAAATGAAAACACGGGAGGGACACGAAACTTTAACAAAAGACTTAAAAGAGATGAAAAATGGCATTTCATCTCATGTGAAACAATGCCCTGGAGTTGAAATAAGCATTAAAAAAGAAAAAGACAAGGAAGCAACATCAAAATTTCGTGTACCTGCAATACCAGAGATAGGAGCAGAGATAACAAAGCCCAGTTTAGACACAGCTGATCTGAAAGTAAGCCCAGCTAAAAAGTCACCACAAGCTTCATCAAAATCCCGAAAAAAGAAACAGAAAGGAACAGCAGATAAAAAAGATGGAGAAAGTGGAATTAACATAGAGTTGATGGGTCACACAGCTAAAGGATCTGTACAGGTAAAAGGCCTAGAAATAGGCACTGCTAAAGCAGAATTACAGACATCTGACACACTGGAAACAGGAGAAAAACAAGCAGAAGAACACACACAAATACTAAATATTCAGAAAATAAATTATGGCATTTCAATTCCCAAAAGAAAAGAGACAGAGACTGACATCACCAAACAGGGAAGTGATGCTGCACAGTCACTACCAGAAAAAGCAACCAATATGACTTCAGAGGACAGCAGGAATTTCAATGTGAAAACTCTTATGCCAGATGCCGAATCAGAAGTCTCTACTTGGAAAATACAAGTGCCATCATTCAAAGTGGCCAAAGCACCTAAAACTGACATAAAAATAACAACAGAAGAAAGCAGAGAGGACACAGAAGATAGTGTGAAAAAAGAACGGATAGAGGAAGATGGCATGTCCAAAAATGACAAAGACTTAAACATAGAAATTGGAACGACGAAAGAAGAAAAAGATACAGAGGGGAAAGAAAGCAAATTCAGACTGCCAAAGTTAAAATTCCCTACATTTACCTGGTCAACTACCAAGGAAGAAACAGGCCACCCTGAAGCACAGATAAGTGAAATACAAGTGCAAACTCTAGAAAATGGAGGAGGACTTCAGGTAAGTGGACTCAAGGCCGCCGAGGTCAGCGT
>VXAX01004965.1:1406-15181 GCA_013399835.1 Leptocoma aspasia
TTCCCTTCCCTTCCCTTCCTTTCCCCAGGAATTCCCATTTTCCCCAGGAATTCCCATTTTCCCGGGTGCACTCAGGGCTCTGTGTTTGCTGTTTTGTTGCAGCTGATCAGACCCCACAACGACTTTTCCAATCCCATTCTAGGAATGCTTCTCCCTCTGAAAATCCATCTGCTTGATTCCCTAGGTCAGGAATTCTTTCCTGCTTATCCCCTGGAAGGTTCTCACTTGGATTGGTTGATTTATTCCAATAAAAACCTCAAATTTCCCAGTTCCATCCCAGCCCTTTGTAAAAGTCTCCACCTCTCCAAGCCAGGAATTTGCCATCACACTTTGCTGTGCCTCGGGGTGGTTGTTTTTGGTTTTTTTTTTTTTTTTTTATTTGGGCTGGTTTTTACTATTTTTTGTTGAGGAACAGCTCTGTCAACAGCTCCACAGGTTCCCTTAGGAACCATCCCATCCTTCTGGCCCTTCATGGGAACAGGACTTGCACTTCCAGCCTGGTTTTCCATCTGGGAAGGGAAGGGAAGAAAAAGATAGAAGATTTTGGGCCTTGTCTCATCCCTTTCTTGTTCTTCTTCTACTCCATTTTCTGTAATATTAGTGACACAAGGTTATTGGCTAGAGATAGTAGCAGCATGGGTATTACGTGAATAAATTAATCAAAGTTATTGGTAGAAAAGTAAAAATAAAGTACATGTTAAAAAGCAATTAAATTAGGTATCTTTAAAAAGCCTTGGTTTTAAGTGTTTAGAGTCCATTTTGTACTTGCTTCTCATATGCTAAGTCTAGTGTGCAGACAGCACATCAACTTCAAGATAAGAAAAAAATAAACAATAAACCAAAGACAAAGAAAATCCAGAGTCTTGCCCGTTTTTCACCCCTTGCCAAAAAAACTCACAAGGGAACTGCCTCCAAGAGCCCTAAGAGTAAGTTCCCTCTCGTGTTGGGGGTTCAAAAAAAAAACCACCACACAGCAGAGCTGCTGGTTTAGCTGGGAAAGGGCAGCCAGAACATCCCCCAGAACCCTGAGAGAGGAAAAACTCCCCCGGCAGGAATGTTCAGTGCAGTGGGAAGAGAGGCTGATTTTCCTCTTCCGTTCTTCTGCACCAATATTAATTTTAGCAGAAAAAAGGAAAAGGTTACGGAGGACAAGAGGTTGAGAGGTGGTAAAAATCCAAAGTTCTCCTCCCTCCCCACAGCCCTGCCAGCCTGAGCTGCTTTGCCTAATGGAAACAGGCAGCAGAGAGCAGTTTGGCTTTAATAATTCTAATTATTCCACGGCATTGTGAAATAAATTAGAAATCCAAATGAAATCAGCGTCCCGTGGTACGGGNGTTTTTACTATTTTTTGTTGAGGAACAGCTCTGTCAACAGCTCCACAGGTTCCCTTAGGAACCATCCCATCCTTCTGGCCCTTCATGGGAACAGGACTTGCACTTCCAGCCTGGTTTTCCATCTGGGAAGGGAAGGGAAGAAAAAGATAGAAGATTTTGGGCCTTGTCTCATCCCTTTCTTGTTCTTCTTCTACTCCATTTTCTGTAATATTAGTGACACAAGGTTATTGGCTAGAGATAGTAGCAGCATGGGTATTACGTGAATAAATTAATCAAAGTTATTGGTAGAAAAGTAAAAATAAAGTACATGTTAAAAAGCAATTAAATTAGGTATCTTTAAAAAGCCTTGGTTTTAAGTGTTTAGAGTCCATTTTGTACTTGCTTCTCATATGCTAAGTCTAGTGTGCAGACAGCACATCAACTTCAAGATAAGNGTCACAGAGTGCAGGTACTGAAATCCATCCCGAGCTCTGTCTTGCATAGATTAGACAGAAAATAATAGAAATTAGGCTGAGAAATAGGAGAGAAAGTGAAAGCACCTGGTGACTGCTGCAAAGCCAACCCTCGAGCTCAGCCTCCTGCCAGTGATTCCTTTTCCCAACTTTTCTGCTTCCCTCTTTCCCCCTCTGCCCTTCTCCCCAGGGATCTGCAGCTGGGAGCCCTTGGCCTGGAATTTCCTTGTCCCCTGGGACACACCACAGACACAGATCTTCCATCCCAGGCTGGGTTTAACAGAGCCAGGCCTACACGGTCACACCAGGCTGGGCCTGGGATACAGCATGGGCACAGCATTCCCCTCCCAAACTGGGTTTAACAGAGCCAGGCCTGCAGGGTCACACCAAGCTGGGCCTGGGACACACCACGGGCACAGCTCTTCCCTCTCAAACTGGGTTTAACAGAGCCAGGCCTGCAGGGTCACAGCAGGCTGGGCTGGATTAGCTCAGGCCTGCCCAGGCTTTGAATTTTGCACCTCCCTGGGCATTCCCAGCTTCTAAAACGCTCTTCCCAGCCCAAAAGGGGATTGGTAACAATGCCAAAGCACCAAAGCTGAGCTCTGAGGCCTTTAGGGAGGCAGCAGGACCCTCCCAGAGCGTGGAGAGAATGTGCAGAACCTAAAAATAACCCTAAAGCTGGGCCTTGAGTGCATCCCTTCCTCTGCTGGATTGTCCCCAGCTTCTCCTGGTGCTAATCCCGTGCTGGGAACAGCAGAGCCGAGCCCTGGCATCTGGGATCCTTCATGGGCCTGTTCTGGCATCTGCAGCCCTGTGGGATTCACGGCTGCAGGGGGGGAAGGGGAGAGGGTAAAAAGGGAGAGGGGAAAGGGAGAGGGGGAAAGAGAGGGGGGAAAGGGAAAGGGGAAAGNGAGGGGAAAAAGGGAGAGAGGGAAGGGGAGAGGGGGAAAGGGAGGGAAAAGTCCTTGCTGCCTTTCAGGCTGGACCTACATCAAACTCCCTGCTGTCAACAGGAGGAGAATTGAACCCAGCTTTGGTGTAACCCTAATGAATCCTTCACCAGTTACAGTAAATTTATTCTTTTGATTTCCCTTTCCCCCCACCTTCTTTCATGTGTGCTGGGTTGGGTTGTTTTTTGTTTGTTTTTTTTTTTTTTATTTCCCCCCTCTTTTATTCCATGTTCTGGCAGCTTCTCCCTTCTTTATTCCTCTCCAGTTTGAAGCCCCAGTTAAAAAGCCGTGGTTGATCCCAGTGAAAGGGCCCCTTTGGAATTACTCAGACACACCCTCACAAGGACCCCCCTCTTTGATTGTTGCCGTGGAAACACATTTAAATATCTCATTCAAGTGAGGAGGTAAAGGATTTGGAGGAGCTCTTTCCTTCCCTGCTCCCTCTGCTCCCAAATCCCTGGAGCTGCTGGGGTACCCACACTGCCCTGGCCAGGCATGGAAACCAGCAGCATTATATTATNCATATATAGCAATGTGCCAGCAAACTCCTGGAATTCCACAGGAGGAGGACTGGGCCAAGAATACCTGGATTACAATCACACAGAGCTATTGGAATTCTTTAGGAATTGTGGGAATGGTGGGGAAGTGTCAGGAGCAGGACAGGTGGCACTGGGGCACAGAGGGGACACGTCCAGCCAGCCCCAGCAGTGCCAGGGCACGGCCAGGAGTGTCCCCAGCCCCACACACACCTGGGCAGGGCTGGATCCGCTGCTTCCCATGGATCTGGGGATCCACAAATCCCCCAGCCCCTGCTGTGCCCTGCCCTCCCTCTGCAGCTCCTAAATCTCAGTTCCCAGCTGCTCAGCAGGGCCAGGAGTAGGGACAGACACCTGAAATCCATCACTGGAGACAAAGAGGGCTCCCAAGTGGGCAGGGCAGCATCCCGGGGATGTGAAATTAAAAATCCACAGCAGCAGAGACCATCATTTCAATTCCCCGGTTCCAATTTTGCGAGGTGCTTCTTTAGCTGCTGCTAAATGTGCTGAGAGGGGCTGGGAGGTGAATGGGTCAGGCTGAGCCTCTGCCAGCACTCCTGCATCTCTAAATCTCCTAAACCCTAAATCTGTGGGATCCTTCCACTGCCAGGATTGCTCCCAGGCTCAGGGAGGCATTTCCTACAGAACAGGTCCTGCCTCTCTTCCTCCTCCTCTCTTGGTCACCACAAAAAAAGAGTTTTCCCTGCAGATAAATTGCATTTCCTCAGCCTAAAACATCTAGAAATGGACAGGAAAAGGGAGGGAAAGGAGAATCCTGGAATGGTTTGGGTTGGGAGGGGCCTTAAATCCCATCTCATGCCAGGCAGGGACACCTCCTACGTCCCAGGGTGCTTCCAGGGGAAAGTGTTTTCCAGTGTTTTCCTCTGGAAAACAGAGCCAGGGAAGCCTGGGGGGACAGGGAGAAACCTGGAAGTTCCAGGAGCAAAACCCCAGGGGATTTGGGGCTGTAGGACATTGAGAGCAGGGATTTACCCCTCACTGGGTTCTCCCAGCCTGGGGCCTGCTTGTTTTTCACCTTTGCAAAGAACTCACAGGGGAACCTCCTCCAAAGGGCCCAGGTGGCACTTCCCAGCCGTGTGGGGACCAACCAAAAAACCCCACAGCTGAGTCTTCCAAAGCCAGGCCCAGGCTGAGTTTTCAGCTCTGTTTCACCTCCCCATCCTCTGCCCCTGCCTCGGACATTCCCTCACTAATTTCCCAGCTAACGGGAGGGATTTATTTCCATTCCTTTGCTGCTTCAGGTTTAAGCACAGCAATAACTCAACACATCTCATTTTGGGGGAATGAAAGATTGCCCTTATTTTCAGCCCATTTTTGGGTGAGTTTTATTTCCTCCTCTCTCTCTTTTATTGAGCTCTGAACATTCATAACCAACCCTCATTAATTCAGTTAATTCTTCAAATCCTCATATTCTTCATGCCCAGTGCTGTAAAGCCGAGGAGGAGACTGATGAAAGCTGAAGACATGATTAGAGTTATTAAAAATCAATTTTTTAATTTGGGAACCCTGGGGGTGTTCACATTCTCATCTCATATCTTCCCAGTGCCATCCCTCCCGCGGGAATTCCGAGCTCCATGGCCTTGCAGGAAGCAGAGAGGCCCATCCCAAGTTTTTGGGATCCCTTAATTTTCAGGTGTTGTAGTCACATGGGATTTGGGATGTTCCAGCTGGGGAAAGGGGAGAAGAGCTCTGGAGCATTGAGAGTTCCCTGACGTGGAGGGATTTGGGAATTTTGGGAATTCTGGGATGGACTCCCATCTGCCTCTCCATCGAGCCTGATGGAAATCCTCTCCTTGAGGATGCAAAATGCAGAACTTTAACCCCGGGGTGAGGCTGACACACAGAGCTGGGCCAGGGGGGTGAAAATGGGGTCAGAGAGCTGAGTTTACCTCAAGTTTAAGAAACCAGAGCAGTGATTTTCAGCTTTTGCAACAGTTCACTCCTGGCTTGGCTTCCATTCAGCCTCACTGTAGCAGAATTTCTCAGAGCAGAGACATGCCCTGCCTCTGAACCAGTTGAACAACCCAGCCTGGGCCTGAGTGAGGCCTGAATTGAGGCCCGAAGCCTAAATCAAGGCCTGAGGCCTGAGTTAAGGCCTGAGGCCTGAGTTAAGGCCTGAAGCCTGAGTCAAGGCCTGAGGCCTGAGTTAAGGCCTGAAGCCTGAGTTAAGGCCTGAAGCCTGAATCAAGGCCTGAGGCCTGAGTTAAGGCCTGAGGCCTGAGTCAAGGCCTGAGGCCTGAGTTAAGGCCTGAAGCCTGAGTCAAGGCCTGAGGCCTGAGTTAAGGCCTGAAGCCTGAGCTCAAGGCCAAAGCCCATGGTGTTGTCTGTATCTTAAGGCATGCAAGGGAGAGGGCAGTTTACTTGTGTAGTAATAGATACAGATTTAGGTTTGAACAGGTAGCTGCTTTAAGTGTAAAGTAAACAATGTTTGATTACATTCTCTCTCTGCTGTGCACCAATGAGGGGATGCTTGAAACGTAAACAATTCTAGAATGTATATAAGCAAACATTCTGCGCAATAAACCAGAGAACGTTATGGAGCCCTATCGGTGTGATCAACGTTACTTGGCCAGCTCTCACGGGGGGGTCCTTCTTCACCTCACTCCCTCTCCTCTGGCAGCTTTTCCTGGATTTTCCCCTTTTCCAGCTCGGGGATTCCTTTTCACACCTTTGCTCCCCTGTGCTAAGGCTGAACCTTCCTGTTCCCTTCCCGGGGTGAGTCCAGGGGGATCCTGGCAAATCCTAGATGTTAATGGGGTGGGAAAAGTGTGGGGTTTTTTGGTGGTCCCCACATGGCTGGGATCCTTCCTCCTGGGCCCTTTTTGGAGGAGGTTCCCTCATGAGTTCTTGGCAAGGATGAAAAACGAGCAGGATTCTGAGTTTTCTCTGTCTTTAGTCTTTGTTTATTCTTCTGTTATCAGAAGTCTGGTACACCAGACTTAGCACATCAGAAGGCAAGGCACAAAATGGAGCAAAATGGAGCACAAACACCCAAAACCAAGGACTTCTAAAGCTAATCAGTCCAATTACTTTCTAACACATCTCTCATTTTTACTTTTCTACCAATAACTTCTATTAATCTACTCGCGTAGCACCTATGCCACTGCTTTCTCTAACCAATGACTTCTTGCCACCAGTACTACAGAAAATGGAGTGGAAGAAGAACAAGAAGGAGATGAGACAACACCCAAAATCCTCCATCTTGTCCCCTATTCACTCTCATATTAAACTCTAGATTAAAAACTCATATAAAAGTCTAGATTCTTCACCCTGTGACAAACTATTATTACTACTGCTATCTAGTTCACACCTGTGTGCTCCAACTCCCAAAGCCTTGGCAATTTTTTCCCTGGGACAGAGGTTAAAAGCAGTGTTCTGCTGAGGATCAGGGCTTTCTAAAACTGTCAAAGAAACATTCCCTGTGCCCTGGGTTCCAACAGAAGAGGGATGGAGACCCAGCAAAGCTCAGAGACCCCCAGCTCCCTTTGTGGGGTGGCACAGGGGGAGCACAGGGCTGGTCTGGGGTGTGGGAGGGGAAGAAGGGATGGGAAAAGGCTGGGAATGCTGGGGTGTGTGGGGAGTGCTGCCTGTGGGATCTCAGCCCTCACGGACTCTGGGATGGGCTCCATGGCAATCCTTCACCTCAGGATGCTCTTTTCGTGTGGAATGGGAGACAAATCCTTCACCAAAACCACAAAAAGAACCTTTGCCAGCCCCTTCCTTCCCCTGACTGGGGATAAAGCTGGAAAAGCCCTCCTGGAGGGGGGATCTGTTGGGGTGGATGAAAGTTTGACAAAAATGTCTCACAGATTTGTGTGCTTGGCAGAAATATTTTTAAATGTAGAAACTGAGAAAAGAATAGAGATGGAAGCAAGTTTTGATATAGAAGAATAATAAAGGTCCAAAGGAACTGCTGAGCCAGTNACAGCTTCTGCTGGTGGCTGTAGGCTGGGCTCTGTCACCCACGACCCCTGATTGCTGTCTGGATAGAATAAACAGCATTTTAAAGAGCCCTCTGGAGTCCCACATCTCCTTTTAGGCTCTTACTGAGATCCATCAGCTCCCAGCCCCATTTCTGTGGGATTTATGGCCCTGACCTTCAGCACTGTCACATTTGGGTGCCTCCCTCTCCCCTCCAGGGGCATTGCCATTGTTATGCCAGCCAGGTTCCTGCGGGATTCACTCTGAAATCTCCTCTTCAAACAGATAATTAAAACGTAATGGTGTTTATATTGCAGATGGAGCCGAGAGAAAAATAATAATAGTAATAATAATCATAATAAACACGACTTTGCTGCTCAGGAGAGTTTGTCAAATGGCTCCTGGAGAGGCTGGGCACACTTTAATGAGTTTAAAGACGAGGATTTACACTCAGCAAACTTATTCAATTGTTCACAGGTGACTGCTGAGGTGAAGCTGCTTTCAGGGGCAGCCGGAGCTGTGACTGCAGCAGGACAAAATAAAAATAAAAGAATAATAAAAGAAGGGCATTATAATCCCATAACTTTTACAGCAGCGGATCTGCAGAATGGAATTGCAGCTCTGCAGAGTCCAGAAGCGATTCTGAATTAATGGCTTGGCTTCTCCAGGCCATTCAAACGGGCTCATTTCATGCAAGATAAATTACAGGACCCTGCCTCCCCTGGAACCTGAGAGAGCTCGGGATAACTCAGGGATAACTCAGGGATAACTAACTCAGGGATAACTCAGGGAAGGGCAGCTGGGTTTGGGTCACATCCCTGGTGTTATAAATACATATTATACTATTGGCTTTTTGCAAATACTAAAATAAATTCTACGTGTATAGTGTTAAAATAGCTTTGCTATAAAAATAGCGGTTTTATTTCTGTTGTTAACTAAAACTCAAAACTGGCTAATATAAATATACTTGTGTTAAAGTACCTACTTAATTAAGATAATATTCAATAAACATATAATAAAAACCCTACCACTAATATACCAACTATCAACACTCACCGTCTTAAAAAAAAAAAACCCAAAACTAAAAATAACAATAAAATCACAACCAAAAAATACACATACTCTAAAAAGGCAGACCCGAGGAAAAACCATACTAAACAGTTCTTAAAACATATAAACTAGTTATAAGAAAAGTTTAAATATACAACGAACACAATAAAAATAATAGATTAAAAATACTTCCCAAAGTAACAAGTATAATCTCAACTAAGTACCAAAACACACCCAACCATAATATTTACTTTATCTCTTATTATCCTTTATTAAATTTTAAAATTTTACCAAAAAAATAAAGCATGTTTTTCACACTGGCACAGGGCCCTGCTCTGGGGGCTGCAGCCACTCCCAGCTGGAATAAAAAGTTCCTGTAAAAGCAAAAAGGACCAAAGGGAAACTCCCAGGCCAGCCCCTAAAGCAGCCCCATGGGAACTGAGGCTTGTGCTGCACAAATGTCTCCTAAAATCGGGTGTCTGCCTTGTTTTGTGGGACAAAAATCCTTTGGCTGGAGAGTCTGGAGAGGGGAGGCAGCCCCAGCTCTGATCTTAACCCTGCTGCAAATAAAGAGGGTGAAAAACACCGTTCACTTTCTTGGTAAAATTTTAAAAGTTGAATAAAGGACAATAGGAGACAGAGACAATAAAGCAAAGATTTCAGGCAGGTGTGTGTTGGCACTCAGCCAGGAGCACACCTGCTGGTTTGGGAACACCCTTTATGTACCATTTCTATGGCATCAGCTGTTGCATATTCATCAACAATTATGCATATTTAAACTTTTCCCCAAACTCGTTTCCATGTTCCAAGAACTGTTTAGCACGGCTCCTCCTCGGCTCTGCCTTTTCAGAGCATTTCTTGGTTGTGGTTTTAGTTTATTCTTGTTTTCACCTCCAGTTTTTGGGCTTTCTTCAGACAGTGAGTGCTGAGAGTTGGCACATCAGTGCCAGGGTCCTCATCATTTTTTCACTGGATATTATCCCAGCCAAGCATTTTAACACAAGCACATCTAAATCAGCTACTTCTAAGTTTTAATTAACAACAGAAATAAAAACCATATCTCTATAGCAAAGTTACTTTAACACCACACACACAGAATCCATTTTAATATTTGCGAAAAGCCAATATTATAATATGTATTTATAACAGAAATTCGCAGGACTTCGCCTCTGTTCCCTCCTGTCCCTCCCCTGCTGGGTTTTTGTCACCCACTTGGGCCACTTCATCACTGTTGTCTTTCCTTTTGGAAAGCGCTGACGCGTAATTATTGCCGTGATTAACGCTCTTGTGCAGCTAATTGTAATTACACCTTCTCATCCCCAGCCTCGATTACTCATCCTCGCCTCAGCCCAATGTTTTCCTTTCTCCGAATTTCTGGAAGTTGTCTGGGCTGGATAAACACTCACAGCAAACCATTCCAGCATCCCCAACTCCTGTGTTTTCTCCACGGGGATTAATTTCAGGCCATAATAATGAATAAAGGCCGGATCACGGGCCGGTGTAAATCAGAGCAGCTCCCCTCGTGTCACTACAGCTGATTTACAGCAGGGGAGGTGTCAGATATTTCACTGAGAAGCCGCTGACATCCCAGGAAATATTGCTGAGGGAGTTCCCACGTATCCAAAAATCCATAAATCTGCTTTTTACGCCCCCATCTCTGTATGTATTTCGGAGAAACGAGGAGAAGCAGCACTGCTGTGGCCGTGCTGGGCTGTGGATTGGATTTCATCCTGTTGGAATCCAGGGCACAGGGAATGTTTTTCTGTCAGTTTTAGAAAGCCCTGATCCTCAGCAGGACACTGCTTTTAACCTCTGTCCCAGGGAAAAAATTGTCAAGGCTTTGGGATGAGTTGGAGCACACAGGTGTGAACTAGATAGCAGCAGCAGTAGTAGTAGTAGGAGTCTATCACAGGGTGAAGAATCTAGAGTTTTAGGATTTTAATATGAGAGTGAATAGGAGACAAGATGGAGGATTTTGGGTGTTGTCTCCTCTCCTTGTTCTTCTTCCACTCCATTTTCTGCAGCACTGGTGGCACAAAGTCATCGGTTAGGGCATAGGTGTTACATGAGTAGATTAGTAGAAGTTATTGGTAGTAAAGTAAAAACAAGATACGTGTTAGGAAGTAATTGGACTGATTAGCTTTAAAAGGCCTTGGTTTTGGGTGTTTGGGCTCCATTTTGTGCCTTGTTCCTCGTACGCTCAGTCTGGTGTGCAGACAGTGTGCTGAACTTAAGATAAGAGAAAAATAAACAACAGCCTGAAGACCAAAAAGCAGAGAGTCCTGATTGTTCTTCATCTTTGCCAAAGAACTCACAAGGGAACCGCCTCCAAAGGGCCCAGGTGGCAGTTCCCAGCCGTGTGGGAACCACCAAAAAACCCCACACATCCCACACCTGGCAGCCTCACAGGGGCTGCTCCTCCTGTCACCTTCCCCCGCGTGCTGCTGTCACCTGGAACGGGGCAGCCCCTGCTCTACACCCCAGGCTCTGCCAGGATAAATGCGTTTTACAGGGAGGATCTTGGAATAAATCCCAATCCAAGCCACTGGTGTGCCTTTTTGGGTTTACCTAAAAACAGAGGCCAGACAAAATTAAGGGAATAAAAAGCATTTCTATTTATTGAAGGGCCTTCAGGTACATTTAGGGCAAAGTCTCCCCAGGGGCTGCACCCAAAAATCGACCACAGGTTTCACACTTTTATAAGTTTGGTCCATTTGTATATTGGGGTTTATCTTCCAATTACAGCTTCAGGTGATGAAAGAATCTACCCCAAGTTTGCTCCCCCCAACTCCCTTTTGTTTCCATCTCTGGGGCCTGAGGCAGTGAGGGGTCCTTGAGTGCCAGGCCTGGAGAGGAATTGTTGTGTCTGCCCAAAATGTGAAGACAATAACTAACAGTCTGTATGGAGTTTAGAGTTATACACTAAAGAACTGCAGGATTACAAATAGATGGAAAATATAAAAGCTGAAATCCTGAGGCATCACCACAAACAGGAAGCTCCAGAGCCAAAGCCACAAACGACTTCCAGAACGAGGTGGTTTTCAGCTCAACATCCTGGCAGGGCTTTGCTGGGCTCGCTCTAGACCAGGTGACAACAGATTTATGGGTCCCCAGGAGCTGGGAGTGGGGATTTGACGGATTCCCAGAGGAAGACCAGGCCCATCTACTCTGTCACCAGACCTTCAGAGAAAACTCCACCCTTCTACAGGATCATCACTTCAGCAGAACTTCATCTGCCACTCCAGGAGGAGCAGCCACCATCCAACTGGGCTGTGACCAACACCCTGACCCACAGGGTGCCAGGTTTCTGACTCTATCAGTGGTTTTGTTTGTACTAATTACATTTGTATTTTTCAGCTTTTCCTAGTAAAGAACTGTTATTCCTATTCCCAAATCTTTGCCTGAGAGCCTTTTCATTTCGAATTTGTGGTAATTCGGAGGGAGGGGGGTTACCTTTTCCATTTCAGGGGAGGCTCCTGCCTTCCTTAGCAGACTCCTGTCTTTTCAAACCAAGACAAAGTGCCATAAATCATCCTCCTGCCCTTTTCCCAGCCTTGGTGCCCAACATGCACCCTTTGAGACCAGAGCATGAACTCCCCCCAACAACTGAAAGGGAAGGGGAGGCAAATGAAAGGAAAAGAAAAGCAAAATGATTCCATTTTTGCCTGGGTGGTTTCCAAATGAACCCATCAAAGTCGGCAGAATTATTGGAGTTGATAGCTGTGGATCAACAACGAGATAAATGGGGAGATGGGGAAGCTGTTGTTCCACTCAGCTGGGGCTGCAGGAAGTTTCCAGCCCTGGTTAATTGCTCCATTTTGCAGTTTTAATTAAGTGCCGCCTCCTGAAAGAGCTGCTCCAGACAGAGCCCCTGCACAGCAGAGCTCCCAAAGCTCCAGGGATGTGCCCTGAACTCCTTGGGGCAGCTCCTGCCCCCAGGGATGGGAACAGGGAAATGCTGGATTTCATGGAAAATCCACAGATTTGGGTTCTCCTAGCCCCAGGGATGGGAACAGGGAAATGATGGATTTCATGGAAAATCCACAGATTTGGGTTCTCCTAGCCCCAGGGATGGGAACAGGGAAATGATGGATTTCATGGAAAATCCACAGATTTGGGTTCTCCTAGCCCCAGGGATGGGAACAGGGAAATGCTGGATTTCATGGAAAATCCACAGATTTGGGTTCTCCTGCCCCCAGGGATGGGCACGGACAGTTCTGGGAGCCCATCACAGCACAGAGAACAGGGAAATGCTGGATTTAATGGAAAGTCCTTGGGATTGGCTTCTCCTGTCCCCAGGGATGGGCATGGATAGTTCTGGGAGCTCATCACAGCACAGAGAACAGGGAAATGCTGGATTTCATGGAAAGTCCTTGGGATTGGCTTCTCCTGTCCCCAGGGATGGCCGTGGATAGTTCTGGGAGCTCATCACAGTGCAGAGAACAGGGAAATGCTGGATTTAATGGAAAATCCACAGATTTGGGTTTTCCTGCTCCCAGGGATGGGCACGGACAGCTGTGGGAAAGGACAGCTCCATGCTCTGCAGCTGTGGGAAGTCCCACTCCAGCTTTAGCTGTTGGAAGGGTTTATTCCCACAGGGAATAAGGAGCAGAAAGTTCTGTGGCCACATCTCAGCCTCCAGGACCTTCCAGCCCACGCAGCTCAAGCCAAGTTTTCCCTCAGCCTTAAAAAGAACGGATTAACCTTTTCCAGTTAATTTCTCCAAACCCCAAACTAATTATCTTTTCATTCTTCTCCCATCCTTTCCCTGCCAAGGGACAGAAATCAGGACAGGACTCCTGGGCTTTCTAAATCCTGCAATATTTATCACCTGGAGCCTTGTTCCTGACAGGAACACTCAGCACTGGAGCTTTTGTGCTGAGATAAAACCAGTCAGGGACACTGGGACAGCTCTGGGAGCATCGTCCTGCGGCCAGCCCTGGAGGGAAAAGACCATTCCATCCAGGAAAAGCTGAACCCCTCACTGAATGTCAGATTTTTTTGTTGTTGCTGGGCTTTTTTTCTGAGCGAGGACCCAGAAGAGGGAGTGAGGAGCAGCAGGGAGGTGGGAGAAAAGAAGAAGGAATGAGAAAAAGCTTGAATAAACAAAAATAAGGGAAAGATTTTTGGGAAAAAAAAAAAAAAAAGCTGCACAGAGGGATTGGGATTCAGGCCAGCTCTGTCTGCAGCCTTCCAAACCATATGATACATCCAAGGAAAAGGCAGACAGCACATCTGAGCAAAAAATTACAGGTGGCTGAATTAATTAGCTCCAAATCCCAACACCCCCAAACATCAGGCGCTGGGATTACGGACCCTGAGCTGGTTTGCTGCCGAATCCCAAAACCCAGAGATTATTCGGATTCAAATTGGAAGTGTTGCAGATGGGTTTGTTTAGGGAAAGGGAGAGCTGTCTGTTCCTGTTCTGCCTTCAGCTAAAGCAGAAGGGCACCCTTCCCTTCCCTTCCCTTCCCTTCCCTTCCCTTCCCTTCCCTTCCCTTCCCTTCCCTT
>VXAX01004965.1:94615-142209 GCA_013399835.1 Leptocoma aspasia
TTTTATTATTATTATTATTATTATTACTATTACACTTACAATCATGTACCAGAGAAGTTTTCTCCCTCTTCCTCCTCGCCCAAACACAAACACATTTTTATCGACACGGCCGACATGATTGCACTTGTGCTGTTATGTTTTATTTATTTCCATATAGGTTTGATTCTGTTGCAGTTCCTCATTTCTGCCTGATGCATTATTCATGATTTATACAATATTGGAGCTCGTGTAGGACACCCTCAGTTTATTGGCTGTGCTCTCCTTTTCTGGGTGTATAAAAATAAAACATGGCAAGTTATTTCTCCATCCACGTTCTGCTGTTTGCAGGGAAACAATAGCAATAATATCGGGTTAAAATCATTGCTAATTCTACTTTTAATACCTTGGAAGCTGAAATATAATAGAATTAGGGATTATTTTAGTTATTGGTGTGTATTAAATTCTCATCAATGCTTTAAGGCCAAACTCTCAGATCCAGAAAGTCAAGGAGGTTTAAGTTACTCTAAGGTTGTTTGGAATTTTTTTTCTCATTTGATTTGTTCAGCCCTAAATGGTCCAGATTAGCTGAGAATTTGGATCTGCAGACACTTTTCTCTCCAATCTCCAGTTAAACAGAGCTGTTTTTGAGCTCTCACCAGGTAAAATTATAAATGCCACCACAACTGAAGGAGCAGGGAGCCCAGAGAGGGGACTGGTGATGGGTTTGATTTGTTTTCTCAAGGAGTCCCTGCAGTTCCTCAGCTGTGGGTGCTGGGGGGGACTCTGGACCTGGCTGCCACCCCAGATGTCATTCCAGAGCCCAGAGCTCTGACAAAGGCAGGACTGGGAGGACAGGTTGGATGCTGATTCACCAGAACAGATGGGGCAGGAGCCTGCAATCCCACCCCAAAGTGCCCATTATTTCCTGTATTTCATGCAGAACTGTAGAATTTGTGACATTGCCTTCAGGGACTGCAGTCAAACTCCTGAACATCCATTTTGCCTTTCCAAATTTAGCACCCAGCCCAGTGCTGGGGTTGTTTTTGGGGAGATGAAGTCCTGCTGGAGCCTTGCAGTGCTCTTCTCTCAAATCTCAGATCCCTGGGCCCCCAGGACACCACCCTGGTGTCCCCCACAGCTGCAGGGCTCTGCCCCCACCTGTGCCAAGGTGAGAGGATTTCCCACACTCCAGCCAGGATAAAACTTTATGGCATTATTGACGTGAGTACATCTCGGCCAGACCTTGGTGTTATTGATTTAATGACTCTCTCCTCTGCTCCCTCCCCTCTCCATCCTGCTCCATCGCTAATTCCCGTTTTATTAGAGCTGCTGGCCCTCCGAGCTTTTTATGGCATTAGCACAAACTTCTCTGGATGAGCACGACCCCATAAATCAGCTGCTGACCGTTCCTGTGCTGAATGGCAGGGTAATAAATACAGGGAAATTCGGGAAGTTAAACTCAGATCTGTTTGCCCTCTATCTCTTAAGTCAACTCCTCTCCTTGAACAACTGTGCCAGGCCGTGAAAAAAGAGATATAAATGTCAGCCAGAGTCTTAAAAGCTGAGAGTGGCTGGTGATGGTGCTCAGAAGGGAAGGAATTCAGCTGGAGTGGGGAAAAGTGGCACAAGCAGCACCATGCCAGGGAGGATTCCTGATGTTCATCCAGTTCTCTCCTGCTGATTTAAGAGATTTTCCCCATCCTCTCACAGGCAAGGAGCTGCTGGCACTGCAGGTGTGGGAACACCCTCAGCACTGCCTCGCAGCATCACCTGCTTGGGTTTAAACCAGGTGTAACTGGTCTAAATCTGTTCTGTGGGGGGTTTGGAGATGAGCAAACAGAGCCCCTTCTCCAGCAGGAAGGGCTGGGTCAGACCTGCCTGGATCAGCAGCTCAAATGTAAATTCCTGAACAAAGAGCTGAGTGTGATTTCCATGGCGATGGCTGAGGGAACAGAGCTTCCTGAGCTTCCTCAGCCTCCTGCAGCATCCTCTGGAAGCTCCCCGGGTTGGGAACAGGCTCTCTGAAATGTTCATGTGGTGAATAATGAATCACTGGGCACGGCAATGAGCTCCTGCTACAACAACTCCGGTTTAGGCACATCCCAGCGATTATTTGGCCATTAACTTTAGTAAACATAAGAATGTGAAGAGAAAAGAAAGGAGATCTATAATTTCTCCATTATTTAGCTTTGTTTTAAATGAAACCCTTGGAAAGATGTATATCATTTCAATTTTAGTTCCAGAGGCTTTTATGTAAATTAATTGCATTAGAGAATTGGCAGGAACATTTATTCAATTTCCAACAGCCGTGATTATGAGCTTTACATTAATATAACAACAATTTAACAGTGGCTGATAGATGGGACACAACCATGTAATTATCAAAAGTGAGCCACTTTCTTGATCTCTAATTAGTTCTATAAGCAAACACAGTTTTGCTGGAACTAATTGCTGGCTTGCAGCTGGAGCGAGGTGAGCGCCGGGCCAGGGTTCAGGTGCTGAGCAGGGAGTGCTGCTCAGCCAAGGATTTTGCTGTTTTCTGCTCTAAATTCTTTGTGCTGAGCAGAAGCAGGGGTGTGAACACTGGGGGAAACCCTTTCCTGGCTGCAGTGCTGGGGACGTGGGGACAGGAGCTGTCCCTGCTCTGGAGCTGTCCTGGGCTGGGCTCTTTCACTAAAGAGAAAGCAAAGCGAGGCCTGCACTGAAGGGGATTGTTTTCCTTCTTGCCTCTGTTTTTGTGGCAGAGATGAAGTTTTAGCTGGGCTGGCTCTGTCCCAGCCCATCTGGAGTGCTCTGCTGCGAGGAAAATTCCTGGCACTGCTCGGGGATGGGATTGCACAGCCTCCAGTGGCTGCTCCACCTCAGCTTGAGCTCTTTGTGAGTCCTTCACAGAACTCACTTTGGTCCTAGGCGCTGTTTTCATCCTGATTTGTTATTTCCTGGAGGGAAAAAAAGTTGGGAAGGGCTTGTTGCAGTTCCAGGGGGGACAGGAGAAAAGCACCACCCAGTTCTCTGTGCTCCGTGCAAACAGAAAAAGGCGACTGAGGGATGGTCAGGAATTCCTCATGTGGGATCCACTTCCAGGGACATTCAGGGTCGTTCCCACCAGCAGAATTCCTTCCATCCTCACTTCATCCACACAAAGATGAGCTGGGACTGGAAGTGGGTCTGTCAGGGTGGTGCAGGGGTGTCTGGAATTCATTATTCCCCATGGACAGTGAGCTGCAGGGACTCAGTCCCGCTCTCATCACCCCACGGTGCCCTGGCTGGGAGGCCTCTGCACCACAGAACTCAAAGGATGACCCCGAGTGCTTCACTGAAAGTCTGTTTACTTTTGTCACCGCATTGTAAATTGTGTTTTGCAGCTTTTATTGCCTATATCCTCTTCAGAAATTCTTTCTCTCATTAGAGTAAACTAAATTACTGAGTGCCGGCGCTTTGTTCCAATTGAATCTGAGCAATTGGCCCAGCACTAATTGCTCCAGGGCAACTTCCACGATCCATCAAGATCATACCCAGGCAGCACTAATGCATTTAGTGGGGACTTTATTAAATTTATTAAGCCTTTGGCCTGATGCAGCTTCTCACAAATGCATTTTGTGACTATGACAGGCCCTGGCCAGTGAATTCCTGCCTCGTTACTGGGGCTCTCCGATGGAGCTCATGGCTCTTGTCAGGGCCATTATCCCCTGCACCAGAGCAGGGCTGGCATTTCCTTGAGCTCTGCACACTCTCAGGCTCCAGCCACCCTCTGAGTCTGTAATTCCCATGGAACCTGAGCTTTTTCCAGTCCTTGAGGCCAGCCGGGAGCTGGTATGGGAGGAATATTGTCTGTAATTCCATGTGGAACCTGAGCTTTTTCCATCCCTTGAGGCGAGGTGAGGCAAGGCCTAGTCTGGCAGGAAAAGTTTTTGTAATTCCCATGGAACCTGAGGTTTTTCCAGTCCTTGAGGCCAGCTGGGAGCTGGTATGGGAGGAATATTTTCTGTAATTCCTTGTGGAAGCTGAGCTTTTTCCATCCCTTAAGGTGAGGCAAGGCGAGGCCTGGTCTAGCAGGAAGGATTCAGCCAGGGGTGGAGGTTCAAAAGTTTCTGTAATTCCTCATGGAACCTGAGCTTTTTCCATCCCATGAGGCAAGGCAAGGCCTGGTCTGGCAGGATAAATTTCTGTAATTCTTCGTGGAACCTGAGCTTTTTCCATCCCTTGAGGCCAGCTGGGGGCTGGTGTGGCAGGAAAGGTGTTTCCCACCTTCCCAGGTGCAGGAGAAGCTGTCTGTCAGCAAACCTGCTGAGGGTTGTTTGCACAGCCTGTGATTTTTCACCGTGTGAACCAGCTGACCAGAGCAGCTCCATTTGTGATTTATCAGGAATTTCCTCCTGTTTTCTCCCTGGCATCAGCTGCAGCATCTGCTCCTGGTTTGCAGGGGGCTTTATTTAATGCAGAAATCATGCACTGATTGATGGGAAACCAGTTGGCACATGGAGCAATTGTTGAGAAGCCAAAGATAAAATCAGAGAGGAAGAGAAGAAAATGTAGCCTTTTAAAAGTTTTTATTATCTCCCCTGAATGTTAAAGCACCAGCTGGACTCAGATTTCTGTCCTAGATGTGCCTCCCTCACCTCTGGATGAATTATATTCAGCCAAGGAGTGCGCAATGAGAGAATAATAATCTGATTAAGGCTGCGAGGGAGGAGATGTCCTGCCTGGAAAAGTGGAATTATTTGGGCTGGCAGGTGGCCAGCAGGGAGGGACCATGGCCAGGGGCCAGCCAGGGATGTGATGGATCAGCCCCCTGACGGAGGGTGACAAATCCCAGCACCTGCTCCCTTCCAGGGAAATCTCAGCACTGAACTCCCCCTCCCGTGCTCCAGCCCCGTTACCTGGTGGGACCTTCTGCCAAGTGAAGTGGGAAAAGCCCCACCCGGTTCTTTCTGCTCTGTGCAAACAAAAAAAAGGCGACTGAGGGATGGTCAGGAATTCCTCGTGTGTGGGATCCGCTTCCTGGCACATTCAGGGTCGTTCCCACCGGCAGAATTCCTTCCATCCTCACTTTATCCACACAAAAATGAGCTGGGACTGGAAATGGGTCTGTCAGGATGGTGCAGGGGTGTCTGGAATTGATTATTCCCCATTTTTATAGCCAGGGAGCTTTTCCCAGCTGGAACACCGGGGAAGGAAGGATTCACCAGGGGTGGAGGTTCAAAGGGGCTGCTGGAGGTGCTCAGGAACCTCTGGGCTCCACTTTGGGGCTTTCCTGCTGCTCTGGGAGCAGCCAAACCCATGGGCTGGGTGAGGAAAATATGGAATAACCAATCCAGAGCTCAGAAAACAAACAGGAATGAAGATTTTAGGCAGGCTGGTGCTCATCCTGAAACAGGAGTGTCTGATCAATCTGTGAGGGTTTCACCTGGATTGATCTGGGGGATTTTTAGCCCTTTTAGATGGGAAACACCTAATGGGTTATTTTAGAAACATTCAGACACTGTGGAAATGCAGGTTTTTTGGAAATGAAGGTTTTTTCTGGGAAAGTGGAGATGAAATCCATGTCCTCCATCAGATCCAGGCTGTGTGGGAAATCCTTCCTGCCCGGTAAAGCCCAGCTGGCAGCTCCAGCCTGGTGGGAGTTTAATTCACAAGTGCAGTCAAGGAATGGGAATTAATGAATGGGAATTAATGCTCGACCCAGCTTCACTGAACAGAGAAAATCTGGAGTTATTTCACAATTGGACTGTAATAGACCATAATAATCTGACATAATTATGAACCTTGCATTATTACAAAAATTACCCTCGCTGAAGCAAACTTTGCTCTGCATTTTAAGGATTTGCCTTTTTATTTTAAAGTGCTTGTCCTTTTCCCCGAGTGAATGCAATTTATAGTTCTCCTTGACCTTTAGATAACAGTGAATGCTGTTATTTTTTGCTCTATTAATCCTCTTATCTTTCTGCCTGTGAGCTATTGTTCACCCCATATTGGCCACTGGTACAAATTGTGCCCTGAAATCCAAATATACACACAAAAAAAAGAAGCGAGAACAGAGCAAATGATGGCATGAATGAGCTCAATAATCTCCATTATGATAACTTGGGCAGGTTCAGTTTATGAACTGAGCCTCTGAATCCCAAGGAGGAGCAGAACCCTCCAGGTTGTACTTGAAGTCACTGGGAGAGAGAAAACCTGATTTCATATTCTCTCTCCTCTCCATGTATTTACAGTTTTTCTCTTTTAATTTTCCTTAGAAAGCCACCCAAGTGAGATTGTACAAGTAATTCTTCTGAGCAGCCTGGGCCTGATTATCAGTCCTGCCCACGGAGAATTCCCTCAGGTGCTGCCTTCTCTTTGCTTTCCAATAAATATTTTTATTTATTGCTGTGTTAGGAGGAACCTCACTGCAGCCTCTCACCAGTGGTTTTTAAAGCCAGGAAATCTCCAGTGAACCTTAACCAGTGCAGTGAAGAGGAAAACCTCGCTGCCTGAGGTGAAACACAGAAACCTTTGGGGTGATAAATAAAACTTTCAGAGTTGTCCAGTTTTTGGCTTTTGCCTCTTAGAAGGGTCAAGCTGGAGGCTGTTCAGGTAAAATGAAAGTGAAGCCCCTGCTCTGCTCACAGGCCTGGCAGGAGTTCTGCTCCTTGGCTCATCCCTCACTGCAGATCAGCGAGGATTAATTAAAGTTGCATAAAGCTGAAAGAGTGCCCAAGGTAAACATCAAACCCCTCAGAATTGCTCTGAGCAGCTTTTGGAGCTCAGCTCTCAGGGCTGGGGGTTGGAAACTCCTCACACACGCTTGGAGCTGGAGGGATGAGAGAGGAGAAGCGAGGCACAGGAACATTTTGTTTCTGTTATTTCCAAACAGCCCCGGAATTTTATTTAGAGCAGAATTGACTCAGCAAAGCAGCAAATTCCCACTCTTGCAGTGCTGGAGAGAAGAGCAGAGCCCAGAGCTCTCACACCCTCCCTGCTCCTCCCTTTGCTCCTGGGAAGGCTGACCTAGAACAGAGGCTGGACAGAGTTAAAGAATAAAGAATTTATTAGAAGATATTTAAAAAGGTACTTATTAAAACATATTTATTAAAAGGATTTCCTCAATGGATCCACCTTGGGCAGCACAAGAGCCCAGCCAGGGCTGCACCCAAGATGAACCAAAATGGTCCCAAAATGGACACCGGGCACGGGCTCTGGCACTTTTATCAGTTCTGCTCCATTTGCACATTGGAGTTCATTGTCCAATTCCAGCTTTAGGTTATGAAGATCCATCCTCCTTGTTTTTCTCTCCTCAGTTCACATTGTTTATCCTTTTTGGGCCTGGAGCTTCTCTTTGGTCTCAAGCTGGAAAAGGAATTGTTTTGTCTGCCCACCCTGTGAAGAGAACTTGCTAACATTTAACATGAAGCGCAAAGTTACACACTAAAGCAGCACAGAATCTGAAAAATAGAAAAGCTAAAACTTAAGGCATCACTCCCCTTCCAGAGGAATCCAGAGGGATCCAGAGGGATCCCCAGTCCCACACAGCCACCCCAAGCACTGAGCACAGAAGAGCCTTTGAAAGCTTTGATTCTGCCCAGGTACCTGCACAAAGCAACAAATCTGGGATTTCTGAGCAAAACAATTCCACAGAGCTGCTCATGTCCTTCTCCTCTGTGATGGATTTTTATCCAGCAGCACTAAACCCGTTTGGCACTGGAATATTTCAGGGTTCTTGGTGTCAGTTCATGGTTGGATGAGTTGAGGTTGAATTCCAGCCTGGTTTAGGGCAGCTTGTCCTTTCACTAGGCACAGAGTGGGGTTACCAGGGGACAATTAACACGGGAAAAGGCCCAGGTGAGTGAGGGGCTGCTCCTGGTGCTGCTGAGCCATGGAATGACCTCTGCTCTGTGCCAGGAGCACACCCAGCCCCACCAGCCCAGGATTTGTAATCCTGCTGAGTTTCCCCTCGCTCAGGGTGCTGCCTGTGAGCTCTGGCAGCTTTTTCTGCACAAAACAACTCTCTTTGCCCTTTGCTTTTCTAATCCCAAACTAGCCTGGGGCGCCAGTTCACCTTCCAGAGGAGCAGCTCTCCGCAGCCTTCCCAAGTGTCTGCTACAGAGAGAGGTTTTTAAATTTCAGCACCATGAAAGGAAGTGGTGCACGGGCTCCTCCAGGGCAAGACAGGGGGATTTTTGTGCCCACCTTGCAGGGGACACACAGGTCAGGCTGTCCTGCCTTGAGTTGTGACCCTTTTTTTTGTTCCATGCCATTTAAGCTGGAATTTTTTCCCCCCGTGTGGGGTAAAAAACTGTTGGGAGTTTTTGTTTGGGATTTATTAAAGGAGAGGACAACAAGTTTTGCTTGCAGCAAAGAGAAACATTCTCTATTTTATCTGTTTTTACGGCTTTTTATTCCCTTTTCCACCTATGCAAAGGCCTTGCCCAGGTAAACTCCCGTGGCTGTGATCTCCATTCCTCTTCGAGTTAGGAAGTGGGAAAGAACAGGAATATTGACAGTTCTAATAGCAGGGGTTCTGCCAGCCCCAGGTGAGGAGGGAGCAGAGCAGATGGAGGAATTTAAAATTCTGTGCAGCACGAAGACCTTGAAATAACGAAAGAAAAAAATCAAAATGCAAACTGACTCCTCCAATGCATCTTCAGGCAGGGAAAATAGGATGCAATTAAGTTCTTCCAGCAAGGCTCCAGTCCCTCTAATGATAAGCTTTAAACGAGCAGCTTAATGAAATGTCACAAGGACAGGGCTGGAACAATCCCCACGTCCTGGCTGCTGAGCAGGGCTGCACCTGATGGAGGAGAAATTACAGGGGGGAGATGAAAAGGGAGTGTTTGCTTCCCTGCCCCTGCTGTGAATCCATTGAATCCACTGGTGTTGGACCACAGAGGGATTTGGCTCTGGAATTTTAAACAGGAACAACCCCAAAAGCAAAGACTTGAGGCTCCTTAAATGAAATGGGATTTTTTCCACTAGATTATTGTTAACTCCCTTTAACTCTGCCCATGATGTTTGTCAGTCTTTAGGGCGATGGATCTGGGAAATTCCTGGATTTTGGAGGCAGAGAGTGCCCACAGAGCTGCTCCTTCCTCCCTAGGGTGGGAGGTTCTGGAGTGTTCTTCCTTTAAAAAGAGGTGCTTTATGTTTTATGGAGCTCCCTGCTGCAGGTCCTTCACTCTGTGGTATTTGGGTGCTTTGCCATCTTCTCTTTTTCCAAATAAACCAATAATTTAATTTCATCATGATATTGAGAGTCACCTTTAGGCTCTGCTCCCAAAATACCCAGGCCAGTGACTCCCTCTTCTCCCCTTTTGGATCAGCGCTGGAAATAATGAGGAATTTTGTTAAAACCTCAGCCAGGAAGGGTCAGAGTTGGGTGCTTGGTGCAGTCAGGGCTGAGAAAGCAGGAGGGGAGCAGGGGGGGTGAAATTCCCACATTTGGGAGAGCAGGATGGGCACAGGGTTGGACTGAAGGATCCCCTCAATCCCTCCCTCCCTGGATCCCTCAATCCCACCCTGGATCCCTCAGTCCCACCCTGGATCCCCTCAATTCCTGCCTGGATCCCTCAATCCCTCACTGGATCCCTCAATTCCTGCCTGGATCCCCCAATTCCTGCCTGGATCCCCTCAATTCCTGCCTGGATCCCTTCAATCCCTGCCTGGATCCCTCAATCCCTCACTGGATCCCCTCAATCCCTCCCTGGATCCCTCAATCCCTGCCTGGATCCCTCAATCCCTCACTGGATCCCTTCAATCCCTCCCTGGATCCCTCAGTTCCTGCCTGATTCTCTCTGAACTGAGGCTGTGATGAGTGTGGGTGTTTGGGAAGGGCCCAAACACAGGCTCTGCCAGTCCCAAATTCGGATAAAAAACAGGTAAAAAAAAAAAATCCAACATGCAGTAAACTGTCCTGGAACACATCAGCAGCTTCGTGTTTTAGCCCTACCTTGGAATAAAATTCTCCCAGCACAGCTCCCCCGGGGCAGGAGAGGAACTCTGAATTCATTTCTTTTGACGACCACGTCAACCTGCTTTGCACAAGAAAAGAAAAAATAAAAACCTATATTTAGAATGCATAATGCAAGCATATCATCTTCTAAACAAGAAAGTAGGACACATCCTCAGCCAGGATGAAAAGAAAATGGGGGAAAAAAAAAAAGCCAAGTCTGCATTAGAAAGTGGGAGATGGCTCCCACATAAATGCAGTGTCAAACTGGCAGCTCTTTCTCTAATAACAGTCATGTAAATACAAATACAAACATCCCTCGCTGCACACCTCGCATAAATGCAGCTACACGGAACAAAAAGGGTGACAAAAAGAGATGGGAACTGATGAATATTTCCTGCCTGCCTGGCACAGAGTGAGGGAAAACCTGACGGGGCTCGGGAGCTGTTCTTGCAGCCCCTGGATGCTGAGTCGAAGCTTTCCCAAATTCCTGGAGCTTGTTGGGCTCCTCTGAAGTGTCAAATGTGAAAAAAAAAAGAGCTTTGAAATGCCCAAATTCTTCTCTTCAGTGGGCCTTTAAGCAGAGCAAACAGCCTTTGTTCAGGCAGGTGCCCAAAGACCCGATTTTCTGGCGTCAGGCTGGGAAGTTTCATCCCTGAGCTGGAACTTTTTAAGCCAGATCCATGAAAAAAACATGGAAAATCGGCCTGGGAAGCTCTGCCTGGAGCAGATGTCCATAAGGACACACAGCACCTCCAGGCCTGTGAGGCTCCAGGGAGAAGCTGATAGTGGGATTTGTGTGCTGGGGGGCTGGAAATGGATCATTTTCATCCCATGGATCCTGGGACAGGCCTGAATTTCACTCCATAAAATTCTCTTTACCACATACACAGATATTTAATATGCTAAAACTTCATAACATCCTTTAAAAACAACTTTAACCCTTTGGAACTACCCAAGAAATCACAAATGGTAAGAACTGATGATGCTGAATATCTGTACTGTCCACAGCACTTGTGGTTCTTAGCTGGAACTTAAATGGAAAATGGAGTTTTAGTGGTTTGCACTGGCCCCGCTTTTCAGCTGTTTTAGCTCAAAGGGACGTTGCAAATGTCAGCAATGCCAAAAGGCCAGGTTAAAACCAGATGGATTGGGTGGGTAATGAGGCCCCAAGTCCTTGTCCTGGAACATTATTGCCCATAATTGGATTTGATGATATTTTTTGTGTGTTCATCAGGAAGGGCTGAAATGACCTGAGTTATTAATTCTGCAGCAGCAGCAGCGAGGCCAGCGAGTGTCAGCTGTGATCTGTAGGGATGAGAGCATGGGCTGAGCCTGGCATTGATCTGCTCCCAAAAGGAAAAGGGGGATCTGCCTCTCACCCCGTGATTCACCAAACAGAGCCAAGGCGATGGCAGAGCTGAGAACTTTGTTTTTCCAGCCTCTCACACTGGAAAAATCTCTTCTCCATGATGAATTGTCAGGGATATTTTAACCCCTGTGACAGAGAGCCAGGAGCTTTCATCACAGCAGCATTACCTTGGTTTGAGCCCCACCCTGGGAACCTGCTCAGGTGAATTTGGGTTCTGTGGGATGTTTCCATTACTTGAGTGGATTTTTATCAAAATGGGAGGGATTTATCCAAGAACCAGTGTGATTTCAGTTCTCTTTTGAGGATTTCTCCCTTCTCTGGTGGAATAAAGGCCGTGCTGGCAGAGCAGGAGCTCAAACCCACAGCAATATCCCGTTTCTGCTGGCAGGGGTTGCTCCTGCAGCTGGAGCAGCCAGGCTGCATCTGTTCCAGCAGGGAATCCAGCCAGCAAAGCCTGCAGCTGCAGGGGCTGCACACACCGAGCTGCCACCGTGGATTAAAATTTCTTGGATGTCTCAGGCCAGGGTCAGCTGCTGCTGCTGCTGCCAAGGAGAGCAGCTCCAGCTGCTTCTCCACTGCAAACATTTGGCTCTTCACCCCCAGGGCTGTCAGGGGTTTGTGCTTCCTGCAGCGGCCAATGCTGGAGCCAGGGACACTGCAGTGGCCATCCTTCCCTCAGAAGTGGTCATCTTTCCCTCCTTTGCCCATCCCTGACCATCCTTTCCCCATCCCTGGTCATCCTTCCCTCAGCAGTGGCCATCTTTCCCTCACAAATGTCCATCCTTCCATCCTTTCCTCATCCCTGACCATCCTTCCCTCAGAAATGTCCATCCTTCCCTCACAGATGTCCATCTTTCCCTCACAAATGTCCATCCTTCCCTCAGCAGTGTCCATCCTTTCCTCACAAATGTCCATCCCTCCCTCATCTGTGGCTATCCTTCCCTCACAAATGTCCCTCCTTCCCTCAGCAGTGTCCATCCTTCCCTCACAAATGTCCATCCTTCCCTCAGAAATGTCCAACCTTCCCTCAGAAATGTCCCTCCTTCCCTCAGAAATGTCCCTCCTTCCCTCGGCAGTGTCCATCCTCCCCTCACAAATGTCCATCCTTCTCTCCGCAGTGTCCATCCTTCCCTCAGAAATATCCATCCTTCCCTCACAAATGTCCATCCTCCCCTCAGTGATGTCCATCCTTCCCTCAGTGATGTCCATCCTCCCCTCAGTGATGTCCATCCTTCCCTCAGTGATGTCCATCCTCCCCTCAGTGATGTCCATCCTTCCCTCAGTGATGTCCATCCTCCCCTCAGTGATGTCCATCCTTCCCTCAGTGATGTCCATCCTCCCCTCAGTGATGTCCATCCTTCCCTCAGTGATGTCCATCCTCCCCTCAGTGATGTCCATCCTTCCCTCAGTGATGTCCATCCTCCCCTCAGTGATGTCCATCCTTCCCTCAGTGATGTCCATCCTCCCCTCAGTGATGTCCATCCTTCCCTCAGTGATGTCCATCCTCCCCTCAGTGATGTCCATCCTTCCCTCAGTGATGTCCATCCTCCCCTCAGTGATGTCCATCCTTCCCTCAGTGATGTCCATCCTCCCCTCAGTGATGTCCATCCTTCCCTCAGTGATGTCCATCCTCCCCTCAGTGATGTCCATCCTTCCCTCAGTGATGTCCATCCTCCCCTCAGTGATGTCCATCCTTCCCTCAGTGATGTCCATCCTCCCCTCAGTGATGTCCATCCTTCCCTCAGTGATGTCCATCCTCCCATCCTCTCCCCTTCCCAGGCCATCCTTCCCCCACAGTGGCTCTGTCACTCCTCTCATTCCCACACTCTCCCGATTCACTTTTCATTCCCAATAAACCCCTGAGCCCAGGGAATCTGTGATGCCCTCGGGGGGCAGGGAAGGAGCTCTGGTTCCCCCCAGCCCTTCCTGGCATGCTGCTGTCACTCTGTCCCCTCTCCCTGCCTCTGTCCCCTCTCCCTCTGCTCCAGACAGAGCCGGGAGGGGCCCCTGGGAGCCTCTGGAAGGAGCTGAGGGTTTGGCAGTTTTCAGGCACTTCTCACCCCAAATATCCTTAAGCTGCACCAAGGGAAATTTAGGGTGGATGTTAGGAAAAAGTTTTTTACTGCAAGTGTGATAAAGTAATGGAATCCTCTGCCCAGGGAGGTGGTGGAGTCACCTTCCTTGGATGTGTTTAAAAAAAGCCTGGATGTGGCACTGGGTGCCATGGTTTAGTTGAGGTGTTGGGGCTGGCTTGGACTCGATGATCTTAAAGGTTTCTTCCAACCTGGTGATTCTGTGATTGATTCAGTGATTCTGATTCAGTGATTCTGTAATTCTGTGATTCTGTAGTTCTGTGATTCCATGATTCTGTGATTCTGTGCTTTCATGATTCAGTGATTCTGTAATTCTGTGATTCTGTGATCCTCTGAATCTGTGATCCTGTGATCCCCCTGAGGTTTTCTCCTTGCTCCCAGAACTCTCCTCCCTCCCCAGCTCCATCCTTGAAGAGCCGAGTGCCACATCCCTTGTGTCCCAGGGGTTGTGACCACTCTGGACACTGCAGGAATGTCTTGGATCCCAAATCAGCCCCCAGGGCTCTGCAGCAGTGAAGGCTGGTCACACACTGCATCAAAAACAAGTGTCCAGCCCTGTGCTTCCATTAATGCCCAGGGATGGCATTCAGGGAGCATTTTGGGCCAGCACAACCTGCATGCTGACGGATATTTTGAGTGAAAAATGCTTGGCATTTAGTCCTGTGGATATTGGTTCAGGAACACAAGGAAATTTTGGCACATCCTCGCCTCAGCTCATCTCCAGCTGGCCCCACCAACTCCCAGGGCTGCAGGAGTCATTTCCAAATCAGCACATCCTTTAATTTCTCCACCATTTGTTATGCGTGCTGCACTTTGCCATGAATAAATCAGGATCTCGGATTTTTCTGTTCTGGAGTGGAGCAGAACCATGGATTCCTTGATGGAGAAAAAACTGAACAAAATTCACATTTTTGTTCTCATTCTCCCCCTGGCCGGCCGTGCCGGAGTTGTGCTCCCAGTCAATCGTCCCTCGTAGCTTGTTTGTTTAATTGATTGCATTGCTGTGTCAACCTGCCCACGCAGGAGCCTCAAATATTTGCAAACTGGAGCACACACAGAGCTGGGCACGGCTGGCTCCTGTCACAGCACAGCTGCAGCTGCTGCCGTTTGCTCAGCGGGGACGCCGGCAATCCAAACACACCAAATTAATTAGGGTTATGTCCATAAACTCCGTTTGGTACTCTCAGGTTTGTGCAGGAATGTTCCCTGCTTGTGCTCAAACATGTTGATTAAACACTGCTGGGGTTTTGGAGTTCTCGTTTGTGATATCAAAGACCAGATTATTGCAGAGCTCCGCCAGGCAAATATTTGCTCTTTGTCGGGAGTTGCTGCTTCCTCCCCTCTGGTTTTCCCTCTGCTGAGTCTCCTCCCATGGGCAGCCACCCCTTCACGTGGGTGTCAGGAGGTTGAAATTACTCCTGGAAAAACAGAAAGGGGCTGCTTTGTCTATAAAATGTGGTTTTCTGCCTCTCAGGGCAATAACGTTCCTCCCTGACACCGCCAGAGTGCCAATTTTTTAATTGCCATGACTTTGATTGCTCATTGTTTATGGAAGAGGGGGGAGAATTCCTGAACATCCAAATTCTGCTGAAAGGAACCTGCTTCCCCTGCTCGTCTGTTTTCCTTTGTGCTTTCCCAGGGCTGCCCTGAGAAAGTGTAGATGTTTATCCAATGGGTTCAGTCCAATTAAACAGTTCATCAGCTGAGAAAAACAGCCCTGGAATAATCTTTCTGTCTTTAGTGGGACTAATATCAGGCTTAAAGTTAATTCAGGAACATTGTCACTGTTTTTAGGTGTCTTTTAAGCGTTTTTTCACCACTGGGCTGTTAATTCTCCTTATCTGAACACCAAATGATCATTAAATATTTAGGAATAAATCTAATATAAGCCTGCATTATGCAATAAAACACCCCTGATCTACAGGATCTATTTCTCCCTTTGCAAAGGGAGATAACCTGCTGGACAGATCTACCCACCAGGCACAGAGAGGGTTAAAACCCCCAAATATTTGCTTTTGAAGTTGCCCAAAGTTCGGTGAAAGCAAGATGACAGCAGCACGACTGGTCTGTCTGTCTGCATTTTCTACAAAGCTTTAAAAATCTCACAAGATATCCACTTCCTTTATTCTTTCCCTTCTTATTCTCTTTTTTTTTTCATTTTTGGCTTTTTTTTTTCCTTGTTTGTTTGTTTGTTTGGGTTTTCTTTCTCTTGGTGGTAGCCAAAGTCTGATCCAATTTCTCAGTTTCAAAAGAAAGGATAATAAACCTGTCATTTGTGGCCTGAGCAGGGAGGTTGCTGCTGCTGCTCTGATATTAAAGCAGATTAAAAGCAGACCTGGTTTTGAGGAGTTCATGTCTGTCTGAGACTGTTTTATTCTTGGGGGAGGCATTGCTGTGACCCTGAGTGCTTTGAACTGACAGGACTATTGAGGAGGGACCAAAAGGAGAGCAATGCTGGGGTAATACTCACCTGAGGAGGTTCTGCTGGGGCAGTTTTTAATTTCATTTTATCTCGTTTGGAAGGCACAGGAGAATGTCAGGATGAAAGGCGAGGCAGGGCTCTGTGCTGGGGCTGTTTGAGCAGCTCAGAATTTCTGAGCCAGCTCTGGCGAGGATTTGCAGGGAGCAGCCCAAGCCTTTTGTGATTCTCCGGGGAGCAGCTTTGGGGTTGTGCAGTTCCAATTACTCCGGGTAACCCTGAGCTCTTTCTTCCTCCTGACCAAGGAGTGAATCCCTGGAGCAGTGGAACTCTGCAGTCTGGGATGCTGTGAGCCAGCAGAGGATCCTGTGGGGACAAACTCTGCTAAATCCCATCCCCAGCATTCCAGGCTGGCTCGGGGGGGTTTGGGCTGCAGGGGTGCTCCTGAAGCTCCAAATTCCTTTCTCCTGGTGTGGTTTCACACAATCACAGAATCACCAGGTTGGAAGAGACCTTCAAGATCATCGAGTCCAACCCAGCCCCAACACCTCAGCTAAACCCTGGCACCCAGTGCCACATCCAGGCTTTGGTTAAACACACCCAGGGATGGTGACTCCAGCACCTCCCCGGGCAGAACATTCCAGAACTTTATCACTCTTTTTGTGAAAAACTTCTTCCTAATATCCAACCTGTATTTCCCCTGGCACAGCTCGAGGCTGTGTGCTCTGGTTGTGTCAGCTCCTGGAGACAGAGCCCAGCCCCAGCTGAGCACAGGCACCTTTCAGGGGTCACAGAGAGTGCTGAGGTCACCCCTGAGTCTCCTTTTCTCCAGGCTGAGCACCCCCAGCTCCCTCAGTGGTTCCTCACAGGGTTTGTGCTCCCAGCCCCTCACCACCCTCTGATGTTTCCACACCAAACGCGGGCTCAGGGCTGGGAAAAGCCTCTCTGGGTTTGTGCCTCCCTTTCCCTGAAGGTTTCTGTGAGGGTGCACAGCTCCACTCCAGCAGAGCCATCTCCACAGAGATTGATGGAGCAGCAGGAGCTGGCTGAGGAACCAGCGAGCGCTCTCAGCCATCACTCTCAGATCTGTTGGTGTGGACATGGCGAGTTAAAACCTCCATTGAGGGGTGTTAAAGCTGAAAGGCTGCCTCTCTAAACCCAGCCATTCATCGTGAGGAGGATCATAAAACCCAGGATCTTGCTTAGGACATCCCCAGGCACACCCAGGTTCCAGATCTGTGCCTGGATTCCCAAATTCTGTGTCCCCATCTCCTGCAGCAGCAGGGCTGGAGCTGCCCCAAATCTCCTCCAACAGATTCCACCCTGAGCATCCTCCACACCCTTCCCCTGCAGGACAGGCAGAGGCCTGGATTAATTAACCATTGTTCAGCCTGCCCAGGGTGACACAGTTAAATTTAATTCGTGGATTCCTTCATTTCCAAATCTCTTCACCTTCCCCAGGGAAATTTTTTCCCCCCCTTTTGCAGAGGATTTCTGTGGTAGGTGGGGAGGGCAGCTGGCTGTGACAACACAACAAAGCAGTGGCAGAAATTCAGGACACGGAATGTTTTCAGGAGAAAACATCTCCTAAATTATAATAATTTTATAATCACAGGTATCACTTGTATCACTCGCCTGTCTAGGTGACCCTTATTACAGCAATGCTTTAATTACTGTAATTGGTTTATTGCCTCATCATTCTCTGAATTAGAGAATTATTTCATCCTTATTTAAAGGACGAGGCAGGTATTGATTCAGGGGCTTTGAAAAATTCCAGAACAGTGATTGTGTGGGTGCCAGAATGTTTTTGAAAATCAAGTGCTTTGAGGACAATGAGCAACGTGTGGTTGTGATAGAGAACATGAGCTTCAAATCCATCCATTTCAAAGAGGAATTCATTATCGGGGCTAATTTGCATCCACAAAAACACAGCTCAGCTCAGCATTGTCATCAAAAGGCATTTTCAGTGCTCAGTGTTGTGTTAAATGCACTTTTCAAGGACTTGGGTTTGTAAAGCCCAAGAAGAAGATGCTGCGTGGGCTCCAGCAGGTGTTTTGTTTTCTTCCTCAGATTAAACGAGGCCTGCACTGAGTCCTGCCCACCTTTCTTAGGATTAGACCTGAGCCAAGTTCAAGTTTTATTCCTAGAAAGGCCGAGGTTCAGTGAAATCCCAAAACCAGGGGGTTTGGGGCAGCTGGGACCCGTCCCTGTCAGGCCCTGGAATTGCTCCTCCTGAAGAAAGCAAATTGCAGCCAGTCCAGATCAGTGTAAAATCAAACACAAAACAGGTGTTTGCTAATTAAAACCGAGATTTTAATGAATGACCTGTGTGGTTTTGGTGAATAAATACCACTCTCAGCATCTGCTCTGTAATTAGGTTCCAACTTCTTCTTTTTTTTTTTTTCCCCTCCTCAAGTCCCAGTAAATAACTACAGAATGCCAGGTTTAACTAAAACCTGCTAATCTTTGCTCTTTAATGGGGAAAAAGCAGATGTTTCCTGCCCAGGTAACTCCAAGCAACAGCAATCAACAGAGGAGAGGAAAAAAAAAACACCAAATCCTTCATATTTTAATGTGTTTTTCTCTCTGGTTTATACAACAAGGGAGAGATTTCCTAAAATCCTCCCAGTGTTGCAGGCTGGAGCCACATTTGTAGGATGGCTCTTGTTGCACCCCTTGGGGGTTTATTTTTACTAATTGGGTGTTTACTTGGACAGATTTCCTGGGTTTTTTTGGTTTTTTTTTTCACTTCTGGACCTGTTTTCCATTAAATGTAAATATAGATCCATAGGAATGTGTGGGGAGAAGGAGTGGGGTGGGGAGAGGTTCTGGAATACCCACACAGGGATCAGGTGGTGGTGACAGAAACCATGGTTTCCTCCTCAGGAATACCTGAACAGGGAGAAATAAAAGAGAATGAGGGAGCTGGCAGTGATTAAAGGGATGGGATAAATTTCTCCCAGTGGGAAATCCTGACACTCAGGTTCCTTCCCTTCCTCTTCTGCCACGGAGACTGGAACAGGCCTTGGTGAAGGGGAGATTTTGGGATGTGGTTCTGGCACATCACTCCTTTCTGTACCCCAACCCATGATCCAGAACCACGATTCTGTTTGGCAGCAGTCAGGGGGAGATGGATCCTGCAGGATTCCCTAGGAATATCTGCTCTGAGGGATTTGTTTCTCCAAAAGCCATGGAATGAGGGGCCTGAAGGCCTTAACTCTGCATTCTGGTGTTTGTCCTGTTTGGGGTGAATCCTCAGGGAAGAACGAAACACCTCAAGCACAAAAACCTCCCTCAACTGATCTCCAGAGCTCTGTCTGCCACACAAAAAATTGTGAAATGGAATTCCCAAGCACAAAAACCTTCCTCAGTTGATCTCAGGAGTTCTGTTTGCCATGTTTGCCACACGAAAAGTTGTGAAATGGCATTCCCAAGCACAGAAACCAAGCAGACAGATCTCCAGAGCTCTGTCTGCCACACGAAATGTTGTGAAATGGCATTCCCAAGCACAGAAACCTCCTTCAGTTGATCTCCAGAGCTCTGTCTGCCACACAAAAAGTTGTGAAATGGCATTCCCAAGCACAAAAACCTCCCTCAGTTGATCTCAGGAGTTCTGTCTGCCACACAAAAAGTTGTGAAATGGCATTCCCAAGTACAAAAACCTCCCTCAGTTGATCTCAGGAGTTCTGTCTGCCGCATTTGCCACACAAGAAGTCGTGAAATGGCCTCAGCCCACCCCCAAATGTGATTAATATGCTGAGGCACAGGGCTGAGCCCAGCCACAGCCCGGCCCAGGATTGGAGAGAGGGTTAGAAACACCATTTCTGTGCCTCATCTCTCCAGCTGGCGAGCAGAACACTTGACATTTAGCAGCACAGCTCTGTTCTCCCCAGGAAAAGGAATTATTGCTCCTCCCAGGAGCCCTCGGGGCTCTCCAGGCCAAAGTCCCTTCCCTGGGAAATGCTCTGAAGAAACCCTTGGAAAGGACTGCAAACACAGATTAACGACCCCCTGTGCAACTGGGATCTCTCTCCCTGCTTTTCTCACCAAGGGCAGTGACGTGCAGTGTCACTGTGAAAATTTGGGATAAAAAACGGGAATTAGGGAAGCCATTTGTACAATGTCACTGTGAAAATTTGAGATAAAAAACGGGAATTAGGGAAGCCATTTGTGCAGTGTCACTGTGAGAATTTGGGATAAAAAACGGGAATTAAGGAAGCCCTTTGTGCAGTGTCACTGTGAAAATTTGGGATAAAAAACAGGAATTAAGGAAGCCCTTTGTGCAGTGTCACTGTGAGAATTTGGGATAAAAAATGGGAATTAAGGAAGCCCTTTGTGCAGTGTCACTGTGAAAATTTGGGATAAAAACCAGGAATTAGGGAGCCTGTCCCGGTATCCTGGGCCAGGCCCTGGCTGGTTGCAGGTCTGACAGAGAAAATGGGTGTGAGGGGTGGATTCTGGTGGCTGACCCTGCCTGAGATCAAATCTTGTTCTTCTCCTCTCCCTCTGCTGATTCTCCTTCCACGTGAGATCTGCCTCAGACCCCGGGAGCCGAGCGAGACCCGGCACAAACCACGAGCTCTCACTGCTTTATCCCATAATCTCCTTGCTGGTAGTTACTGGTTTCATATTTAGAAAACATAAAGCTTGAGGGGAAAGAAAAAAAAAAAAAAAGCCTGAAAATGAGGTTCTGGGGGCTTATTTAGCAATTGACCCTTTTTTCAGCACGCTCAGCCTTACATTCAATTACATTGCTAGGCAACAGCTCCTGTCAGCCCTAAGTGGATCCTGGGATTAATCCACGATCAGTCAAGATACACATTTATTCACCTTCCCTCACAAGAGTAATAGGATTTTTCTGGGCCCGGCTTAATTCCGTAGATGAGGCTGACACTGAATTAAAGCTGCTTATCCTGGCTCGTAATGAGGAGGTGAGATCCCAGGGGAGAGGGAAGGTGAGGGAGACGCTCCCCTGACAGAGCAGCAACAGAGCCAGGGATTAGAAACCCCAGTGGGGGCAAAAACACCATTAAATGAGACTTGAAAACCTCAGTTCAAATTCTGCTTTTGCTGGGCATTACACACATCCCTGCTGTGCTCCTCACACAAATCCTGCCCCTGCTTGCAGCGGAGCTGTGGGCTCTGATTCCCACCCTCTTCTCTCTGAAATTTCCAAGTGGCCACAGCTTGCCAGACCAGGAGCTGTGGGATGCCTCCCCTGTCCCTGTGTCTGATGTGAGCTGAGATTCCCTCAAGGGTCACTGAAGGACATCTCCAAAGAGACGCTCTTTGAACGCAGCCGTTGTTTTGCAGTGCACAAACAGATGACATTTTTAAGTGGGGAAAGGTCTATTAATCTATTATTAATTAATATTCCATATGCCGCCTCGGAGGCAGAGGGGATCTTTTGAAGCCATCTGGTTCCTCGTTGCTCTGGAGGAAAGCCATTGTCTGTTGTCTGCTCTTGAGTTTGGTCTGGAAAATGGAGATGTGATGTGAGCCTGGGCCAGCTGCCCGATTGTCCCCCTGGTGCCACAAACCAGCCACAGCCCCAGTGTTGTAGTTGAGTTTAGGAGGCAAGAGAGGTGACACAAACTCCATGATTCAGAAGGCATCATGGTTTATTTTATTAACAGAATCCCACACTCTTATAGAGAGCATGGTGAACCTAAGACCTGATTGGCCTTTAGGAGACTCCTTGGTTAAACAGGGAACAACTCCTTCTTGTAAACATCCCGCACAACACCAGGTGCAAGGGATAATAATTGTTTGAATTCTTTTCTCTAAGTTTCCCAGACTCACTTATCTCTGTTCTCTCTTCCGAAGAACTGAGAATAACCACACCCCAGTCCCGTGAGGAAACCAGGCTGCACAGAAAGACCTCATTTGTTCAAAAATCCAGGTTTTATGGGATCTCTGCCCCTCTTTTCCTTGCACACTGTGTCCTGTGCAGGGAGGAGTTTCTCCCTGAGCATTGCAAGAAGGGCCTGCTGGATGTCACCCTGATTTGCAGCCTTCTTGTTGTGTTCATTTCTGCAATAAGAGTTTCTCACGCTGGTTTATGCAAACACAGCACGTTTTGTTAACTGCCTTTTTGCTTTCATTCCTTTCTCCTGGGCGGAGAAAGTTTGATAAACCTTTTCACTGACCAGTGTGGTTGGAGAAGCAGTAGCCTCATCCTCCAATCCACAGTCATTCCCAAAACCCTATATAACACTAAGTGTAAATAAAACTTCCTTCCTTTCCTACCTTGAGAAAAGTGTCTGCGTAGTTCTTGTCGTACTCTGGTGTGACACTGGAGGTGTGACACCCTGGGCAGGGCTGTGCCAGTCAGAAACAGAGCCAGGACTTGCTGCTGGAACAGGGAATAGCTCAGGCTGCCGGAGATTTGACATCAGTGCTGGGGCATGGCTGTGCCAGCCTCGCCCCCCTCGTGTCCCCCGCTGCCACAGCCCCCAGCAGCTCGGCTCTGCCTGGTGCTGAGGGGATCACTGCCTGCCAGGGGGGCAGTTTTGGGGATTTCAGCTTGATGCCTTAAGTTTTAGCTGTCATATTTTTATATTTTTCAAATTCTGTACTGCGTTAGTGTACGACTCTGAACTTCATATAGAGTGTTGACAAGTTCTCTTTCACAATTTAATTAGACAAAACAATCCTTTTCCAGCCTAAAAACCAAGGACACCATTGCAGCTTCAGGCCCCAGAAGTATAAACAACAGCAAACTGGGGGAATGAAACTTCATAACCTAAAGCTGTAACTGAACAATTAACCCCAACATGTAAATAGACCAAAACTTATAATAATATGAAAACTCATGACCAGTTATCCATCTTAAGTAGAGCCACAACCAGGCTCTTTTACTGCCTAAAATAATAATAATAATATTATTATTATTATGCCTTTTAATAAATAAATGAATTTATTTAATAAATTAAATATAGCCTTTTAATAAATCCCTACTTTATCCCTTTAACACTGCCTAGCCTCTGTTCCAGGTGACCTCTTTAGGCATCGAGGATTGCAGACAAATGGCAAAGCCAGCAGTGCTGCAGAGCTCCTGCTCTGCTGAGTGTCACTGTGTCTGAATCCTGACCCAGCCACGCCTCCCTCGCGTTGTTAAACCCCATAAACCACCCAGACCTGCCCAGAAATGACAAAACCTCAGTGCAGCGTCCTTAGGGACGCTCTGAGGGCAGGCTTGGTGTCACCGGTCACAGAGTGGGGCTGTTCTCCCTGCTTGACGTTTTCTCTGGGTATGGAACCCAAAATGTGGAGTTATTTTCACCTCCTCCCTGTGATGGTTTTTGGGTCCCCANTAATATGAAAACTCATGACCAGTTATCCATCTTAAGTAGAGCCACAACCAGGCTCTTTTACTGCCTAAAATAATAATAATAATAATAATATTATTATTATGCCTTTTAATAAATAAATGAATTTATTTAATAAATTAAATATAGCCTTTTAATAAATCCCTACTTTATCCCTTTAACACTGCCTAGCCTCTGTTCCAGGTGACCTCTTTAGGCATCGAGGATTGCAGACAAATGGCAAAGCCAGCAGTGCTGCAGAGCTCCTGCTCTGCTGAGTGTCACTGTGTCTGAATCCTGACCCAGCCACGCCTCCCTCGCGTTGTTAAACCCCATAAACCACCCAGACCTGCCCAGAAATGACAAAACCTCAGTGCAGCGTCCTTAGGGACGCTCTGAGGGCAGGCTTGGTGTCACCGGTCACAGAGTGGGGCTGTTCTCCCTGCTTGACGTTTTCTCTGGGTATGGAACCCAAAATGTGGAGTTATTTTCACCTCCTCCCTGTGANACGAGGGTTAAAAGCAGTGTCCAGCTGGGGACCAGGGCTCCCTAATGCAGGCAGAGAAACATTCCCTGTGCCCTGGGTTCCAACACCTCCCCTGGGCTGTGCCTCCAAAAAGCACCACCCAGCTCTCAGCTGGAGGCTCAGAGGCAAATCCTTCACCCCAAATTGCCCATGGGGTGGGGGGAGGCTGGAGGACCCATCAGGATTTGGGGTGGGAAAGGGGGAGCCCTGTCCAGGAGTGTGGAATTCCTTCCAGCTCTGCTGCCTGGTTTCCATCCTCCCTGCACAGGTCCAGCTCTGCTCTGAATTTCCAGCATTTCCAGCACAGGATTTCACCCCCTAAATCACTTCCTCCCCCTAAATCACTTCCTCCCCCTAAATCACCAGGCCAAGCTGCAGCAGAATCCCAAACCCACCACCAGGCAAAGCCACGCTGCTCCGAGTGGGATTTACATAAACTGAGCACTAAAAACCCCTAATATTTGAAGTGTTATAACAAAGCAGAAAAAACCTCCTCTTTCAAGCTCTATGACAACCCCATGAATATGTAAATTAGAATGCAAAGACAATTTTCTACTGGCTCCCAGTAAATATTGAGGCAGAGCTGTGGAGCATTAAGTGGCAGATTTAGGTCCGGGTTCATTCCTTTTTTATTTATTTTTTTTAAATACCACACTTAGAGACCAATTTGGTTGTAATGCACCAAATCTATCGAGGATTGCAGCCAGCTGATGGCATTGTTAAATCATACTTATTTTGGCATTTCTTATTGAAAGCAATAGAAGAGCAACCAGTGGTGATAAATTTGTTTGTGGAGAGCAGCGTTGCTTGTCAGAGTTGTACACTGTTGTAACTAGGGCAAAATTACACTATAAATTTGCAGGTTTATTGTCCTTTTTCTTCTATTTTTTTTTTTGTTGTTGTCGTTAGTGACCTGCTTTTCAAATTCTACGTGCAAGGGTGCCCTGGCAAGAGAGAACTGTAAAATCTGGGGTTGCTGTGCAGCAGTGTGGGATCTCCCAGGTGCCTTTATTGAATTCATCTTCTTCTGCCCCAAAAAATGGGATCTCCCACGGGAAAAGATTAATAAATTCACCTTATTCTCCCCCCATAAAATGGGATCTTCCAGGGGAAAAGGTTTATTGAATTCACCTTCTTCTGCCCCAAAAAATGGGATCTTTCAGGGGAACAGGTTTATTGAATTCAGCTTCTTCTGCCCCAAAAAATGGGATCTCCCACAGGAAAAGATTCATGAATTCACCTTCTTCTGTCCCAAAAAATGGGATCTTTCAGGGGAAAAGGTTTATTGAATTCACCTTATTCTGCCCCAAAAAATGGGATCTTTCAGGGGAAAAGGTTTATTGAATTCACCTTATTCCGCCCCCAAAAAATGGGATCCCCTAGGAGCTCAGGTTCTCAGGAGGGTTTCAGGTGTTTGAGAAACAGGTGGAGAAATGGAATTCTCAAACTCCCCGTGGTCACACAGACCTGAACCTTCTCAGATTAACTGGAAATATCAGTGGGACTTAAAGTGACGTTTTCTTCTTGGAATTTCTTCCTGGGAAGGGTGGTCAGGCTTTGGAACTGCCACGGCGGGTTTGGAGTCCCCAAACGTGGTGTCCTGGAATTTCCTGGACGTGGCACTCAGAGCTCTGGGCTGGGGACACGGTGGGGATCAGACACAGCTTGGACTCGATCTTGGAAATCTTTTCCAGCCTCAGGGATCCTGGGATTTTTAAGTAAAGAATGTTTTTAGCTCATGTGCCATGGCCAGGGCTAGGAATTCATTGCCACTGGCTGTTCCCAGGGAAGGCCTGGTGTGTGTCCCACATGGAATTATCCCTTGGAATGAGCACGAGGGTTCTGTGAGGATCCATTTGTCCCCAGGACCTCTGGGGTTGGTGCTGCAGTCAGGTAGAGATATTATAAAAGAAAGGCCTTATAAAATGTGGTTCAGGCCCTGCTACTCTAGCTAAGCTAACGGTTAGCTTGTAACTTACCATGTGAAAAAATCGTAAAAATGAAAGGCAGCTCGAACAACAAAGTGTTCTGGTGAGAGAAATGTTTACACCTGTAATAAACAAGAAATCTGTCCCATGGGAATCGGTGAACAAAATATGTCAACTATCCAGGAACAGAAAGATTTGGTGGACATGTAAAGTGCCATTCACTAACCAATGAACTGAATAGCAAGGAAGCTAGGAACCAATTATACACGAGGCCTTGAAAATTGTATAAAAATGGGCTGTAACATTAAAGATTTTTCTGCATGAAGAAACGGAGTTTCTGCAGTTTTCTGATTTTCTGTTTGTCAGTTTCAGTTTTCAGAAACTGATTTTCCTGCATGAAAAACTGCTTTTTACTGCAACACGTTGGATGTCCCCACTCACCTCCCTGTGCCCTGGCTTCACCTGCTGCCATTCCTGGTGCCATCCCCCAAATCCAAAGCTGAGCTCCCACACAGACAGTTCCAGCAGGCAGGATTTGCCCTGGCACTTCGGGAGGTGAAGTTTTATCCCCCACTCTGTGAATTTTGGTCACGTGTAACCCCCTGAATTAACGAGGAGCACCAGGGCTGGCTCTGGGAATGCCCAGTGCTGTATCCCTGGAACATGCAGCTCATGGATCAGCTGCTCCTCCTGAGCCACAGCATGAAAGCCAAAATTCAGAAGTGCTTTGAGCTGGAATCTCGGAGGATTTGTTGCATACGAGGCAATAAACGACTGCTCCAATTGACTAAATGCCACAGCACAGCAGTTTATTTTAATTATGCTACAAAGGGAGGGATATTATTGTTCTTACGGCACAACATAACAAGGAAAGGAGAAAAGAAAATTGTATCCTGCTCTCCTCCTGAGAAGGTTTAGCAGCAGCATCTTGTTTATCATGGAGGGCTCAGGGCAGCAGGATCCAGAAATAAAACATGAGGAGGAACCAGTTTCGAGAGGAGAAAAAAAAAAACAACCCAACAAACCAAAACCAAACCAGAAAAAACCACCCTAAAAACCAGAAATTAAATCAAATTCCATTGCCTCTCTCATCTTGAGTGGTGACTGGTTCTGCTTTTGTTTGCTGCAAAAGGAAATATCGGAAAACCTGGAAGATTTTAGGGCAGGAGGGGTTTGGATGGGAGGTGTGGTGGATGAAGGTGTTGGGAGGGAGCTCCTCCTGCTGCCTCTGAGTCCTTCCAAAACCTGGGCTGGGACATTCAGGGGATTTTAAAAGTTTTGTCCGTTATCCACAGAACTCACCAGCTGGGTGAGTTGATGCTGGGGAAGAAAATACAGGAAGTGGAGAAAGTTCTCAATTCCCAGTTAAAGTGGGAATTTGCTCCCTGTGCAGTTTTCCCAGATCAAGCAGTTTGTCCTCGATCCCACCTGATTTCCTCCAGCTTTCCTGGTGCCCAGGGCTCCCTGAGCCTGGCACACCCCCAGCTGCTTAATCACATTGGTTACTTGCCCAGGAGTCCTGATTTCCCACAACATTTTAACATTTAACAGAATTTTGCCCTGCTTTTGTCCATGGGAAGAATCCCTGGGCAAATATATGCCTATTTGACAGCACAAATGGCAGACTGCTCTTTGGTTTTGTTAAAAGTGAAATTCAAACACCCTTCTCTTCTGCAGTTAAGCAATGAAGATGCCATCTATACAAAGCAACCACACTGACTGGGAATCTGGAGATTCAGTCCATCCATGGATGAGCTGGCTCCAGCCCTGTGTGCACGGGCAGGCAGCACATGGAGCTGGCATCCAAGGATCCTTCCCTGCCCCAGGGTGTCCGTGGGGAGCAGACCCTTCACTGGCCCTGGAGCCAACACAAGCTCCTCCTAGTTCAGATTGTCTCAATCAGCACCCTCATGGAGAGTTTAAACGACCCTGGTGTTTATATCATGCTTCCAATTGGCCTTTTAATTTTTTTTTTATTCTCCAAAGTAATCTCCTGCCCAACCTTTGCTGACTTTGTGTCCCTCCCCAGCTCCCCGAGTGCCTGACGTGCTCCGGGGTTTCTGGGGAACAGCAGGGAGATAATTGTGTGCTGGGGAGTATCTCCCAGTAATCCCAGCATCACGGATTCAATTTCAGATAAAGTGACTCCTCCTGAGGAGTGAAATGAGTCCCTGCTCTCTGATCCTCACCTGAGGAGGCTTTCAGGGGCACTCTTGGGTTTGTGGCTCAGCTGTGGATAAAGACGAGGCCTTTCCGTGTCAGTGGCAAATGGGAAATCCACAGAGCTTGTCTGAAACCTGGGATACAACAAATTGAGAGAGAGAGAGAGAGAAGTCGTGTCTGGAGCTCCAGGCTCCAAATCACTTCAGTGGCTTTGGCTTTGTAGTGTGACAAAGCCCAGGAGCAGGGGCCATTACCGAGGCAGGGGTTGGACTGGGATGATCCTCGTGCATCCCTTTCAACTCAGGATATTCTGGGACTCTGTGGAAAGGGAAAAGCTCTGTGTTCAGGGTATTCAGGGGACTAAAGAAAGAAAAGCCTCTAAGCTCAGCCTCAGCTTTGAATTCCTGGCAAATGTTGCTCCAAACAGTCACGGACACAGAATTCAGACTCAGGAATTATTCTGAGTTGGTTTCTGAGACGTTTCTGGCCCCTCAGTCTGACCCACAGGGCAAAATTGGGATCCAGAGAACAGGGTCTGTTGTCCTGGGTTTAGTGAATGAATTCTTCAGCTTGAGAAGGGTTTTGTCCTTCCCTGTTCCTGCACTGCCTGACCCAGGGTTCACCTGAGGCCACAGGGAAAAACTGGGTCCCAAAATCCCAGGGAAAAGCTGGGTCCCAAAATCCCAGGGAAAAGCTGGGTCCCAAAATCCAAGTGCACACAGGAGGGACTTGGAGAAAAGAGCAGCATTAGCATCAAAGGGCTTTTATTAACCCGAAAGATGTTTTTAATTAATGCACATAATCTTACCTCCCTTTGTGTTTGCTCTGTGAGGAGCGAGGATGAGGAGGGTGATCCAAAGGCACAATTGGACACAGGGTCCATGAGCAGAGGGGGACAATTCCCTGCTCTCTGCTCTAAAACAATCAGGTTTTACTAAAGCCAGGGTGCACCAAACCAGGCATTTTCTCTGCCTTGATCTGCAGTGTTCAATTTAATCTCTGCCGTGTTAGGAATGAAATCATCGTGGAAAGAAGAAAGGGGTTTGTGCTCGGGGTGGGACAGTGGGGCAGGGCAGGGCAGGGAATTCCCTGCATGGAACAGGCACAGGGAAGGTCAGAGTGGTTCCAGGTGTGACCCTGCTCCGTGTGCTGGGGCTCCAGGCTGTTCCAGGAGCTCTGGGAATCTGTGGGACAGCCTGACCTTGAGCTGTTTGCCTTTTTTCCCTGGAAAATGAAGATCTGAATTCAGGTGTGACCCCAGTGAAATCCAAATTCCCCCTTGGGGAGGTTCCACTCCCCAGAATCTTCTCCTTCCCTTGGTGCTGAAAGCAAGGAAAAAGCCCCATCAATGGATATTTAGGATTCTCTGACATTCTTCCCCCAACACTGAACCAAAGTCAATTGTCTTTTCCAACTTTAAACTGAGTCAACATTTTAAAAAGATAAAACATTTCTATTTAAATCTTTACCTGAATTTACCATCCTGAAGTTTGGGGAGATACAAATATAGGTTTTGTCACCGAGTGAGCAATGTTAGAATCAAAGGTAATAAACCCATTGATCTCCAGTAAGACAATATTAATATTACCATATAGCTTTTATAATTAATTTGCTGCCAGATGAAAGGGAAACACGAGGTCCTTTTAATGCTGGTGATTAAAGCAAAAAGTAAACCTTTGAAAGGCAGATTTGCATGTACAACATGTTGCACTAATTCCAGCAGATCAGGGGGAATTGTTACTGTGCAGTTGGAGTCACATTGCAGAGTTTGGGANCTGGGTCCCAAAATCCAAGTGCACACAGGAGGGACTTGGAGAAAAGAGCAGCATTAGCATCAAAGGGCTTTTATTAACCCGAAAGACGTTTTTAATTAATGCACATAATCTTACCTCCCTTTGTGTTTGCTCTGTGAGGAGCGAGGATGAGGAGGGTGATCCAAAGGCACAATTGGACACAGGGTCCATGAGCAGAGGGGGACAATTCCCTGCTCTCTGCTCTAAAACAATCAGGTTTTACTAAAGCCAGGGTGCACCAAACCAGGCATTTTCTCTGCCTTGATCTGCAGTGTTCAATTTAATCTCTGCCGTGTTAGGAATGAAATCATCGTGGAAAGAAGAAAGGGGTTTGTGCTCGGGGTGGGACAGTGGGGCAGGGCAGGGCAGGGAATTCCCTGCATGGAACAGGCACAGGGAAGGTCAGAGTGGTTCCAGGTGTGACCCTGCTCCGTGTGCTGGGGCTCCAGGCTGTTCCAGGAGCTCTGGGAATCTGTGGGACAGCCTGACCTTGAGCTGTTTGCCTTTTTTCCCTGGAAAATGAAGATCTGAATTCAGGTGTGACCCCAGTGAAATCCAAATTCCCCCTTGGGGAGGTTCCACTCCCCAGAATCTTCTCCTTCCCTTGGTGCTGAAAGCAAGGAAAAAGCCCCATCAATGGATATTTAGGATTCTCTGACATTCTTCCCCCAACACTGAACCAAAGTCAATTGTCTTTTCCAACTTTAAACTGAGTCAACATTTTAAAAAGATAAAACATTTCTATTTAAATCTTTACCTGAATTTACCATCCTGAAGTTTGGGGAGATACAAATATAGGTTTTGTCACCGAGTGAGCAATGTTAGAATCAAAGGTAATAAACCCATTGATCTCCAGTAAGACAATATTAATATTACCATATAGCTTTTATAATTAATTTGCTGCCAGATGAAAGGGAAACACGAGGTCCTTTTAATGCTGGTGATTAAAGCAAAAAGTAAACCTTTGAAAGGCAGATTTGCATGTACAACATGTTGCACTAATTCCAGCAGATCAGGGGGAATTGTTACTGTGCAGTTGGAGTCACATTGCAGAGTTTGGGATGAAAGAGTTGCTGACTTGGGGGAGAAAAGTCTGGGCAGAGTTGGGATATTGGGGAAGGTTTGTAAACCCCTGTTCTGGCTTTGTTTGATTTTTTTGTTCGCTGCAGGGCAGGGTTTTGGCCAAAGGAATTTCCACATACACAGAAATGTCCATAAAAACCTGGGAAAAGGGGAGGGAGAGGTCAGTGGGGTCTGTAGGGGTTTCACCCCAGCCTGACTTGGTTTTCAAAGCCTGCCTGTAAATTCCCTTTCTAGCAGCACCACGAGAGCCCTGAGAAATAAATGAGTTGCAAGTTTAGAAGCTGGAGAGATGCAGAACTGTGCCCTGTGCTCTGCACTACCTCACCCAAACTTTGTGTGGTAAAAAAGATAAAACAGAGAAGATAAAAGCTCAGGGATGTGAACTCCAGTGGCTTTTCCTGCGGTTCAGAGTGGGGTCTGTGTTTGAACCCTTTCTATCTGGGTGTTTTGCCTTTCTAAATGGATTTTTCCATGGATTTTAGGGGCTGTGGATCCAGCCCAGCCTTTTCCCATCCGCTCCTGCCTGTGTAAGCCTCAGCAGAGGGAAGTGGGATTGCAGGGAAATGATTTGCAGGGAAGCTCCTGCTGCCAGAGGGAAGGGACTTCCCTGTGCTCCCCAAACCCTCCCTGCAGCACCAAACCCTTCACATGGCACAAAAAGTATCTTACATTACATGGTTTCTATTTTCATTTTATGTCTTAACAAAAAAACTACACTACAAAAATTAATACAACAGAACTCTCTAACACAACAAACAAACAAACCCTGGAAAAGCTTTTTTTACAGGCCCTTTTTCTGGCCTGGAAAAGCTGCCAGAACTCTGGGTTTGGAGTATCAACCCCAGCTGATCCCAAAAAAACCCCACCAGCACATTCCTGGGAACACTGACGGGGCGTGAATGACCAGGGGCGGTCGGGGTGGGATTTTGGGGCTGCACAAAGCATTTCAGAGCTCCAGGACGGGAGGGTCAGGCCTGCCCTGGCTCCCAGGTGCACTTTGGGGTTCATTCATGAGTGCCTGGAAAGCACTTTCAGGTCTGAGATGGAAGAACTCAAAGAGCAAATCCCCTCAGCAGCGCAGGATGTGAGGGGGAGTTGGAATTTGCCCATCCCTGGGTCTCAGCCCCCAGGAGCTGCAGGTGCCCCTGGTTCTGTCCATGGCAGGGGAAATTTCATGTTTACAAGCCTGCTCATCTCTCTGCCTGTGAAAAATGCACATTATATGATTGGCTCTTTGCAAATATTAGAATGAATACTACATGTGTTGTGTTAGAGAGTTATGTTGTATTAATTTTTGTAGCGCTGTATTCATCTTTTAAGTGTAGTTTTTTTGTTAAGACATAAAATGAAAACAGAAACCATGTAATGTAAGATACTTTTTGTAACTAACTCAAGGAATGAACGAGATAACCAAGAAATTCCTCGCCTAAGGAAAACAACACGAAGACACCAGGAAAGAGTTATTGCCTCCTTATCTTTACCTGATAAAGTAAAGATAAGGAAGCAAAGTAAAGCAAAGTAAAGACACTCGGGAGCCAGGGAATTGATTTATGTGATGAGACAGGAACAGAGATTAAACAGAAGACACCCTTTGTTTGAGAGGAATGTTTGAATCATGTATGAAGAAATATGAATATGCAACAGGCTGTTATTTTTAAGAGTTAGTCCCTTGTGAGTCCTTTGTGCTTTTCCTGAGAGAGAAGCACCCGGACATCCGTAATTCTTTGCTTTTATTGTCTCTTTTATTGTCCTAACCCTAGTTATCCCAATTTGTATTACCTTAATTTTTTATTATTAAACTTTTAAAATGTTAAAAAAGAAACAAGAGTGAAGCGTTTTTCACATTGCCCTTCCAGGAATCATCAAAAATTCTGATTTTGTGTCAGTTTTTGGCGTTGAGGGTCCTTCCCCCGGATCATCAGCACGGCCCACTGGCCATGGGTTTTCGTTGTGTGTTTTCTGCCTCTCGTGGTGGGAGCAGCAGCCATGGCTGAGGCCAGGGAAAACCGTGGATTTTGGACAGTGTGGATTCATTGGCCTGGCACATCAGAACCACAAAAATATGAGGCCTTGGTCGACACTGGTGGACATTGATCCCATGGGGACATGTGGGGGTAGAATCTGTTTCTGTTGCTGGCATGACAGGGGGATCACAGGATCTGACTTTGGTGGAAGCTGAGGTGATCCTGACTGGAAATGAGTGGAAGAAACATCCCTATTGTGACTGGCCCAGAGGCCTCATTTTGGGCGCCAAAAATTGTAAATTCCCTGCTTTAGGAATTGTAAAATTGTCCTGGTTTACAAAAATTGTAAATTGTCCTGGTTTAGGGCAAATTTGGGAGAAAACTTCCAAAGGGGTTCCTCTAGAAAGCAAATTCAAGCAGCTCCTCCCCCAGCTGGTTCAGGAAAAGATTTCCTTGGAGATGATGCCCTGTGAAGGCTGAGCTAGAGCAGAGGCTGGACAGAGCTAAAGAATAAAGCAGGGATTTATTAAAATGCCTCAATGGATCCACCTTGGGCAGCACAAGAGCACTGAAATGGGGACCAACATTCCCTGAATCCCAAATATTCCACAGGCAGGGATGGGTTGTGGCAGGTGCCCACACCCTCCCACCCCTTCAGTCACTGACAGAGCTGAATGTGGCACCAGGGCCCCACAAATGCATAAAATCAAAGATTTTACTGATTTGTTTTCTTGCCATTGTTTCCCCAGAATGGGATACGCGGCGGTGACAAAAAAAATGACATGGCAAAAGCTCCTTATGTGAGGGATTAAAAGTTAAATCTGCTTTTGTTCTAATTTCCTCCTCTCCTATTTCAATACAAGGAGCAAACGAGGCTGATTTTCATCCTGGCCAAGCCACGGCAGCTCGGCTCTTTTTGCATCAAACAGCAGAAATGTGATTTTTCCTCACAGAGCCCTTCAGTGGAGCAGAAGGAGGAATTTCAGTGGTGAGCCAGATAAACATTGCTGCAGTTCCCTCTCTGAAATCACCTTTTCCATTGACTGGGGCCACAGAAAAGTTCATTTACGGGGATCAATATCACTTTGCCTCCTGCCTGTACCAAAAACACCTCCTGCAGTCAATAGCAATTAAAGAGATGGCCAGGGACAGAAATATCGATGGAGGTGAAGGCAGAGATTTCCACCTGCTTGCTGAACATGCACCAGGACAGCTGCTGCTTGTGAAATATTGCATTTGGGGATGTTCCCTGGAGAGGGAATCCCCCTTCCAGAGGGGCTGGGGACAGGGGCAGGGGTGGGGCTGCAGCTGGGCAAAATTTGGGGACACCTCTGGGGCCAGACTGGGTGTGGAGCCACATTTTGGGGCAGGGGATTCCTCCAAATAATGCAGGAATCAGCTCAGTTTTGTAATTAGGGGGGGAGTGACTTGGATAACTCATGAGTGACTCGGATAACTCACGAGTGACGTGGACAATTCATGAGTGACGTGGATAATTCATGAATGACTCAGGTAATTCTTGCAGGGATGGGTAAATCTGGGGTTAAATCTGTGGTTAAATGGGCCCTGCACTCTTGAAAGAGGAAGGAGAGGTCCCAGCTGAGCACAAACTGCTCTGGGTTACAGGGCAAGGTCCTGGATCAGCTCATCCTGAAGGGCTCAGGGCCTCTGGATCCAATCCTGAAATTCCCAAGCACTTTTAAAAAACTCACCGTGGAGTTCTTGAAGCTTCCTCAGCAAACGCTGCTGCTGTAATATATTCATTTAACCACTGATGCCCTTCTCTTTCCAAGCACTTCCTGGGGTTATCTTGGAGTTCATTCCTGTGATGATGGGACCTGGGATTTAGCCCAGAAAATCAGCTCTCTGTGCCACCAGCCCAGCAGGACAATCTCACAGTCCCACACCTCAACCCTCCACTCGGGGCTTGGAGAGGTTCTGCAACATCTCAGAGCTTGGCCAGACCTTGAAAACGAGGAAAAAACTTTTCCTTGTGGTCACTCCTCGTGGAATTCCAGTCCCTCCCTGTTCCCCTGGGCCTGTCAGGGTCAGAACCGGGGATGGCTCCAGTTTGCCCAGTTACAAACCAGTCAGGATCTGCTGTTTAATGGTGCCTAAACCCTCCCCCAGCGGCAGTGAAACAACCAAACCCCCAGGAGAGATGGATTGAAGAGCTTTAACTGGTGTCACACGTTTATTATCCTGTCCCTGGCTGTCCCTGCAGGAATGACAAGTCTTTAATTCTGTGATCCAATGACGGGATCACGGGGCCACCCCCCTCAGCAGCCTTCCCGCAGCGAGAAAACAACAAATCCAGGCTCAGCCAGGCATTCCTGGCTTTTCAAGCTGTCGTTTGAGATGTACAAACATTCCTGGGCGGGGGGAGAGGCTTTTCTTCTCCTGGTTTTTTATTCTTTTGTGGCAGCTGAACACGGCTCTGGGTGGGATCAGAGCTGCTTTTCCCTGCCCTGCTCCCCCTTTCCCATCAAACTCCATCTCCTGCCCCACTGAGAGGCACCACTTGGCACAGCAGTGATTATTTATTGTTATTATTTGGTATTATTTATTGTTATTCTTGCTGCTGTTTCTGCTAAACCGGGGTTACCCAGCAGCAGGGTGGGGCAGGGACTGGGGGGGTTTGGAAATACAAACTGGGGGTACTGGAAATCCAGACTGGGGGTCTGGAAATCCAAATTGGGGAATTTGGGAATCCAAATTAGGGGGTTTGGAAATCCAGAGTGAGGGGTTTGGAAATCCAGAGTGAGAAGTTTGGAAATCCAAATTGGGGGTACTGAAAATCCAGATTGGGAGTTTGGAAATGCAGATTGGGGATAATGGAAAACCAGACTGGGAGTGCTGGAAATCCAGATTAGGGGAATGGAAATCCAGATTGGGGGTTTGGAAATTCAGGCTGAGGGGTACTGGAAATCCAGATTTGGGGTTTGGAAATGCAGATTGGGGGTTTGAAAATCCAGGTTGAGGGGGTTGGAAATGCGGATTGGGGTAATGGAAATCCAGATTGGGGGTTTGGAAATCTGCAACCTGCAAATGGAAGGGCAGGAGGGAGAGGGAGAGGGACTGGGGTGGGATCAGTGAGATTTGGGGTGCCAATTCCAGATTTATTAAGGAGTCCCTGCACTCTGCATTTCGTAACTGTGAATCTGTTTTGTCTTTCACACTCGCTGTGGTGGGCAAAGAACTGGGTGAAATAACAGTGAAAATAACAAAGAAATACTCTTGGAGGAGGAATAATTGTAATAATAGCAATAATAAATAGCAACAATAAATAGCAATAATAGTAGTAATAGTAATAATAAATAGTGATAATCATAATAGTAGTAATAGTAATAATAATAATAACAACAACAACAAAATAACAATAAAAATTAAGATTTTTTTTTTTTTTAATAGAGGTTCAGGAACATCCCAGGGCTGGAGGTCTGAGACACACTTCCCCTCACCTCTCACACACAAACCAAAGCCCAGCTTTATTCCCCTGTTGCACAAAAGCTGCTTTAAAGCCAAGCCCGGGTGTTTTATGCTGTCAGCCAGAGCCTCTGCCCATGTTTTATTCATGTGTCACTCTCCTGTTCATTGCTAAGGGTTTACAAATGCTTCATCAATTATTAACAGCCTGCTACCTGCTTGGGGCTTGTTGTTGTTGTGTCTCTTTTCTTTTTTTTTTNTTTCTTTTTTTTTTTTTTTTTTTTTTTTTTTTTTATATAAAGAGGTGTTGGGAGGGTGGAGGAGAGAGCTACAAATGTAAGAAAACAAATTAAAATAGGAATTCAATAATTTACAGCCGCTCACTGCATGATTCCGAGTGAGTTCATGTTTAAAGGAAAGCAGCTGCAGCAGAGATAATTGAATTAAGGGTTTGCAGTTGTTTCCAGAGCTTGTGTGATCCCAGCGAAGGGGAAACACACACAAGTGTTTGAGGAGAAATCTAGGAGTGTGTTTAGCCCTGTGTCACAGCCTGGAGTGAAATTCAGCCAAGGGATGAGGATCCCATCGTTGCAGGAATAAAAGTGGAAATTCCAGTGCCTGGTGGAAGTTCCACTCCCCCACAGCAGCTCTGAGGAGCTCTTCCCCTGATGGTTCTGCTTTTTCATCAGCTGCCACCTGGGAAACTCTTCAAACCTGGCTGTTCTCCAGGTTAAAAGGTTAAAAAATAAAAACTGGGCCCCGATTTCCTTCTCCTTCCCTTTCCCCCATCTTCTGAGGTGAACTAATTCCTGCTGAATCACCACGGTGCTTCCATCCTCCCATCACTTTCCCATCTTTGTGTTCAGCAGGAAATCAGAAGCCAACACCAAGGAGTGTCACAATATTAAGTGGAAAATTATTGCAGGGCCATGAATATTTTAAAAAATCTCGCTGCACTTTTTCTCTCCTTTCTCTCTGAGGTTCTTGCTCTGTTTTCCCCTCAGAGCAGCTGCAGGAAGAGGAACAACAGTGAAATAAATCCTGACAGATTTACCAGAGTCTCCTCCTCTGAATTCCCCAGAGAAACACAAGAATGAATCCTTTTCTTCCTGCTTCTTATTTTCCTAGAAGGCAGCAAAACAACAAACATTTGCCTTTTTAATTTCCATTAGTGGCGTGTTGAGATGTTTATAAACTCTCTGAGAGCTGCTCTTTCCAGAAGGAGCAGAGCAGAGCTTCTTCCTTCTCCAGAAGAACAAACTCAGAAGAAAATTTTGCAAAATTGACTGAAAATTTGGGCAAATGCCTTCAGAGTGGGTTGGGCAGCTGGGAGAGCCCTGGGGCAGAAATCCCCATTTGGATTTTCCCCCTCAGAGTTCAGTGGGTGCTTGCTGGTGGGAACAGCAATCCTGCGATAATCAGAGCTGCTCATCCTGGCAAAAACAACCCCAAAAAGTGCAAAATGGGTTTTGCTGGAAGGTCTTGGCTGTCCCCAGTGCTGGGAGAGCCCTGGGGCAAAAATCCCCATTTTATTTAGATTTTCCCCCTCAGAGTTCCTTGGGTGCTGTGCCCATGGGAACAGCAATCCTGGGGTGTTCAAAGCTGCCTATTCTGACAAAAACAACCCCAAAAAGTGCAAAATGTGTTTTGCTGGGAGGTCCTGGCTATTCCCAGTGCTGGCAGGGCCCTGGGCCAGAAATTTTATCTGGATTTTCCCCTCAGAGTTCAGTGGGTGCTGTGCCCGTGGGATGTTGGTGGGAACAGCAATTCTGGGGTGTTCAGAGCTGCCTGTTCTGACAAAAAAAACCCCAAAAAGTGCAAAATGTGTTTTGCTGGGAGGTCCTGGCTATTCCCAGTGCTGGCAAGGCCCTGGGCCAGAAATTTTGTCTGGATTATCCCCCTCAGAGTTGAGTGGGTGCTGCTGGTGGGAACAGCAATTCTGGGGTGTTCAGAGCTGCCTGTTCTGACAAAAAAAACCCCAAAAAGTGCAAAATGGGCCGTGCTGGAATTTCCTGGCTGTTCCCAGTGCTGGCAGGGCCCTGCTGGGGTCTGAGCCCCCTGGCCTGGAGGGATTTCCCTTTTCCCTGGAATACCAAGGTCCCTGGGGGACTTTGTGGGGTGCCCTGGGGGCTGCAAAGCCCCTCTCGGGGTACCCCGACCCCACAGCTCTCCTGGAAGCTCTGCTGGCATTAATTGCTGTCCCTGTTGGGAATTTCAGAGCTGGCACCATCTCTGGTGCCATCCCGTTAATTGCAGCAGCCAATTAACAGCGGTTCATTAGCACAGTGCCCCTGGGACAATGAGCTCCCCACACCTTCCCTGTCACCCGGGATGTCCCCAGCCCCATTTCCAGCTGATCCCATCTGCAGCTCCCAGCTCCAAGCCAAAGTTACTTTTGTTATTCCCTGAGCTTTATTGCTTTTCTTACCGTGCCTGTCTCCCGCTTTTAAAATCTGAATTTTTCATTTTAACTCGAATTGTGCTTTATGATGTATTTATATAGTTTTAAACTAACTTTTATACTTACAGGCAAGCAATTACTGCACCAGAGGAGCCCAGAGTTAATATTTTTGGGTTTGAAGCCTCACTTTATTTGAGACTATATAAATAAGATTCTCATGAAGTATTTATACAGCCTAAGCCAGCTCTGGGAAGAAAACAAAAGCAATGAGTAAATAATGAAGAATCAGATTTGTGCTTTTTCATTTTCAAAACTGTGTGAATTTTTAACTTTTTAAAGGGAAATCAAAGCTTTGTTCCCCCTCGTGCTGCTGTGGGGTTTTCACTCTGCCAGCCCTGCACTCCTGAGTTTTTTTTGTGCCAAATTTTGCCACAGTTATTCTCTTTTTGCCCTAAATTTGCAGAGTGCCCAACACCTCCAACTCTGTTGTGCAGCAGGGAGAGCTGAGCTTTTCCAGAATGAGACTTAAAATAAACCAAATTCAGCAGTGTAAACAACTGCCACTCTACACCAGGTAATTATGTCTTCTCGAGATATCATTTGCATATGCATTTATACCTCCATGAGTGTTCTTAGAGACTTTAATTAAAAATTAGGCTTTCATTTCCATGATTTCATCCCTTTCTGCTACTCCCACTGTTTTTTAATTTCATTTCAGGGGCCCTTTCTCCACAGAGGGGTTTTTGATGACCCTTCAATGTCTTCTAAAGACATTTCTCCTGCAGGCACTGAGTGTGATTTGATTTAGCTCCCCCCACCTCCATCCCCTCTTTCTGGGTGTAGCATTAAGCCATGATTCAGCACATTGCCATCACCTAAAAATCAAATTTCAGCAGCTCTGATTCCTGCTGGTTGTGCTGAGATCAATAGCTGGGAGCACCCTTCACCCCTGGAGCGAGGAGTGACCCCCACGTCCTCCAGGAGCAGCTGGAAATTCAATGCAGCTCCTGGGGTGAGGGGCCATTCATGCCCTGAATAAAAAAGGATTTGTTTTTTTTTTTAAGCTTTTCTGCCTCACTTTACACAAATTGGTTTTCTCAAAAGGGTCTGAGTCCTTCAGAGTTTGTGCTCTGTCACTGTGGTGGGGATGTGGGGAGAGCTGGGGAGAATCTCCCCCAGTGGTGCTTCCCTGGGCGCTGCACCCACATCCCTGATCCCAAACTGATCCCAAATCTCCCCTGGGAAGCTGCTCCCTCACCCTGGCCTGGCTTGGGAATGTCCAGAGGGAATTAATCCCTAAATTTCACCTGGGAAGCTGCTCCCCATCCTATCCTGGCTTGGAATTAATCCCTAAATTTCACCTGGGAAGATGCTTCCCATCCTATCCTGGCTTGGAATTAATCCCAAATCTCCCCTGGGAAGCTGCTCCCCATCCTATCCTGGCTTGGAATTAATCCCAAATCTCCCCTGGGAAGCTGCTCCTCATCCTATCCTGGATTGGAATTAATCCCAAATCTCCCCTGGGAAGCTGCTCTCCCATCCTGTCCTGGCTTGGAATTAATCCCAAATTTCACCTGGGAAGCTGCTCCCTGTCCCTGGCCTGGCTTAGGAATGTCCAGAGCATTTCCAAGGGAATCAATCCCTAAATCAGCCTGGGATCTGCTCCAGTGGGACAAGCACATGGATCCCTTTAAACTCCGTGATCTGGAATATTCCTTGGGAATCCCCTGATGTTGCTGCAGGTCTTGGCAGCGCAGATAAAGGATTTTTATCCCCTCAGGAAGAATGGGCAGGGACTCGTGGTGTCCCTGTTCGCAGCTCCAGACACCACCCCCATAAACAAACTGCTGTCCCTCACATCCCCTTCACTTCTGGAAAAGAAAAGGTTGCAAATTTTGTCATGAAACTGAAAAAAAACCCCTTCTTTTCCAAGCTGGTGTTTCATGCAGGATGAACTGCTGGCTTTGGATAGAAAACTCTTTGCCAAACCTTGCTGTGGGTCACTGCTGCTGCTTTGAAATGTTCCTTTCCCACCCACTTTGGGGCTGTTTCTGCCCTTTCAGTGATGCTGATGAACAATTGACAGAGCCTTGAAACTGTCAATATTGGTGTTGTGTGGGCAAAAAGAAAAGAAATCGGGTTCTGAATGGCCAAGTGTGGGATTTCATCTGAGGCAGAACAGCCCTGGAAAGTCTAAACAGACTCCACAAGGTCACAGAAGAAATTCCATTTTCTACCTTGAGACTCCCAGGCCCTGCAGGCCCATCCTTCTTCCTTGCAGTCATTTCTTGTCAAGTGGGAGAAGCTCAGGAGCATTTTCGGTGCCCACCTTTAAATGAGATGAGTTGTTGAACTCGGAGGGAACACAGGATATTAAGGAAACACAGCTGGTTCTGCTGTAAATGTGCCTGTGGCTGCAACAGCCACCGTGGGCTCTTTTATTGATATTATTCTGTCTTGTTTGCTCGCCTGCTCTTTCTCCCTGTCTTCATTGGCAAAATCAATCTCTCCTGTCTTCCTCTTTCTTGGTTTTTTTTTTTTTTGTTTTATTAAACCATTGTTGCCTTTTGTTGTGAGGCGAGAATTGATCCCTGGCGAGCAGGAAGAGCCATAAATAGAGGGAATCACAGCAGAGGGAGTTGGTGTTTAACAGGTTACAGCAGCAAAGGACAAACCCTCAGGGGAGATCTGGGATCTTCAGGTGTCCCAGGGGAGATTCTGGGTGTTGAGGTGTCTCAGGGGAGATTTTGGATTGCTCAGGTGTCCCAGGGGAGATTTTGGATTGCTCAGTTGTCCCAGGGGAGATTTTGGGTTGCTCAGTTGTCCCAGGGGAGATTTCCTCACCCAGAGGATCCATTCAGGTGTCCCAGGGGATATTTTGGGTGTTGAGGTGTCTCAGGGGAGATTTTGGGCTGCCCAGGTGTCCCAGGGGAGATTTCCTCACCCAGAGGATTCATTCAGGTGTCCCAGGTAAGGTTTCCTCACCCAGAGCAGGGCTCTTTGGGCTGAACCTCAGACAGAGAAATTTGGGATCAACAGAACTGAGGAGGTGAAAGGGAGGAAATTCCCATATTGGTGATACCAGAGGGAAAAGCTGAAATTACCCACGAGGCCTTTCCAGCAGGGTTTGGCCACGGAACCTGCACCAGAGGCTCCTAAACAAAACCCAAAAATTCTCTGGATATTGGAGAATGTTCTGGATAACACCCCCAGGGTTGGGAACTCTGCAATCAGGGTGTTGAAGTGGCCTCTTCCCAAATTTCCAGAGTGTGAATGAGGATTTAACCCCTTGGCTAGGCTGCACTGAGGTTTGTCCCAGCAATTCCGAGCTGTTCCACCTCTCTCTGCCATCCAGCACTGGTTGGGTTTGGTTTTTTCCCTCCTGAAGTGAAAGAAATCACAGAGGCACAAAGAGCCACAGTCCAGCTGCTCCTGAGATATTTCACTTCTGCAGAACTGCTGCAGCTCAGGACTCCACAGCAATTAACAATAAGTGAATTACAAAGAAAAATCAGCTGTGAGGACGCAGAGTAATTGGGCTGGAAGGGGAAAAATAATAAAGTGGATTCATATTTTGAGGCGTTCTCCTAATAAATAAAAAGGAGAAGTGCTCTGCAACCTCTCTATTTCTGCTTCATCCAGAGCCATGCTCACGGCAGGGTGATTCATGTGCTCAAAGACAGGATCTGAGCAGATAATGGTTTGCCAATTCCCTGAGCTGCTGGCAGGACACAGAAGGTTGTCCAATTAATCCCTCTTGTTTGGATTAATCATTTCAGGCTGCTCCGTGCAAGAGGCAGCGGCCAAACAAGAGCAGAGGAAATGTCCCTTAGGAGGGATTGCACTCAGGAAAGAACTTGGGGCTAAATCAGTGCCCTGAATTCATTCAGTTCTATCCCCAATTAAATCAAAATCCCTCTCCTGCTCACGCCCAGTCTCTAGCAGGTATTGATTAAAATAAATCATGTGCAAAAAGCTGATCCAGCTGGTGGGTACAGGAATTACTCACCTGGTGGGGGACAGGAATTATCCAACTGGTGGGTACAGGAATTACTCACCTTGTGTGGTACAGGAGTTATCCACCTGGTGGGGTACAGGAATTATTCACCTTGTGGGAGACAGGAATTACTCACCTACTCACCTGGTGAGTACAGGAATTATCCCTTGTTTGGGTACAGGAATTACTCCCCTGGTCACCTGGTGGGTACAGGAATTATCTACCTGGTGGGTACAGGAATTATGCCCTGTTTGGGTACAGGAATTATCTAATTGGTGGGTACAGGAATTACCTGGTGGGGTACAGGAATTACTCACCTACTCACCTGGTGGGTACAGGAATTATCCCTTGTTTGGGTACAGGAATTATCTAATTGGTGGATACAGGAATTATCCAATTGGTGGGTACAGGAATTATCCAACTGGTGGGTACAGGAATTATCTAATTGGTGGGTACAGGCATTACCTGGTGGGGTGCAGGAATTACTCACCTACTCACCTGGTGGGTACAGGAATTATGCCCTGTTTGGGTACAGGAATTATCTAATTGGTGCATACAAGAATTACCCAGCTGGTAGAGTACAGGAATTATCCAACTGGTGGGGTACAAGAATTACTCACCTGCTGGGTACAGGAATTATGCCCTGTTTGGGGGAGGCTCTGTGCCCAGCTTGTCCTGTTTGCTCCTCCCTTTGTCCCTTGCCCAGAACTCCATTTCCAGCTCCTTCCACGCCTCGGACAGAGCCGAGAAGGAACCCAAGGCTGACCCGGCCGAGATGGATCCCCAGAGCTGCTCTCATTTATGAATGCACCTTCTGAAAGCATTCAGATGGCCCCAAGATAAGCGTGGAACGAGACACAGAATTAGACCAGCTGAGCAGGATTTGTGCCTGGTTTGGTACAAAGGTGTGGCTGCCCTCATTTGGGGCATTTTGGGGCACATTCGGCAGGAATTGGCTGCTCCCCTTTGGTGTAAAGTTGCTTTCACACATTCAGAGGTGTTCTGGAGCAGGGAGGGGCCTCCTGGGGGTGGCTCTGACCTTGAAAGGCTCTTTCAGAGCAACCTTGATTTACCTGTGTTAATTGTGTCACCTGTGTTCATTGTTTCACCTGTGTTGTTTTACGTTCATTGTTGCCTCACATGCGTTCATTGCTTCACCTGCATTGTTTCACCTGTGTTAATTGTTTCACCTGCATTAATTGCTTCACCTGCATTGTTTCACCTGTGTTAATTGTTTCACCTGCATTAATTGCTTCACCTGCATTGTTTCACCTGTGTTAATTGTTTCACCTGCATTAATTGCTTCACCTGCATTGTTTCACCTGTGTTAATTGTTTCACCTCCATTGTTTCACCTGCCTTAATTGCATCACATGCATTAATTGTTTCACCTGTGTTCATAGTTTCACCTGTGTTAATTGCATCATGTGCATTGTTTCACTTGCATTGTTTCACCTGCCTTAATTGTTTCACCTGCATTGATTCACCTGCCTTGTTTCACCTGTCTTAATTGCTTCACCTGCATTGTTTCACCTGTGTTCATTGTTTCACCTGCCTTAAGTGCATCACATGCATTAATTGTTTCACCTGCATTGTTGTACTTGCATTCATTGTTTCACCTGTATTAATTGTGTTCATTGTTCCACCTGTATTAATTGTTTCACCTGCATTGTTTCACCCGTGTTCATTGTTTCACCCGTGCTAATTGCCCCACCTGCATTAATTGCCAATTAATTGCAGGCTGCAGCAAACAGGTTTCAATCACCCTGAGAAATCCCCTCCCTCTCCTCGAGGGCATTTTGAGCTTTGCAGAGGAGGGGTCGAGGAATGGGTTAAAAACGCGTTTTCAGCCGGGTTCTGCCCCGCAGCCCAGTTTGGTGTTTGCACACCCCAGATCGATGCCGGGACCTGCAGCCACCCCGAGCTGCTGAATATTGGATGAGTTTTTTGGCAGGTCAGGGATTATGGATGTTCCCGTTCCCAGCCATTCCCAGCTCGTTCCAGCAGGACCCCACAGCTGGAACAGGCGGCAAAAATTCCATGTGAACACTCAGGGGTGAGAGCAAGCTCGCTCTGGGTGTCACTGAAACCACAATTACATCTCGTTACAGACGAGAGCAATTCCTAATTGCAGCTAATTGCTGAGGAGGGCAAATGATCGGCAGGCACTTAAATGCACCTTTAATTTATTAAGAGAAATAAGAATGGAAGTTCAGTCCCCGGAGGGAAAGGCTTGTGTGGGGCCAAGCTCAATTATCCCTTATTTCCAGGTTTAAAATGGAGATTTGTAAAGGAGAACCCAGAACTTTCCATGGCTGGGGGGAGCCTGGGACAGGTACCAGTGTCCTGCTGGAGGTGACAGTGACAGATCTGGGATCTCTGGGACAATCCTCTGTCCTGGCACAGAATTTGGGATTCCTGCTGGAATTCCTGCAAGGGCTGGGAATTCCTTGTTTTCCTTTACCTGGACAATCCTGTCCTGGCACAGAATTTGGGATCCTGCTGGAGGTGACAGTGACAGGTCTGGGATCCCTGGGACAATCCTGTCCTGGCACAGAAATGGGGTTCCTGCTGGAGGTGACAGTGACAGGTCTGGGATCTCTGGGACAATCCTCTGTCCTGGCACGGAATTTGGGATTCCTGCTGGAATTCCTGCAAGGGCTGGGAATTCCTTGTTTTCCTTTACCTGGACAATCCTGTCCTGGCACAGAAATGGGGTTCCTGCTGGAGGTGACAGTGGCAAGTCTGGGATCTCTGGGACAATCCTCTGTCCTGGCACGGAATTTGGGTTCCTGCTGGAGGTGACAATGCCAGGTCTGGGATCTCTGGGACAATCCTCTGTCCTGGCGCAGAAATGGGTTCCTGCTGGGATCTGGCGGATCTGTCTCTGATTTTCCAGCCCCCACAGCCACCCACCCCTGGTTTTCCCCGTGTGTTCCTGGTTGCTGCTGCAGCACTCAGGGCTCCGGGGGCCTGGCTGGGTGGGAGCGGGGCCAGGGCTGAGCTGTGAGCTCAGAGGGTCCCTGCTGAGGGCAGGGATGGGGAAGGACCCGGTGGGAATTGTGTAATTCCTGTTTTCCATCCTGCTCTCACCCTGAGTTTGGGGTTGTTTCGCTGCATTCCCTGGTCTCTGTCCATGGTGCCAGTTCACCTCTCTTGGAGCACTTCTCTCTCCCCACACCGATATCCTGATCTTCACTGCTTTATAGATATCCTGCTGAAATTCGGCTGAGCCTTTGGAATAATCCCAAACCATCCTCCTTTTATGTCCCCAGCCCTGTTCCCACAGGCTCTGAGCGAGAGGAACGCCGATTCTCCTCCTTTCCCACCTCTGAACATCAGAGTGACACGGAATTCAACTGCCAGTCTTGGCACAGTTAGAGCCCAGAGCCTGCAGGCATCCTGCCTTAGGCTCAGTGAGCTGGAAATTCAGATTATCTGAGCACGAGGTGCAGCTTCTCCAGGTGAATGCAGCCCCACCTTCGTGTCTGTGTGCACACCCCAGGTTAAACCTGCTCCGAATCCAAAATAAAGAGCCAATAAATCCAGCAGACAAGAATATTTCCCATCCCTCCAGTTATAATCAGCTGTGGAAGAGAGGCTTGGAGGTAACAAATCACCTGCCCAATCTTTAACCCCAATTACCAACTGCTTGTGCTCATCCATAATTGTCTTCCTTGAGAACTCTTTCTGCTGGGGAGGTGCATGATGGATTGAAGTGGTGCCTGCCCGTGGACAGCTCCAAAGTGATGCATTGTTTGCAGGTTCCAGTTTCCTAAGCCACAGGTATTAGCAATCCTAGAAAGGCTGGTCTGGAACAGAGACCAGACAGAGCTAAATGGACAAAACAGGTTTTTATTGAAAGGTCTTCAAAGGACACACATTGGGCAGCACAAGAGCCTGGCCAGGGCTACCCCAGGTTGAACCCAAGATCACGGAATCACAGAACCACCAGGTTGGAAGAGACCTTCAAGATCATGGAGTCCAACCCAGCCTCAACACCTCACCCAAACCCTGGCACCCAGTGCCACACCCAGGCTTTGGTTAAACACACCCAGGGATGGTGACTCCACCACCTCCCCGGGCAGAACATTCCAGAACTTTATCACTCTTTCTGTGAAAAACTTCTTCCTAATATCCAGCCTAAATTTCCCTTGGAGCAGCTCGAGTGTCCTCTGGTTGTGTCAGTGCTGCGTGGAGACAGAGCCCAGCCCCAGCTGAGCACAGGCACCTTTCAGGGGTCACAGAGTGCTGAGGTCACCCCTGAGTCTCCTTTTCTCCAGGCTGAGCACCCCCAGCTCCCTCAGTGGTTCCTCACAGGGTTTGTGTTCCCAGCCCCTCTCCAGCCTCATTGCCCCCTCTGGACGCGCTCAAGAGTTTTTACATTTTATAAGTTCTGGTTCATTACATATTGGGTTCAATTGTCCAATTACAGCTCCAGGCCATGGAGTTTCAATCCCCTGGCTGTTTGTGCTGTTTGGATAATGGCTGTCCTTGATTCTGCAGCTGGGAAGGGATTGTTTTGTCTGACTGCCCTGTGAAGGGAATCTACCAACACCTAACACGAAGTTTCAGAGTTATGTACCAGGCAGCAGAGAATCTGAAAAACATAAAAGCTAAAACCCAAGGCATCACCATGTTTTCTCAGTTATCTTGAACTCTGCTCTCCCTGCCTTGAGCAGATCCTCGCTTTCAGCTGTTTTATTTCTTTTGATTCCACGTTTTCTCAGTTATCTTGAACTCTGCTCTCCCTGCCTTGGCCTCCTGGGGCTGTGATGTGACAGTGCCAGCCAGGAGAGGCCAGGCCACTTTCATCTGCTGATTTGTGGAGCTGGTGCTCGGCAGCCTTGAAGTGCCTCGTGCCTGCTCTTCAGAGTGGCTGCAGGTCTCAGAATGTCACTTTGTGTCACTCTGAGTGCCTGTCACTCCAGTGGCAGGGATTTGCTGTGCTCTGACATCGGGAAGGGCTGGGCCAAATCTTCTCCTGGAGCACCTGTGGTCACTCTGATCTCAGTGGCTCCATCTGGATCCTCCTTGACAGGATCCTTCAGAAGGGTGGAACCCACAGGAGTCCCAGGCTTGTAGAAGTGCAAATCATTGTGAACTGAAAACACAACTGCAGCGGGAAGTGGGGCAGGAGAAGTGAGGGGATGCTGGCAATTCTCTGGGATTTCCTCCTTTCTCTGGAGTAAGAGCCTACAAGGAGATGTGGGACT
>VXAX01004965.1:142294-158987 GCA_013399835.1 Leptocoma aspasia
TTCTATATCCAAACTTGCTTCCACCTCTATTCCTTTCTCAGTTTCTACATTCAAAAATCTTTCTGCCAAGCACAAATATCTGTGAGACTTTCTTGTCAAACTTTCATCCATCCCAAACACAGATTTATTCAGAAATCCTGAGGGACCTGACCTGCACTCACACAAAACCACAGCCAGAGTAGAATCCATCCCCCAGCTCCTTATTCCAGTATTTAATAACCGTGTGGGCAAAACCACGGTTCTAGCTTAAACTGTACCACACTGACCTTTTGTGATTGGAGAACAGTGACATGAATATTGTAATGTTAGTAGTTAGGACAGGCTGTAGGTAACAGTAAAGGTATTGATTGGTTGTTAGGTATTAAGATGCTCAGTAAAGAAAAGTATTTAATGTACTGTAACCAGAACTAAAGGGACTTCAGGCATGCCTACAGCTTGTGCTGATGGCTGTAGGCTGGGCTCTGTCACCCACGACCCCTGATTGCTGTCTGGATAGAATAAACAGCATTTTAAAGAGCCCTCTGGAGTCCCACATCTCCTTTTATGCTCTTACTTCTGGGCTCTTGAGGAGCCTTCTGAGTGCTGGGCTCCAGCCTCCAAAGCAGGATTTATCTGCTGCAGCCTTGGCTTTCTTGGAGGATTAATTCACTTAATCATAACTGTTTTCTGCAAGCATTTTAATCAGCTGCTAATCCTCATCTCTTCCTTCACATTAGCTAATTAAATCAAGTTATTATTTTTAAGTGCTCCCTCAAAGCCAATGATTCTGATGGAAATGGGTGAGGAGGTCTGTGAAATGTCCTGGACAGGATTCTGTTCTTTTGGGGGCTTTTGATGGCTTTTATTTAACATTCCTGTGGCAGTTTAGGAAACACCCTCATTCTTCATGTTGTACAAGGAGTCAGTTCTGTGTTCTTGTTTTTATTCATAAAGACAGATAATAAAATTAATGCCTTTGGTGGTGGTAGCAGATCACCCCCCGCAGCTTTGAAGCAGATCTTTGTGATAAATGAAGTTACTCGCCAAAAATAGCAATAAACAAATTACACAAGCAGAGTTTAATCTGCATTGAATCCCCACAGACGTATCTGGGAAAGCTTGTTAGAAATAATTGTGGTTTTGTTCCATTCCTCCCTCCCCTCAGGTTTTGGTAGAGCAGATAACAGCAGCAGAATCCTCTCGGTGGGAATTCATCTGGTGCCTCCTGCAGCCACCAGAGCGGTTTTGGGGAGTTTGTTCTGCTCCCAGCTGGGACATCCTGGGACCCCTGGGGGCTGTGGGCACCCAAACACTGCCCAGGGCTCAGAAAGGAAATTATATTTTCAATTCTGCACCCCTGGGACCCCTGGGGGCTGTGGGCACTGCCAAGGGCTCATAAAGCAAATTATCACTTAATTTCTGCATACCTGGGACCCCTGGGGGATGTGGGCACCCAGACACTGCCCAGGGCTTATAAAGCAAATTATCTTTTCATTTCTGTACCCCCTGGGGGCTGTGGGCACTGTCCAGGGCTCATAAAGCAAACTATATTTTCATTTCTGCACCCTCTGGGACCCCTGGGGGCTGTGGCACCCAAACACTGCCCAGGGCTCAGAAAGGAAATCCACAACAGCTTGGGCAAAACAAGATGAGACAAACCTGCAGTTATTTAAAATAGGATAGAGCCAGGGATTTTAAAATGGCTGGAATTCTGGAATACAGGTAATACTGGGAGTTAATGCATTTGCATTCATTGCTCTTCCAGGCTTTAATAGTTTATTATTTAATATTATTATCACATGGAGTAGTAAGGAAACAGTGAAATAATGAAATTAATTGACTTCAGCTTCCCATTGCCCATCACATATGACTGGATGCTCCCTTCCTGTTCTTCCCCTCACCCCGGACAATTCTGGAAATTCTTGGTCATTGTGGTTTTTTCTAAAAAAGGAGATTTTATCCTGGTTCTGTCCCGTTTCGCCCTCGCTGTGTTTTCCCCATTTTCCATGTGGAGTGATATTTTGGCTGGCACACTGAGCTGTGCAGTAACAGCTGTAAAATCTCCTTGGTGACATTTCTGCAGAGGGAAAAAACAAATCTGTCAGGGAAGTGATGCTCAGAAACACCAGCTTTGTCCTGGCATGGCTCAGGGCAAATCTTTTGGGATTTGGGAATAGGATATATTTTATTCCCAAGGAATATTTTACTCCCAAACCCAAAGTGAATCTGCTGTTCCAGAGAGCAGCACAAACACTCCTGGGCTTGCCCCTCCTCAGCCAGGACTGTCAAACCTGGTGCTGGTTAAGGATTCCGAGATAAATTTTACCTCTGGGAAATCTCCAGGTATTTCATTACATTTCTGGAATAATTGCCCTCCCCTTTTGCTCATTTCTAGGGGGAAAGATAACACCTCTCTTTCATTAACGACCCTTCTTTTATCTAAATTATTTAAATACGAGGCGAGGTCCCTGCTCATCCTGCTGCAGTATAGGCAGCCCTATACTGAGCTAAGGACACTTCTAAATGAGATTTAATAATATAGCAGGACATTTAGCATATATTAATTAAATATCAGCAGCTGGTGGGGAGAGCCCTTGCTGGGAGTGAGTTCAGAGGAATGGAAGTGCCACATAATTACCCAAACCTGCAGAAACAATGGAGGTGCAATTACTTTTTTATTAACACATTACACTGCCGAGGAATTTAATTACTGCCCAACTACAATTCTGTGCAGTGGCAGAGTTGAGGTGGAGAGGAGCAGTGCAAAAGGGTTTGGAATCTCCTCTGGGAGAGCAGCTCTGGCAGCCCAAGAACTTGGAATAAAAGCTGGGCTTGAGGTTGGGAATAAGGCTCTGGTGGTCCAGGGCTGCACTCATGGAGTGATCCTGAAAATTGGTGTGAAATCCGGACATTTCTGAGTGCCATCAGCACAGAAATGTGAAATCTGGACGTTTCTGAGTGCCATCAGCACAGAAATGTGAAAGTTGGACATTTCTGAGTGCATCAGCATAGAAATCCTGTGTGAAATCTGGAAATATCTGAGTGCCATCAGCACAGAAATCTTGTGTGAAATCTGGAAATTTCTGAGTGCATCAGCACAGAAATTTGAAATTTGGACATTTCTGAGTGCCATCAGCACAGAAATCCCTGCTGGCAGCCACACATTTGGAGTTCTGCCAGGCCAAAGAGGGATTTTTGTCCTTCCCTCCAAGCCAAGTTGCCTCAAGCCTCACCCTCTGTGTGTCCTCCAAGCCCTTCCTGGGTGTTCCACCCTTGGCTGAACCACAAACATCTTTTTAGGATTAAAATTCAGCCCCTACAAGGATTGGCATAAAGTCCCTGGAGGTCTGGCAGGATTTGGGGTTTCCAGCCCATTTTCCAGCCCAGAGCTGCAGGGAGAGTCTGAGCACCTGAGAGTTCTTGTCAGGCACCTTGTGAAGGGTCTGGGATCCAGGTTTGTGGGGCTGCTTCTCCTGAGTCCTGAGGTGGGAACACTCAGGATTGCAGCAGCTGGCTGAGCTGCCTCCCCTGAGACAGCAAAAATAAATTAAAGCCTTAATCCTGCAGACCTTTCTCCCTGCAAAATCCTCATTTGTGCCTTTTTTCAGGGCAAAGAAATATTTAGTGGCAGAAGCAGCTCTGTTAACTTATGTTGGTGGAGTCCCTGTTATATTCAACCTGACATAAAATGCCAAGAAATGGCCAAGAATGACATTTAAATGCATGGAATCGACAGCCCTACCTCTAGGTGTGGGTTTGCTGGAGCTTTTTTCCCCCTAAATAATAATGTAAAGCTACATTTGCCATCCAGTTCTGCTACCTTAAAGTACCTTGTTTGACATTTTACTGTGATGAGTGAACCTTTAACAAGGTCATTAGCTTTGAAGGATTTTTCTCCTGGGGCTGTGGCAAGCAGTTTATTCTAAATAGCCAGGAAGAGAGAATAAAATATAAATAAAAATAACACCGTGTAACTGTGAAAGATTTCATTTGTAAAGAACATAAAGTGGAAGTCTCCACGAAATAATCCGGCCCTTCAAGAAGCCAGCAGTCATTGAAATGAATAAATCCAGGCACAGCAGAATAACTCCATAAAAATAACAACAAACTCCTCGAGGTTTATGGGAGAGGAGGGGAGCTGGGGTAGTTCTGAACTCTGACCATTCCCAGAATTGCCACTCAGCTGGAGAGGGAATGGGAGCAGAGCGAGAACAGGAATAAAAATGGTCAGATTCTCACTGCAAAAGGCAGTGGGCTGAGATCCTAATCTGGGTTTTTCTTGAATTTCGGGACTGGGAGAAGGCAAACCCCAGGAACTGCAAGCTCAGAGCTGCCAGTTCCCAATGGCTGCTTTGATTATTGATCAGGGAGAGGCCAGGGGTGCCTGCTGCGGGTCCACACCGAGCTGCAGGGCTCTAATGCTGACCTCCCACAAAGCTCTGGCACTGCTGTGTGCAGGGACGCTTTACCAGAGGGTTAAAATGAGATTGCCCATGAGCAATTCCAAGGGAATGAGGTGGGAATGTGCTCACCCTGCCCAGCTGTGCCTCCAGGAGGCACCTGGGCTGTGCTGCTCCATCTGATGCCTTGAGAGACTGCCCTGGAACAGAGGCTACATGGAGTTAAAGGATAAAGCAGGGATTTATGAAAAGGATTTCCTCCATGGATCCACCTTGGGCAGCACAAGAGCCCAGCCAGGGCTGCACCCAAGATGAACCAAAATGGTCCCAAAATGGACACCGGGCACGGGCTCTGGCACTTTTATCAGTTCTGCTCCATTTGCAGATTGGAGTTCATTGTGCAATTCCAGCTTTAGCCCATCAAGTCCCATCCTTCTTGTTTTCCTCTCTTCAGCCCGCGTTGTTTGTGCTCTTGGGCCTGAGATTTGGATCATTTGTCCTTGGTCCCCAGCTGGAGAAGGAATTGTTTGGTCTCCCTGCTCTGTGCAGAGAGCTCACCATCCCCTGATGTGAAGCCCAGACCCACACACTAAAGCAGCACAGAATCTGAAAAATATAAAAGCCAAAACCTGAGACATCACATCCCTCTGCTGATTTCCTGACATCCTTCACTGCTTTTAGCCCCGAGTGGGAGCGCCCGGCTCCTGCTGGGAACCAGTGGAATCCCATTCCCAGAGGCAGGGAACACCTGGCTGTTTATTTTTCTGGAGATTCTGCCTGAACCTCTCTGGCAAACAGCAGCACCAAGCCCTTGATGTGCTCCCAGCAGCGATTTGTCCTGTGTGGAACTGATCAGCAGCAGTGAGGACAAACTCCTGCAGAGACACAATGCACTGGGACAGAAATGGATTTCAGGCAGGGACAATCCAGGCAGTGGGCAGCAGCAGGAATTCCATTTCCCCCCGTGGATGCTGGCACTGCTTCTGTGTGTCTCTATCCATGCAGGACCTGCCAGGCACTGACAGCTGAGTGGAACAGTGGGAGATCAAGGAAATGCTCCCAGATAGAGCTGGAGATGTCTTTGTCAACTCCCCATCCGCCCTGAGAGCAGCCAAAGCAGAGCACAGCCTAATTGGCTGGTATCTCATTAATTGCATTATTTAGCCAGTCATTATCAATGAGCACGAGAAGGAATTTTCAGATATTTATTTGCTGCCTATAGCACGGGAAACATCTCCTATTTCATACACAAATATGTTGCCTCTTATCTCTCGTCTCACAAGGGATTTGTTTAACCAAGGCTCCGGCTGATACCAGCAGGCTTTTAAATTGAAAAATTGCAATTCTTTCCCCCCCCAACTTTGATACAAGTCTTATCAGCAGGAGGAAGTGACAAAAACATATCTCTTCTCCAAGACAGAGGAAGGATTAGCTGAGCAGCAAAGGAGACTTCGTTTGGTGTCTCAGGAAGGAGAAGAATGGGAGGAAAGCTCTGTCCTTCACTGAGCAAAGGGCTGCTGCTGGGCCTGGCTTTGCAAAGCCGGGCACCTTTGGGCTCCTCCTCAGGCTGAAGGGGTTTTTTTATTATTATTATTGAAGGTTTATTTAATTATTGCCAGGGTTCTCAAGGGGTGAAAGGTGTGAAATAATGGGGAATGCACAGGAACAGCCAAGCAGGAGACAGGGGGATTTGCTGTGCAGATGTCCTTAGCAGCCACTCCATTCCCTGGAATCAGGCACAGGAGTCCCCAATAAATGGATTTTGTTATTTTTAACCACTTCCTCCCAGAATCCCCATCAGGTTACCTGTGATTTTAACAGGAGGAAATTAGGAGGAGGAGCAAAGTCCATGTTTGGTCCTTGCTCTGCTTTTTGATTGAGCTCCAGGCCCAAATTAAGGCCCTAATTAAGGCCCTTTGTTGCTCTCTGTGAGTTCTGCTCCAGGCCTGTGGGTCCAGACTCGTGACTTAATCATTCCAGGGATCGATGGGGGGGATTTGTGATTCAGCTGGATGGAAACTTGGCAGAATGATAATGTGAAATGCTCTCTGATAATCAATATGTGATGGGAAAGAGCTTGGAAGTGCAAAACTCTCCAGATCTGCTACAAGCAGCTGAATTTAGCAGCTTTTCAAAGGGATGGTGGTAAATACTCCAATCAAAAAAAGGGGCTCAGAACATGAGTTGATACCTAAGATCTGTCAGTCTGAAGTATCTTTACATTATGTGGAGATTTCAACTTAATTCCAGCTCCAAGGTGTGCCACAGCTCCAGGGTGTAACATTTCTCTGCCCTTGGACAGAAAACAGTAAATTCAGGGTCTTAATTATCCAGACAGACTTTGAGTATGGAGGGAAATTTATGTGAGATCTCTATTTCCCACTTAAAATTCCACGCCTGCACTTACACTGGAGTGGAATTATTCCCCAGCATGGAATTGCTTCCATCCATCCCAATCTGGATCACTTTTTGCTCTCCTTTAAGGGAAGAGCAGCAATAACTCAATTAAAGTGACATTGTGCTCACGGTGGCTCGTGCCAGCTAATAAATAGTCAGAGCTGTTGGTGCCACGTTCGGGCTCCTCTCCCGTGTTTGAAGAGCGGCACAATTTGACATTTCCTGTGTGTTAAATCTTCCCCGGCAGGCGCCGTGAGCCATGAATTAAGTGTGGAAATTGGAATGGTGTCCTGGGGAGGAGGGGCACTTGTCACACTCCTTGTGATTTGAGTGCCTGCGAGGGGTGGTGGCACTTTTGGGGTGGGGGCAGAGCCCCCCTGGGCCACCGACTTCAAGCAGCACACTGCAAAGGAACTTGTAATTCCTTGCAAATCGCTCTTCCTTCCAGAACAATCAGCATTATTTGATATTAATTACCAGCACCTTTGTGATTTAATAGCCTGCACGAGGAAGAAACATTTCCTTTCAGCTTCCTTCATTCCTGCTTCGCGTCCCTGCAATCCCAAAATGTTTTACAAGTGGCCCTGCTCTGGCTCAGACCTCCCCATCTGTTTGCTTGAATAATAATCAGCATTTATATTCCGACACTGCCCTTTGTGGTGCCTGGTCTCTGCTCAGAACCATCTGCTCAGAATTGCTGGAATTCCCGGATTGGAGCTGTGCCTTTGGCCTGCCTGGGGAACCGGGGAGGTTTTTCCAGCCAGCACCCAAATTCCTGGTTTGATTTCCAAAGTTCTGAGTTCCCCTGCCCCACCTGTGGCCCTGTCTGAATGTCAGGGAGGGAAATCCTTGGATTCGAGGGGCTCTTTGATCTTCCTGCTGGTTTTCCTCTCTCCTCCAGAGGGGGAAAAGCTTTATCTGAGCAAAGGGAAGATCTCACTGCCCGGGGCATGCTGCCCGGGGCATCAGGAGCTGGTGCCAGCCAGGTGAGAACAGTGTCCACTGAAGGAATTGTGTGGGTGAATTATTATTATTATTATTATTATTATTATTATCATTATTATTACTATTACCATCATCATTATCATTATTACTATTATTATTATTATATTACTATTGCTATCATTATTATCATCTTCCTGTTTACTGCCAGGATTTCAACAGATCTTCCTTTGGCTAAATCACATCAATAATAATGAAACCCCTCAGTCTTTCCAGCTTTCCCTCTGTGTCTCGAGCTCTCTTTGCTGTGGCAGCAGGAAGGAGCTGCCTCGTTCACTCTGGAGGATTTAAATTCCCCCCTCCCCTGGATCCTGGTCTCCCATTCCTCTTCTGTGCCTTCGCTGCAGAGGGAAATGGAGAATTTTTGCAGTTCCTCCCCTCAGAAGAGCCATTCAAAGCTTTTAACAACAAATCAGTTCCTGCTTCGATATCAGGAGCTGTGAGAGACACAAAAGTGCCCCAAATTTTTGTGCCTGGAGGTCAAACCCTGCACTCAGCACTATTCCCAGGTGGGCACCACCCAGCCCCACCTGGGCCTGCTTTGAGCTGGGATTGGAGCAAGGGCATCTCCAGAGGTGATCCCAAAGGAATTATTGGATGAATCCCTGATTTTGGTCCATCAGATGCTTTCCAGACCTGTGGAGGCCCTTGGGAGAGCGGGAAATCAGGGACGAACATTGACTTCACCCTCTGTGTTGAGCGGGCTGCAGCCATGCTTTAAATGAAGAACAAATTCTCCTAATTGGTTTTTTTGGCAGATTTTCTGTGATAAATTATTCTCTAACTTTACAGCTCCTTAAACCCGGGTTTGCAGCGCTGTTTACAAACCCACAGAAAGCGATGCCTGAGCGAATAGACAATGAAAGGGATCTTGTAAAGTGCAGTTGTGTGTAATTGCTGCCTGGGAAGCGTCCATGGGGGAGAGAAAAGCTTTCCCCGCTTTTCAGGTTTGACATTCCGAGTGTAAATGTTTGCAAATCTGCCTCTTCCTTCCCTAATTATTTGTTGTTCGCCTGTCTGTTTGCACTGGGAAGGTTTGCAGGGCTGGTCCAACAGCTCAGAAAATCTCTCCCATGGCAGCTCTGGGTCTTCCTGACTTGTGGGGAAAACTTGGGATATTCCAGCCTGTGGGGCAGTTGATGCTTTTTGTGCTTTTTTTAGAGCTCTGTCTGTGCCTTTGCTGTGTTCAACCCTCAGAACTCACAGGCTGGAGCTGCCTCTGGCTCAGTTCTGCCGCAGGAACCCTGAGGTGAGGTTGGCTGTTCCTGTCCCAGCTTTGACAGGGATTCGGGATGAAAAATGACAATTCCCTGCCTTTGCTGTGGGGGTTTGCAGGGGAGAAATGACCAATACTCAGTGAAGCTCTCAGCCCTTCTGATGCCGCAGGTTTTGGCTTTTCTATTTTTCAGACTCTGAGCTGCTTTAGTGTGTGGGTCTGGGCTTCATGTTAAGTGTTAGCAAGTTCTCTGCACAGAGCAGGGAGACAAAACAATTCCTGTTCCAGCCTGGGACCAAGGACAACCATGCAAATTTCAGGCCCAAGAGCAGACACAACATGGACTGAAGAGAGGAAAACAAGAAGGATGGGACTTGATGGGCTAAAGCTGGAATTGGACAATGAACTCCAATGTGCAAATGGAGCAGAACTGATAAAAGTGCCAGAGCCCGTGCCCGGTGTCCATTTTGGGACCATTTTGGTTCATCTTGGGTGCAGCCCTGGCTGGGCTCTTGTGCTGCCCAAGGTGGATCCATGGAGGAAATCCTTTTAATAAATCCCTGCTTTATTCTGGAACTCTGCCCAGCCTCTGTTCCAGCTCAGCCTTCCCAAGGCATCAGCTCCCCCCAGGATGGGAACTCTGTCCCTGTGTGACCCCACAGCTGGGAGGGGACAGGGCTGAGCAGGGTCACCTGAGGGGTTTGGCACTTTATTTTTATTTATTCCAATAAAGGGAGGTGGGAAGGTTTCTCAGCTCCTGCTGTGACCTCTGTGTCACCAGGGCAGCAGGAGCTGAGAAACCTTCCCTGCCCAGGTCAGGGCCACTTCCCAGTGGAGCAGGAAATGCTGGGAATGAGGAATCCTGGTGAGAGGAGTGAGGGATTTGTCTTTCCAAACCAGCTGTGGCTCTGCTGGTGGATAAAACCAGCACTGAGAGAGAAAAGAAACAATGGGGAGGATCCCACTGATTGATGAATGGGAAAAAAAAAAAAANGAAATTGGGATAAAACGGAGGAAATTGGGATAAAAAGGAGGCTGTGTCCTCCAAAAATTGGAGACACCCCAGGGGAATGGCCCATGGCCTCTCCCTTTATTGGAATAAAGTTCCAGGACTCATCTGTCTCCTTTTTGGACATAAACCTCTGGTATTTGAGGGTTAATTTTCCTGACACTGGAAATCCTGGAATCCTGTCTGAGCCCCTTTCGGGGGCTGTGGCGGGGCTGGGGCTGAGCTGTGCTCAGGACACGTCCCAGCAGCTCTGGGGGTGCAGGTGAGGGGACAGGACCTGGGACCTGCAGGACAAATCTCCTTTCTGCTCCTCCCCAGCGCCCTTGGGGATCCTCCCCCGGGTCCCAGACCCCCTCTGGAATGGGATCTGCTCCCAGATTTTGTCTGGGTTCTGCTGGGACACAAGGAGGGACCCCTGGGGATGGTGCCCAAACAAGGAGTGGGTTCCCAGTTTTATTGGGAATTCAGGGTTCTGCTCAGTCATTTCTCTGAGTAAGGAGTGAATTCCCAGAGTTTTATTGGGAATTCAGGGTTCTGCTCAGTCATTTCCCCAAGCAAGGAGTGAATTCCCAGAGTTTTATTGGGAATTCAGGGTTCTGCTCAGTCATTTCCCCAAGCAAGGAGTGAATTCCCAGAGTTTTATTGGGAATTCACAGTTCTGCTCAGTCATTTCCCCAAGCAAGGAGTGAGTTCCCAGTTTTATTGGGAATTCAGGGTTCTGCTCAGTCATTTCCCCAAGCAAGGAGTGAATTCCCAGAGTTTTATTGGGAATTCAGGGTTCTGCTCAGTCATTTCCCCAAGCAAGGAGTGAGTTCCCAGAGTTTTATTGGGAATTCACAGTTCTGCTCAGTCATCTCCCCAAGCAAGTAGTGAGTTCCCAGTTTTATTGGGAATTCAGGGTTCTAGTCAGACAGTTCCCCAAGCAAGTAGTGAGTTCCTAGGGGTTTATTGGGAATTCAGGTGTTTACAGTGAAGTTATTTATGGCTTCACACCTTTCCCTACAAAAGGAAACCCCCCATCAAGAACTCCTAAAATGCTTTTATTTTTTTTTGTTACTTTTTGGCTGGAATTTGCTGACAAAACATCACTGAAATGGCCAATTCCCCTCGGATCCCCCCAGCCCATGGAGCACTCCCAGCAGCCAGGGTGGAACCACGCAGAACAAAACCAGCAGGTCCTGGGTGTGCAATAAAACCCAGCCCAGGAAGTCTCTCCTGCAGGCAGAGAGTGGCAGGGCTGGTAATTTTATGAATTGTATCATTAATAAAATATATTTTATTCTATTTGATGCTGGCTTTGGAAGGTTCCTGTATGATTATTACATTTTTAAGCATCGGATTTTTCTTTTTCTAAAGGCTTTACTGGAGGCTAAATTGAGATCTAATACAAAATTCAAAGAGGTTCTGCTGAAATGCCATTAAAATTTTAACTTCATGTTCTTTCAGGGCTTTAAAAGTTATAGAGGCAAAGCAGTACAAGCCAAGAGGAATTTAACTACCAGATTTCTGCGTTCTGTAATGGGCAGGGTGTCCAAAAAAGAGACAAATTTTCCGCTTTCTGAGAAGGATTTGGTAACAGAAACCGCTGAGGAAAGAGTCCTTGGCCCATCCCTGACTGCAAACGACACATAAATGTCTCCAAGCGTTTAGAGGCTGGCAGGATGGGTTTAATTTACAATCCTGAGGTATAAAAGCCTGGGGAGAGCGTCCTTTGCAGGCTGTTGGGCACCAGCATTCCCATTTAACACCTGAGCCCCGCCACAGACGCTCGCAGCTGGAATTCTGGCTGGAGCCTCTGCCGTGCCACTTGTGGAAAAAAATAGAAATATCACAGCCTGCCGTGCCTCCCCGCAGTGATTGCACAGGGCTTTTAATTTCAGCGATAGCCACTGAAAAATTCATGGAGGAGATTTTCTGCTGCCTCCTGGAGCTTTGGTGGCGGCAGGGAAACATTTGGGTGAAGTCTCTCTGCTTTTAGCTCTTGTTTAAGCCAAAGAAAAGCACTTGGCAGTGCCCTGGGTGATGCTGTGCTGTTGTTTTCGGTTGTTTTGGGGGATGTTTATTAATTCCTAGGGGTTTTTTTGGGTTTCTTGGGGGGTTTTTTGGTTTTTTGTTTAGTTTTGTGGGGGGTTTTTTGGTTTTTGGTTGGTTTTTTGTTTGGTTTGGGTTTTTTGTTTTGTTTTTTTTTTGTTGGTTTTTTTTGTGGTTTTTTTTGTTTGTTTGTTTGTTTGTTTGTTTTGTTTTGGGGTTGGTTTTGGGTGTGGTGGTTTTTTTGTGGGTTTTTTGGTGGGTTTTTTTTTTGTTTTTTTGTTTTTTTGTTTTTTTTATGGGGGGAATCAGCACATCCAGGAAATCCCGGATAAGTGAGAGCAGTGGGAAAGTGGGAACCGCTCTAACCAGAGTTGGGATTCTGCCTGGGGCTGCTCACTGTGCACGCAGCTGACAGGTAAATTGGGATGTGCATCCATGTCCACACATCCAAACATTCCTGAATCCAGGGCTTTTCTGGCTCCATTTTGAGACTCAAACAGAATTTCCCTCTCTCCTGCTCACTCTTCATGGATTTTGTCCTACTTGTTCACACAACTGTTTCTTAAAAATCTCCGTGCCTTTGTTTTGACAGGGTCGAACATTCCCCAAGGGGGTTTCAGGCATTCATGTGGAAAAGGGAAAAAAATGTTCCTTGCTGCAGCAGGAATGACCCAAAATTCCTGTGTGCTCTGCAGATCCTTGGGGTGCCCAGCCTGGCAATAAACTGGTGTTACCAACTTCACCTGAATTATTGCCACGAGATAATGGGCTGATTCTTGGGGTAATTTTTAATTGTTTTGTTTTCATAACAATAAAATGGAACAGACTGAAATCAAATCTTTTTGGAGAAAGGGAATGGGAGGGGAAGGCACTGGGAAATGGGCAGGGGGAACTGCTCTGGCCCCTTTGGGTTTATTCCTTTTGCAGCCTCACATCTGCATTCCATGGAAAATTAAAACACAAAACACATTTTTCTGGCACAAAATGCTCTGGTGCTGAAGGCAGCGTTGGATGAGCAATGCCCTGAGTGCTGAGGCATCAAATAGAAGATTTTGCAATATATATATATATGTGTGTGTGTTGCATCATACATCCAATATAGACACAGATCCTAAAACTGAAATTCCTGAAGCTCTGAACTCGTCATTTCCTGTCCCTCTCCTCAATGACATTCAACTGCTTCAATTTGTCTTGCCCTTCAGCTGAGGCTGAATGGATTCCTGAATCCTGGAGGTTCGGGTCAGTAGGGAATCATCCTTTTCAGACCTTGGGGATTTTTGGCAAACCATCAGCAAAAAATGGTAGGTGGTAGGTGAGGGATTCAATCCGTAGAAGAACAAAGGGGAAGGATTGTTGGGAAAGATGAAATAGGAAAGCCTTATAAATATGACTGTTTAGACTTTGAGAATATGGAACATATCAGTGAAATAGAATTGAAAGCAAGTTTCCATGTCTAAGATGCTGAGCCTCTGTTACTGAACAACAGAAGAACAATGGTGTGGCCAGCTGAAGGTAATCCCCTTTGGATTAAACAATGCCCTTCTCCTCACCAAGAGCCCAAGGGTCAGAGCAGACCCCACCAGCTTGGCAAGAGGGGTCCAAAGAGTAGTTTTTAGGGTTTAAAATATAACACAGTGTGGTAATGTAATGATTCTTATAGGCTATATGTAAATGCTATAGGATTTGTATATTGTACTACATTGGTTAGTGTAAATTAGAATATTCAGTATAGAAGATTTAATGCATTGTAACGGGAACTTTGCTCTCTTGTTCTTGCTCTCTCTCTTACTCCTAGTCTTACCTCTCTCTTGCTCTTGCTTTTGTACTTACTCTCTTACTTCTACTCTCTTACTCTTCCTTTTACTCTTCCTCTATCCTTCTATCTCTGGGTCCTGCTCTGAGCTGTGACTGGCAGCTCTCAGCAGGGCCCCTGTACCCACGCCCTGTGAAATAAACTGCATGCTCCAAGACCAGCCTTGACCCCAGAGACCTCTCATCTCTGTTTGTCCCATCACTGACCATCCCCATAACTACAAAGGATCATTCTGGAGCCTTCCATGGACAGCAGCAGGGACAGGGGGCTGCAGTGACTTTGTGCCGCTGGGTGCTCCCAGGGCCCAGGGGTTTGCAGGGAAGGGTGAACGGGCTGTGCTGGTTCTGGCAGCAAACACAGGGATTTTACCCAGGAACGCTGTGAACTGAGGTGTGACCTGAGGTGTGACCTGATTCCACCTCAGATTTCATCCTGAGATAACCCAGGGAGGGAAACGGGCGCTGATTCCAGGTGAGAGCCCTTGGAGAGCTCTGAGCTGAGGAGCTGCTCCTGCCTCGCCCTCACCCAGCACTGAAGTTTTGGTGTCGGTGCTGAGTTTATCAGCCCTGAGCTGGTGAAGTTTTGTTGTTGGTGCTGAGTTTATCAGCTCAGAGTTGGTGAATGTGAATGGCAGTGCTGTGAAACGCCTGGAATTCCCTTCCCAGGAAGGTGGAATTGGGATGGATTGTGGCCTGTCTGTGAAGAACTGCTCTAACCAGAGCTGTGGCCAAAGAAAGCGTCCAGGGAGCCCTCCTGGAACGGGAATGGGAGATTTATTGGCCATTAAAGGGCTGCCAGGAGTGCACTCGGCGGAGGGATAAACAGGCACGAGTTGGAGCAGCTCCTGCTTTGTGCAGTTCTGTTGGCTGGTGGAATTCAGATCTGAATTATCTGAATTATTGGAATAATCGGAATTATCTGAATAATAGGAATTATCGGAATTATCTGAGTTATCTGAATTATTGGAATTATCTGAGTTATCCAAATTATTGGCATAATCGGAATCATTGGAATTATTTGAATTATTTGACTAATCTGAATAATCAGAATTACCAGAATTGTCAGAATTTTCTGAGTTATCTGAATTATTGGAATTATCCGAGTTATTGGAATAATCGGAATTATTGGAATTATCTGAGTTATCAGAATTATTGGAACAATCAGAATTATCTGAATCATCAGAATTATCGGAATTATCTGAGTTATCAGAATTATCTGAGTTGTCTGAATTATTGGAATTATCCAAATTATTGGAATAATCATCTGAATAATCGGGGCTATCTGAATTATTGGAATAATTGGAATTATCGGAATTATCTGAATCCTGCCCCTGCAGAGGGTGGTTCCCTGCCTGGGGCTGAGTGGGACCTGTCCCCCTGCATCTCCCGAGGGCCAGGGCTGGGGATGGATATTTTGGAGCCTGGAGGAAATGGCAGCCCCATCCCAAAGGGAATCAGATCCCCGCACCACACACAGATCCTGCCTTTTCCTCCCTTTCACTCTTTAATTCCGTATTTTAGGCACTTCTCCCTGGAAATGCGGGGCTCTCTGGGCTCTCCCAGCTCCAGGTGCAGCCACGGGACCAGATGGTGGAAGCTGCTGAGGTCCCCCGGGACTTTTGGGAAGATAAGAAATTACTCTGAATATCCTGGCTAATTATCCTGTGGGAATTGTATTTATCTACCAGCATCTTCTGCGAGGGAAACTCGTGTGTTTTGTAAAATCTTCCAAGCTGAAGGTGACTTGTTTTGTTTTGGAGCACGAGCAGAATTCTCTCCTTTCCATAGCAACTGGAGTTTAGCAGCAGAAATGTCGGATGCCTGGGGAGATGTTCAGCTTTGGCTGAAAATTTTTGACAGAAAACATGGTCGAAATGTAGAAGTTTCTTTAATTGTAACGAAGAAAATTAAATATTACTTAGGGGACAGCCTGAGAAAAAATTAGGAAATATTCTTCGTTGTATTTTCTGTGCAATACGAATTTAGGGGTGAGGGTAAAAGAAACGAAACGTTGCTGTAAGAAATGGCTGGAAACAACAAAGAATGTGTGAAACCAGGGACATTCACACCTTTTTGTGGTGCGGCTGCCACCGGCCACGGCCACCCCCGCTGCCAAGGAAATCCTTCCCAGGCACGAACCCAGTCCCTGTGAACTCTGCTGCCCTGTCTTGCAATATCACACATATTCTGAGATGATTTGGAAAGGAAGTGTCTGGAAAATACAAGGGTTTGCGAGTTCGTCTTAAGGGGATTTTTTTTTTATTCTCTCTCCTACGTGATCGCTTAGAAGAAAATGCTGATAATGGCAGGAGCTGGGATGCCAAAAATGAACCAGCTGGACTGGTGAATTTGGGATTTGGAGGCAAATACTGTAGGGAAATACCCCTGTGGAAGGAGAACAAACCCACAGAACCTCAACAGACCCACAGCACCTCAATTCCTCAGTTTAAATCAAACCCACAGCATCCCAATTCCCTCAGCTAAAACAAACCCAGAGCATCCCAATTCTTTCAGTTAAAACAAACCCAGAGCACCTCAACTCCTCAGTTTAAAACAAATCCAGAGCACATCAATTCCTGAGTGTAAAACAGATCCACAAGGCCTCAATTCCTTCAAGAAAAAAAAAAACCCAGAGCACCTCAATTCCTTCAGTTTAAAGCAAATTCAAAGCACCTCAATTCCTGAGTGTAAAACAGAGCCACAAGGCCTCAATTCCTTCAAAAAACCCAGAGCACCTAAATTCTCTCCGTTAAAACAAACCCACAGCACCTCAATTCCTTCAGTTTAAAACAAATCCAGAGCACCTCAATTCCTTAGTGTAAAACAGAGCCACAAGGCCTCAATTCC
>VXAX01004965.1:159473-174935 GCA_013399835.1 Leptocoma aspasia
AAAAAAAAAACAAAAACCCAGAGCACCTCAATTCCTTCAGTTTAAAACAAATCCAAAGCACCTCAATTCCTGAGTGTAAAACAGAGCCACAAGGCCTCAATTCCCTCAAAAAAAAATACCCCACAGCACCTCAACTCCCTCAGTTTAAATCAAACCCACAGCACCTCAATTCCCTCAAAATAAACCCACAGCACCTCAATTCTCTCAGTTTAAAACAAACCCATGGCACCTCAATTCCTCAGTTTAAAACAAACCCACAGCACTCCAGTTCCCTCAGGATCTTGGTTTTAGGGCACAAAGGCCACTCAGATCCTCTCAATCTCCCTCCTCTCCATCAATAGATGGAGCTGGTACCACACAAATCCATGGGAAGTCATTCCTGGGAGGCCTCATGGGCTCCTGCTGCCACCAGGATGAGAGGAAAACACATCAAACAGAGCTGGCACCACTTTTAAATCGGATCTGTAATTGTTATCCCATCAAAATACATATGGATGAGGAAGATAAGGGTTTTTTTTAAAGACCAATTCATTAAATTCTGATGAATTTCCATCATATACCTGTTACAGTGCTTGAGTTTATTGGGAGTAATGTTTTTATCAGCTGCCAACTCCCTTTGGTGACTTTTCTTTCATGATTTTTTTTTGCTTTTGAGATAAAACAATGCATTTTAGAGAAGTTACTGATGACTCTGACATTTGCCCAGAAACGCTTCTCTCTTACAGCTGCAGTTTGAAACTTATTTGGGGTCTCAATTAATTCCTCCTTGTACGATTCCACCTTTTATTACTAGTTTAATCACTATTACTGGTCTGAAATGTTATAAGTTCATTGGGAGGGGCTGAATTCCCAGAAATTTGGGGCTGTCTCTTTATCCTGGGAGAGCAGGGTTGGGAGGGGTTTTTATTCTGTTGGTGGCTGTGTGGTCCCAGGAGCTGAGGTGGTTTTTGGGGGAGGACAGGAACAGCAGCTCCTTCTGCTGTATCAGCTCTGGGCTGGACAGAGACACATCTGGGTTGGGTTACTGAGGAATTAAAGGTTGGTTTGGTGAAAAAAACACTGAAATGGGAGAACCCCGGGCTGTGACAGCTCTGCCTCACCTGGAATTGCTGCACAAAGCCCAGGAGCCACCTCGGGTTGTTTGGGATCGAGACCAAGGCAAAGAAACCTCGATGTGGCAATTCCCTCTCCCTGTTCCACAGGAGATCATTAAACCAAAACTGGAAGAGGATGAGCCCTTTCTTCCTGGTGCCCTGGGAAGCAGAGGCTGTGTTTGGGACAGCACAGGCTGTGTTTTTGGAAAGCAAACACCGTCACTCCGCGTTTTTAATGAACCATCCGGGCTGCACTCAGGAGCCATCGTCTCCCAGGAGTTAATTTAGGGCAACGAGGCTGGTGAGGGGCTGGGAACACAAATCCTGTGAGGGAGCTGGGGGTGCTCAGCCTGGAGAAAAGGAGACTCAGGGGTGACCTCAGCACTCTCTGTGACCCCTGAAAGGTGCCTGTGCTCAGCTGGGGCTGGGCTCTGTCTCCAGGAGCTGACACAACCAGAGGACACTCGAGCTGCTCCAAGGGAAATTTAGGCTGGACATTAGGAAGAAGTTTTTCACAGAAAGAGTGATAAAGTTCTGGAATGTTCTGCCTGGGGAGGTGCTGGAGTCACCATCCCTGGGTGTGTTTAACCAAAGCCTGGATGTGGCACTGGGTGCCAGGGTTTAGGTGAGGTGTTGGACTTGATGACCTTAAAGGTCTTTTCCAACCTGGTGATTCTGTGAATTCTGAGAATTTATATTAAGATTGGTGTTTCTCCTCTAATAAATTGCAGCAGAGGAGCGAAACTTTCCTCAGTGAGGCAGCAGCAGCAGCAGCTCCTCCTTTTCCCATGTGCCCCGGGGAGAGGAAGGATCCAGGAGTGTGGTTTTCATCCTCTGCCCCCACAGCGATCTAACGGGGTTTGTTTAATAACATCCCCTTTGTTCTGGCAGGTAATCATGGGCTGGCCCAGATAGCATCACAAATTCACAGCTTTCTGATAACGGATCTTTATCAGGGCTTCAGCAGCACACGGCCATTTCCAGGATGTGGCTTTAATTAAAATGACAATATGGGACAGTTGGGGTGAGATTCCCTGGCCTGGCATCTCAGCATCAGCCTGGAGAGGGACAGGGTAATAAATGGCTTTGATCAGCCTGGATCAGGGACAGAGGCATTCTGGCAGAAGGACAGAAGCATTCTTGCACTGGCAGAGGGCAATTCCAGTAGGAGGCACTGAGAGAAGAAAGCATGTACGCCAAAAACTCTTGTAAAGAAGCACTGTACCTGGAGCCATCACAATAAAATCCTTAAGCCTTCTGATACCTGCAGTCAGAGTCTTTATGCACTGGGGAAATAACCAGGACAACTGGTAAGCCCTGTGCAACAACACCACCATCAAATGGCATCCAGCCTGGGAGAACCAGCAATAACTTGGACCCCCGAGACAAAAAACTACCATGGGCACTCAGAGTAGTTGATGGGGAGGTGTTAGGTCATAGGTTGCACTCGATGACCTTAAAGGTTTTTTCCAACCTCATTCATTCTGTGGGATTGGGTGATTTCCCTCTCCAGGGTCCCTCTGGGATGGGGCTGTGAAGCTCCAGGGAGCCAGGGAGCTCCAAACGAGGTTCAAACCTCATTTCCCACTTTTTTGAGGTTTCCTACCTCTCATTTGAGGCCCTTGCCAGCCTTTGAAAGGTGCGGGGGGAGCACTTCAAAGCAGGAGCTGCCCCCCAGCCAGTGCCGGAAGTTTTCCAGCACTAAGCATCTTCTAAATTGGAATTTCATTCTGTCAACGGCACAACGCAATAATCACGGCGAGTTCTGTGAATATCCCAGAGAACAGGAGATGACAATGGATGAAAAGGCTCCGGGAATCAGCTGACTTAAGGGAAAATAATTACTTTTGCTCAGCAAAGCTGAAGTTAATGTTTTTGAAGCGCTGAGTTGCCCGATAGAAACCTCCTCAGAGAAGGAGTTTTTCCTTATTAATCTTAGCGCTTTTTCTCGCTTTGTTTTAATTCATTTGCATGTGTTTTGTAGCTTTTAAAAGCTAAATGAAAGTGCTTTATATCCTGTCATGATTGGCTTTGAAATGAGAGGTGGCTGAGAATTTATGGAGCTTTTTCCCTTGCTGGGGATCACGTTCTAAAAGCCTGATGTGATGCTCTGCCTTGGTGATATAATGGAATACACAGTGATGGGATCGGCTTTAATTTCTTTTTTCTTATCAAGGTCATGTCACTTGCAGTGCAGGTTTCCCCGACACCATGCTGGAAGAATTGGGTTTGTGCCTTGCCCTGCAAAACTCCCGGATTTATTAAAATGTGGGTGTTTACCAGCATGGGAAATACAAACTTCCTACTAAAAAATATCTGTATTTTGATCTGAAAGCACCGGTGTCCTGAACTGGGGCCCTGCACATTTGCTGGGACTGGGAGAATTTTATTGCAAATCTCAGCTTGGCTTCAAACCCAAGAGCAATTTCCTGGCAGTCACACTCCCACCTTAAAATATAGTCCTGGTTTAGAAATGTGAGTCTCTTTGTCTTAGTTCATTACAGCCACCCTTTAAATAATCAGTAATTACCAGCCTTTAACCTTTAGTTCTAACCCGAGACAGCAGTTATTTAATATTATTTTACCTTAAGTGTTGAGGAAACAAAAAAATCTGTATTTCAAAGCAATTTAGGCTTACGGTTTTATCATATGATCTGGGCTTTTAACAGCTTCATAATTATTCTTACCTGGGCTGTCTCCTTCTGCCTCCCTTCCCACAAATCTTCTTTAGAGCAGGATCAGGGAATTGTCTCCTTCAGCTTCCTGGGCACGGGGCAGGAAGGGGAACTGAGGCATTAAAGGGGACTCGAGGCAGGAAGGGGGCCCTGGCTCAAAGCTGAAGTCCACGGAAAACACTGAAATTCCCAAATGTGTGCGCTTCAGTCCACGCTCTGGGGTTTGTTGTGTTACATCTTTCACAAATTTATTGCAATGAGCAGTTAAAATGCATCAGTGATGGCCCTGGGTGATTCACCTGGGAATTTTGAGGAATGTTTCACCTTGAAGCCTTCCTGAAGAGGTGGAGCAGGGCAGGTAAATCCCAGCCTTTTGTCCAGGATGAAATCCAATTTCAGTGTCACAGCCCTCCCTGACCTGCCTGGGAATTGCAATCCCCATGCAGGAAACACCTCTGGGGGCTTTTTTGCCTCCTATAAACATGAAGGGGGAACTGGGTGTGATTAAATGCATTTAATTCCTCTGATTTTTTGGAATGACAAACACCAGAACCATGGGAGAAAAGGGTCCAAAGGTGAGTTTGATGCAATGTTTGGTTCCTGCGTGAAGGTAAATCACACCAAAGACATAAAATGTTGAACTTTAAATACTTCAAATCTATTGTAGGCAAAACTTCCCCTCCTTTATCTGCCAGCAGTTGGACCTGGGGATGTATTTCCATTTAGTAAATCAGATTTACTGGTAACTCTTAAGAGACTCTCAAGATTTGATGAAATTTTTGTATTTGCAGTAAAATTTTCTGGTAAAACACCAACACCTGAAGCCGGGTGTGGACAAGCAAAGCAAAACCCTGCATCCCGCTTTGCTGGGCTCTTTTTCCTGAGCTCGCAGAGGAAATTCCACTCCGTCTTTCACCGAAGGTGAGCAGGAGCTCACCGCGTTTGGGCTGAGCCGAAAGAAATCATTAAATTCGGTGCCCAAGCACGTTCCGGTGCCGGCTGCTTCCCTCTGCTGCACAGAGCCAGAAGTGCTCGGGAATGCCGAAATTCCGGCCGGAATTGGGAGCTTTGGCCCCGATCCCGCTGGGAGGGGAGCAGGGCTGAGCTGCTCTGGGGATGTGATGGGGACATGCAGCAGATCCCTCTCCGTGTTCCTCTGCTCCCGCCTGGAATGATGTTTTGGTGCTGCAGGAACATCTCAGCTCCTCGCTGTGTCACACCTGAGCTCACCAAGCTGTTGCACTCCCCGATTTGGGGCTAATTTTGGATAATTCCGAGCCCTGGGCACAGGCACTGCAGATTAAACGGGAATAATGAAGGAAAAAGTTCACAGCCCCTTTTCCTGCTGCTCCTGGAAAGTCGCCGTGAGTGGCCACTGCAGGAGCACAGGAGGCGACTCAGTAATGACACCTGGGTGCTTCCAGCCCTGTGTCCTTCAGGGGAAAACAATGCGAGGTTTTTCCAGAGGGAGGAGGAACTGTGGGATGAGCCCAGGACAATCCAGGCAGGGGGAGTGTCCCTGATCACACCAAACGCGTTTGCAGTTTAATTTAATTAAATGGTTCCTGTCTCCTTCCCACGATCCTGGGGCTGCACAGGGCAACGTCCAGAGGAAAGTCAGATTTTGTCATTGACCTCTTCCACAATCCCAGGATCTCTGAGGGTGGAAAAGCCCCCCAAGGTCACCAAGCTGTGCCCCATCCCCACCTGGTCCCCAGCCCAGAGCTCTCAGTGCCACCTCCAGGCCTTCCTTAACTTCCTAATTATCCACAACCCCTGCATGTGCCAGTGGAGGTGGGACCAAACCATGGATTTATGTGGACAAATCTAAAAAGGGCCTGGAATTACATAATAATTAAAGAATAATTTAATAACAATTAATGCTGAAGTCGGGATTCTCCCTCACGCAGTTGGAGGAAATGCTGCAGGTGAAATTTCAATTGCGGCTGATTTTCCCCAAACTACAAATCCAAGAGCAAATTAGGTATGAAGATTATGACATTTTCTAAATGCCTGGGTCTTATGATTCCTAAAATTGATGACTGAAATTCAGATGTTGTCTCTCCCCTGGTGTGTTAATGCACAGTTCCCCATCCTGAGCTCAGCCAGCCACTCCAGCTTTTTACTTTTTATCAGATCCACTCTGCTCTGCGCTCTCTGCTGCTCTTTGGAATGAGTAAACACAGGGAAATGCAAATAATTGCATTGTATTTCATCTTGGATTAATGAATTAAAAAATAATATAGATTTTCAGCTCATCAGAGCTGCTGGCTTGTGACAGATCAAATGGGGACTTCACTTGAAAGCAAGTGGCTGGGAATTGTTTAGAAAAACATCATGAGGGTTTTTAAAGAGTTTTCTTCTCATCTCTGAGGAGGATGAAGTTTATCCCTTGAAATAAAAGGGTTTTTCTGTATTTTTTTTATTATTGATATGGAAACAAAATAACATAAAACTTGAGGGGACTGCAAAATGCAAATGGGAGCTGTTCCCAAGGACTGCAGTGCAGCCTGGGCTCACTGATTAAAGGCCATCAGAGGGGTTCTGTCGAAATTCTGTGGCAATTCTCTCTGCCAGGGCTCCTTTGGGGACTGGATCCAGTTTGTGTTTCGCTGCTCGGGGCAGTATTTCATTATTTTGTGAGATTTACAAAGTCATATAAAGACAGAGAGCCACGGGAACGCCTCCTGGAGAGCCCAGCTGTGTGGGGAGGAAGGCTGGGTGCTGCACAGGAGGGGAAGAAAATGATAAAACTTTTCTTTGGTGTGGTGAATTTGGAAAATTCTGTGTTATGAATTTTGAAACCCTGCACTGTGAGCTGTGGGAGTGCAGAGGCCTCACCTGGAAGGGGCAGAACGTCCCAGGAGGAGGCTGTGAGTGCTCAGAACCCCCTGGGCTGGGGGGACACAGGGATCCCGTGCTGAGGAGGGAATTCCAGAGGCAGGGATGGAGAAAGGGTTGCACAGAACATCCAAATATCCATGTTTTTGTTTTATTATCCAAATATCCATGGGTTTGTTTTATTTTATTATCCAAATATCCATGTTTTTACTGCCAGCCTGGCAGAGCAGGATCCGGGACAGGGATGAGGGAATGTTCAGAACTAACCTCCAATATCTGTTTTTATTGCCAGCCTGGCAGAGCAGGATCCTGGATGGGGCAGGGATGAGGGAATGTGTTCAGAACTAATCTCCAATATCTGTTTTTATTTCTGGCCGGGCACAGCGGGGCAGGGATGAGGGAATGTGTTCTGTAAGCACCAGGGGATCCTAAACTCCTCCACCTCTGTGAGTTTGGGACAGCAGGGGCAGCCGGAGAGTGTCCCAAACTCCAGGGTAGAGGAGGAAAAAGCTGAATTTCAGCAGTTTGGGATTTTCCTGCTGTCCTGAGGAACCTGGCACTTTTATCTCTGCCCGAGAATGGCTCCTGATGGCCGGGCTGGGTCGGGAGCCGGTTCAGCACTCAGGGAATTCCTGGGATTTGTCCTTGCCGGGGATGTTCCTCTCTGTCTGAATTATTGTCCTGTCGCTCCGCTGTGAGCACTTGTGTTAGCGTAGGGTAGGAAACAGATAATCCAGCATGGCTTGATTATATGCAGGTGCTTTTATTGAGAAAGCTCCCTGGGAGTCCGGGGTACACAGACAGAACTCCGACAGGGGTTGAAAATGGACATATTTTATACCTTTCTGTTATATAACTATATGTTAATTATTAAACTCACATTGTTCTATTGTATCTATTGTTTTCACCCAAGTGTGAATTCCCGAGCCCACCGAGACATCATTTTCAATGATTCACATGTATCCATAATAATTATGTTCAATTCTAACAATCTTATCACTTCTATGACCCAGTACGTGTGTCCCAGACCTTATCCCATGACCCAGCACAGGTACATTTTCTCAGGCCTAACCACCCTTTTCCCAAATACTATACCCATAATTTTAGAAGCATTTTAACCCTATCCTATCACTTGCAGCTGCTCCCTGCCTGGTGCTCTCCGCGAGGCACACCAGCGGTTCAGGTGCGTTTATTCCCTTTTATCGCTGTTCACGTCAGAGCGGCGGCTCTGTCACATCACGGGGATGTTCTCATCCGCCAGAGCAGCCAGAGGAGGCAGCTGCCTCTCATCTGTGTCCCCCACCCTCCTCTGACACGCGGGTGATGGAAATCCTGATTTATGGCACGGCACAGGTGGGGAACTCCAAGGGCATCCATCAAACAACGAGCACGCTGCGCTCACCTGGCTGCAGAGACCTTTGCAAGCTCAGCTGCAACGTTCTGCTGAGCCTCCAGGATTTGTTTTTTTATTTCCCCACCCCTGGAGCTCTCTGGGTTATTGGAAATGATCGGGGTATCGGCGTCTCCTCTCCACAAAGATTTCCTCTGCAGCTGGGAAGTGCCGTGTGCTCAGTGAGTTAATGAAGATTGCAGGAATCTCTTCAGTGCCCAGCTGAGTGGCATGAGAACAAACCTGAGATGGGGGGAAAAGGAGCCCAGAAGTGCGGCTGTGGGGTGGAGATTTTGGATTCTGGATCCTCTCTGCCCCTCCCAGGGGCGTTTTCCAGCTGGGATGTGGCTGCTGGTCAAGGTGTTCAGGAAAAGCCAAATCAAAGCAAATTTCTCCATTTTAATTTTTAGTTTATTTTTTTCATCGAGTTTTGATGCAGCTGCCTCAAACTTCAGGCTTGGAGTTTCCAGGAAATGCAGGCTCCAGATGTGGAACGTGGACCAGGCCTGCATTCCTGGAATGACTGAAGTGCCCTGGTGTGCACAGAGCTTCATTTCTGTATTTATCCTGCATTATTATTTATTCTGCAGCAGCGCTTAAAGGACGGATAACTTCAGCTTGAGCTGCGCTCCACCCGCTCAGAAGAAGCTGCCTCACCCCGAGATTTTATTTTTGTGGAATATTCTGCTTATTTCCATTTCCAAGTGCGCTGATTGAAGCCACAGCTGCTGCCCTTATTTCTACTTTTGCTCTCTCCTTCCCCATCAGAGCTGTGTTACAAACTGAGGACTCGGTATTTTTATCTGAAGCACCAAACACAGACTCCGTGGCGTAGGCAAAAATCCATAATTAGTGGGGCTCGAGGCACAAGTGGCTCCGTGTGCACCAGGAAGCTGCACTGACGTGGGCAGCCTTGGGAGGATGCTCTGCCACGTGAAAACTTGCCCAGCCCTGCCCCTCCGTGGGGCTTTTGTTTGGGGTTTGTTTTTTTTTTTAATTATTATTTCTATTTTCCTTTGCAGCATTGAACACAGAGAAATGACCTAAAAGGTTGTTGAAGAAAATGTGGTTTTTATGTATTTGCTCCATGCCTTTGCAGCTCCGCTCCTCGTTGTGAGCTGGAGCCTGGCAAACACACGTTGGCAAGAGAGTAAGGAATCTTCTGATGTGATGTGCTCAGATATTGATTTTTTTCCCCTTCCCTCTCTCTTAAAATTCTGTTTACAAATTCCTTTTGCTTTAATTATTTGTTTCCTCCTGAAGCCAGTACAAAGCCAGCCTGCAGAAGGACCAGGTTCTTCAGGAGATGGGACCAACCCTGCTGCGTTCTCCCAGCCTCTTCCATTGCAAAACGTTTTGTCAGTGGTAACTGAGCCCCCCTGAGCTTGGGGAACGAGCAGGGTTTGGGGCTGGGCAGGCTGGGATGGGGTGAGCTCAGTGCAGCTGCTCCAGCACGGATGGGGATGAGCCCTGAGCTCTGCTCTGGGCCCCGATGGAAATGGAGTTGATTTCCAAAAGGGGGATGGAAAGGGAGTTGATTTCCAAAAGAAGGATGGAAATGGAGTTGATTTCCAAAAGAGGGATGGAAACAGGGTTGATTTCCAAAAGGAAGGGGATGAATCCTGAGCTCTGCTCTGGGCTAGACCCCAATGGAAATGGAGTTGATTTCCAAAAGGGGGATAGAAATGAAATTTATTTCCAAAAGAAAGGGGATGAGCCCTGAGCTCTGCTCTGGGCCCTGATGGAAATGGAGTTGATTTCCAAAAGAGGGATGGAAACAGGGTTGATTTCCAAAAGAAAGGGGATGAATCCTGAGCTCTGCTCTGCTCTGGGCCCCGATGGAAATGGAGTTGATTTCCAAAAGGGGGATGAACCCTGAGTTCTGCTCTGGGCTAGACTCCAATGGAAATGGAGTTTATTTCCAAAAGGGGGATGGAAATGGAGGTGATATCCAAAAGAAAGGGGATTAGCCCTGAGCTCTGCTCAACACCTGATGGAAATGGAGTTGATTTCCAAAACAAAAGGGGAATGGATGAAAAATTGCAACATCTTGGCCAGGAATTCTGCCATGCTCCCCTTTCACAGGCAGAATTCCTTGCAGGCACCACGATGCAAACCGGGCCCAGCTGTTCCTGCCCTGTGCTGAGGGAATCTCCACTCCTGAGCATCAAACCTCATTTTGAGCCTTCTCCTGTCCTGTTACTGTGGGGTTTGTGTCTGACACACCAGATTCACCGTGGCTTTGCCCCTTTCCTCTCCCCCCGTGCCCACTGCAAAGAAAACACCACTAATTCCCCAAATCCTGTGCCCTGGCTGGCTCCAAGGACAGAACCTGGCAGAGCTGCTGTTCTTTATGACCACAATTCCTCCTCCAGCCGTGCCCTCTCCTTCAGGTGCTGCCTTTGCTTCCCAACCTCTCCCTGGTTGGATTTATCCAGAGCAGAGCAGCCGTGGCTTCACTCGGGCAGAGCCAGGAGTTTCTGGCCTTGTACCCTCGTGGTGTGTCCTGATCAGGTGTGTGATAAAAATATTGATGTGCAATTAGCTGGGGAAGGGAAACTGCTGCTGCTGGCAAGAAACAGAATTTTAGATCACAGCCCCCTGCAAAATTGATAACAACAGCCCAGAACAGGGTGGGGGGTGGGCTTGGGGGACTTTTTCATCCTGTTCCTGGTCACAGGAATGTGTTTTTAGGGGCTTGGGCCCAAAGGTGTGAGTTTAAAGGGTAGAGCAATCTGGGGAGAGTGGAGAGGGGCAGGGAGGGCACAGGGCCAGGCTTGGGTGTCACAGCCTGGCCTCGGGGCTCCGGAGGAAGGCTCGGGGCTGCTTCAGGGGCTCTCCCGGGGCGGGCGTGGCAGGTCCCGCACCCCGGCGGGGACAGTGCGGAACGGGCCCTGGGCGTGTCCGCACCCCGCGCACCTGGGCGCGTCCCAGCTCACCTGGGCGNCGGTTCCATCCCCGGCTCCGCGGGCTCAGCATGGGCGGAGGAGCCCCGCGCCTGCACCGGCGGCTGCTGCTGCTGCTGGGGCTGTGCAGCTGGACGGCCGCGCTGCGAGGTAAGCGGGGCTCGTTCTGCCCTCCCCAGGGCGAGTGTGCAGCGCGGGGGTCCCACCGGTTGCTCCGGGGCAGGGGGAGCGCCGGAGGATGGCGGAGCGGGGATGGGGGAGCGGGAGCAGCGCGATGCGGGGGGATGGCGGGGACCCGCCGGGATAAACACCCCGTATCCCGCCTTTGGGAGAAATCCCGCATCCCATCACCGGGATAAACATCCGCTATCCCAGCGCCGGGAGAAGCACCCGCATCCCATCTCCCGGAGAAACATCCGCACCGCCGCGGGGACCGGAGGCGACGGCGCCGGGCTGCGCTGCGGTGGTCTGGGATGATCCCAGGGTGGTCCCAGGGTGGTCCCGGCGGTGGTCGCGGCCGTTCGGGTCCTTGGGTCGCAGCGCATCCCCCGCAGGCTGCGGTTCCGGGCGCGGAGCGCTCCGCGCTGTGCGGTGCAGCAGCCGCGGGCATCCCGCGGGGCGCGGAGCCGGGGCTGGCTCTGGCTCTGGGCCCGGACACCGCTCGGGCTGTCCCGGGACGGCCTCCGGGAGGCTCAGGGACCCCGCGGGTAGCGCGGTCTCATCCCCTGGGTGCCTCCGGCTGATGCGCACACGCGGGCGGATTTGTTGTTTTCCCTGTGCAAGGCAGGCACTGGAGATGCTCCGAGTCCTTTTTTTTTTTTTGGTAATTTTATTTAACTTTTCCCTGGTAAATCACCGGAGGGAGTCACCTCTTCAGGACACCTAGCCAGAGGATGTCACCAGCCCTCCTCGCCCGGTGTCCCGCACCCTCAGCGGGGCTGGCCGGGCTTCTCCCGGCGCTGGAAGTGCGGGAATGTGCGGGCGGGGTTCCGCTCTCCCTTTCGGAGGAAGGCGCAGAGCGGTGAGGCAGCTCTGTGTTGAGGCTCTGTGATGTTCATCACAAACGCTGCACCGCGGAGCAATCAGACTTTGCGGCTCCTCGCAGGTTCCTCACCAGTGGAGCTCTCCCCTTACGCGCCCGTCGTGTCTGCGCTTCCTTTTTCCTTTGGATGGAATTCACGGGCTCTGCTGTAGGGGAGACCATCCTCAGGTAGCCACGGGCTTGTGCCAGCTCGCCACAGGTGCTGGAGCCTCCCTGGCCACCTCACCTGCCCGGACCTCTCCCTGAATTACGGCTCCAGCAGAGGCAAAGCTGGGAGGCTTTTGTGTAACAGACAAAATGTGCCCTTTTTGGGGGTGTTTTGAGGGATTAAAAAAACCCCAACCAACCCACAGAACCCCACCAGGTTGGAGGACAGTGAAATAAATGAAGAGAGTAGAATGGAAAATAATATTTCCTATTTTTTATTGTACTTGGATTGAGAAGCATCAGTGCCCGCACAGGGAAACGTGTGCCTAAATCAGTGGTGGGGGGTGCTCGGTGCTTTCTGTGCCTCCCACCTGGGAACCTTTGGCAGCTCTTGCTCTGGGGGAAGTGTGGTCAGGAGCTGGAATTCCAGACCTCGGAGCTGGAGGATGCTTCTGGTGCTGCCAAGTAACAAATTCCAGCTCTTTAATCAAAACTCGCCAGGTTGGACCTTTCGAATTCTGGGCTGGGGCAGAGTTTTGGGCATCGTTGTGAGGCAGAACAGTGATTTTTGGGCAGTTTGGTGGAGGTGCTGCCTGGTGTTCACTGGCAGCTCCGGCTGAAGCAGTTAAAGCTCAGCTTACAGCCCTGGAGCTGTGAGGTTTTGGTTTATGAAGTTGTCTCAAAGCTGCCTCAGAGACAGATTGTGCTCAGATTTCTGTTCTGAGCAGGGATTAAAGACAAATGGAACGGTTACAGAAACCCCTGGCATGGCATTTGAAATCTGTTGGAATGAATATACATGGATAGCTCTGGGCTTTTGTTTTTACAGGAAAAAATTGCCCTGACAGGCTGGTAATTGGAGGGGAGAGAGTCACCAATATTTATTATCTCACTGACACCTCCAAACTAATTTTGAGTTGCACATCTCTGAATAAAGATGTCTGTGAACACGAGCGTTAATTCTCTGCTTCATCTTGATCCCCACGCCCAGAGCTGTGTCTTACTCGGTGCTCAGAGATCCGAGTGGATTTGGTGCTAAACGAGCATTGTTTGGGGATTTTCCTGCTCGGGTTTGTGGTGATGAAACGAAGCCACCTGAAGGATGGGGTGGCTCTGTGGGCAGGGAGGTGTTGGAGCAAAGATCTCTGAGCAGTCTGGGGAGTTTTTAATCGCTTTTTTTTTTTTTGCCATGAGAAGCTCTGATCTCTGCTGTTCAGAGAGCTGCGTGCTCGCAGTGGTGCTGTCCAGCAGAAGGAACGCTGGGTTTGGGTAAAAACAGCAACTTCTGCTGGTGTGGAGATGAGTCTGGCAGGGAGGGCAGGGCTGGGGTGCCCAGATTGGCCCTTTTGTCCTGTATTTAATTATTGCCGTGGTCCGTGCAGTAACAAAGGACTCTTGACAATAATATCAGAAGGCTAAATATGATTTATTAACATGACTCCATAATTCAAAGGATTTGGGCTATTATCTGCCCAGCCCAGAGCAACTGAAGCTGCTGCTTCCAGCTCCGTCCAAGGAATGCCAGAATAGCTTACACAATCAGAGATAACAACTTTTCACCTCATAGGTTGAAAGGAAGAAAAACCCCCATCTCCTATATCAGGAGACAGGCAGAGAAACCATCTGTGTCCTTGACTCAGAGATTTTGTTTATAGAAACTTGTACAGAGTAAAAAGACAGTAAAAGATGCTTTCCCATGGGAAAGATTTTTTGCAGGTCTGCATGCGGAGAAACTTATAATATGTTCATGCAACATTTAATGATGTAAATGAGATGAGCCCCCAGTTACTTGATCCTAAAGGGGCTGGGATTTCCTCGTGTGCCCGAGGGCTCTGCCCCAGGGCAGGGCAGGAGCCACCAGGGCCACTCCGGGGGCTGCTGCTGCTGCTTGGCTGTGCCCATTTCTGCTCTGGAGGAGCTTTGGGGCTGTTGGGGACACTCAGCAGCTCTGGGGGGACATTTCTGCTGTGCCAGCTCCGGCTGAGGGCACAGCTGTCCCTCTATTGATTTATCTGCTGTCCCTCTATTGATTTATCAGCTCTCCAGGTGTCACCAACAGCCCAGCTGGGGCATTGATAACCCAGCCCCGTGCTTGGCACGGGATAAACACATATCCAGGCAGGACTCGGGTGCTGTTGGAGCCTCTCCTGGCTCTGCTGGAGTCACTCCATGCAGACAATTCTGTGTCTTGGTCTCGTTAGGACGAAGCGTTAATTAAAATAACAACCACACGCTCTGCTCCCGGCCGTCCTCCCACTCCCCTGCAGTGCCTCGTGTGGGCTTCTCCATCAATATTTATATTATTTCATTTGTAACTCCCCGGGAAATGAGCTCCCTTCCCTTGTGGCCTCAGGAGCTGCTCGGGGCCCATTTCCCACCTCTCCGGGTGTGCTGCAGGTGGTGGAGCTTTGCTGTCCTTTGTAGGTGGGGACACTCAGGGTTTGGAACAATGATTATTTTCTCAAAACCACGGGGAATTTGGGGGCTCTGGAGAGCAGGATGGCAAAACTGGGTGTGCAGGAGTGCGTGGTTTGGAATTATTTTGTTGGGGGTTCTATTCAATCCTGTATTTTTTTCTGCATTTATTGGTGTGTTTGTGATGTGCTGTAACAGAACTGGGGAGAGAATTCAGAGAGAAAGTGGCAAAGCCTGACTTTGGACAGGAGTGTTTGGTCTGGTTTTGAGCAGTTTGGTCTGGTTTCAAGCAGTGATCCTTGTCTTTTGGTTTGCTGGGGTCGCATAAATCACAAATAATGTGATTTATGCTAAGATGGAAAATTACAGAGCAAAGGAAGCCTCAGGGCCCCTGGCTGTGTCTTTTCTGTATTTTTAGCCCTGCTTCTGGTTGAAGGTGGAGTCTGAGGGAAGGAGCAGGATGTTGACACCAGAGGCTGCTGTTTCAGAGGCTTTGGGATGCTGCTGGAGCAGATGGTCACATTCATCTGCCTCAAACACAAAAATGCTTCATTTTCTATTTATACTTTTAAATGTTGTGCCACGTGCCGTGGCTCAGGGCAGTTGGGGAGTGGGGAGGGTTTGAGTCCCATCAGCTCTCACCAATAAATCACATTTTGGAGCAGGCAGGGGTTCAGAGGTGCCAGGGAGGAGCCTGAGCACCCGGAATTTACCTGCACAAAGGTGATGAAGGTTTCCATCACCTTCCTCTCCTCACTCACCCTTTAGTGGCCTTTTGAACCACTCCAAAATGTTCTTAATAAAGAGACTTTTATTTGCTGACAACTTTGACTTGCCCAGTATTGTTTAGTGCCAAATACTTCTAGGAATTTCCATGCAGGGAATTACACTTAATTACACTTCGACATCATCATCCCTAATGAATTTTTTTTTTTTTTTTGCTGGCTGCTGC
>VXAX01004965.1:182863-195630 GCA_013399835.1 Leptocoma aspasia
CTGGAAGGAAAAAAAACAGCAAACGGGGAGTCGGAAAAAGAAAACCTGGGAGGAAAAAAAAAAACCCAACAAACAGGGACTCTGGAAAAGGAAAAAAAAAAAACAAACAGGGAGTCTGGAATGGGAAAAGAACTGACAAAGAGGGAGTCTGGAACGGGAAATCCTGGCAGGAAAAAAACCAACAAACAGGGACTCTGGAAACAAGAAAAAAAACCCAACAAACAGGGAGCTTGGAAACGGGAAAAAACCCAACAAATAGGGAGTCTGGAACAGGAAATCCTGGCAGGGAGAAAAAACAACAAACAGGGAGTCTGGAACAGGAAAAAAACCAACAAATAGGAAGTCTGGAACAGGAAAACCTGGCAGGAAAAAACCCAACAAGCAGGGACTCTGGAAACAAGGAAAAAACGAACAAAGAGGGACTCTGGAACAGGAAAAAAAACAACAAACAGGGAGTTTGGAAACGGGGAAAAAACCCAACAAACAGGGAGTCTGGAACAGGAAAACCTGGCAGGAAAAACCCAACAAATAGGGAGTCTAAAGCAGGGAATCCTGGTAGGAAAATCCCAGCAGAGGGACCCTGGGGTGGGTTGAAGGCTCTGCTGCTCAGGACACAAAGAGGGGCTGAGCAGCACAGGGAGGTTTTTGGTGTGGTTCAAATGAAATAACTGGGAATATCCGTGGTGAGCTCCTGGCAGCCCTGAGTGCCCAGCCAGGCCCGTGGGGTGACAGGGACAGGGTCAGTGCTGGATCTCTGGGGTACAAACAGGATTTTCCCCCTGAGAGGGGCTCCAGGGCAGGCAGGGAGGGCAGAGAATTCCAGGGGAGTTTGCTCACAGAGCATTGTCCTGCTGGGGTTTTTTTTCCCTTTAAAGAGTGATTTAATTTCATGTGAATTCAGTTTTTTTCCGCTGCATTACTGCTGTCAGTGGATTTCATCAACCAAGACCCCTGCCCTGCACCCCCTCCCCGAGGCTGGCACAAACCCCAACTGCTTAACCGTGACATAATTGTCACCTACGTCACTGTCCCTGTGCTGTGGCTGCCTCTGGCACTGCTGCCACTTGGAAATGTCACAAACTGCCACCACGGGCTCCGCATCATCTCAGGATCCTGCACGGGGTGGGCTCTGCTTGCTGAGAACCCTTCAGTGCCTGAACCCCTCTGAGGCAGCTCCACAGCTCAGGATCCTCCAAAAACAATTCAGAATGGGCCCTTTCCTCATAAAGAATTAGAAATAAAAATCTTCCCTGTGCTCTGGAGTTGGCAATAATTCCATTTCCATGTCACTCGAGGTGGGATGGTGACAACCCATGGGGACAGCCCAGCAACCTTTCTGCAGGGGTGAGAAAAACCCACTTGGAATTTTACCTTTTCCCCCTTTATTTGTGTTTCTGTCAGAGGGTTGTGTCAAAGTTGGTGCTTTGCTACAGTTTCCCTGGTATCTTTGGGGTTTTGTGATGACATTTTTGGTGTGGTGGCAGTGACTCTGGAGAAGCCAGTGCTGAGGAGACTTTTCCAGGTTTGTATTTGGGCTGGATCTTCCTCTCTGCCCCCTCTGCCTCCCCAGGCCTTTTGTTTAGGAATATTTGCTCCTTTCTGCTTTTTCTGCTCCTGGAGATTTTCCTTCCAGGTTGATTTTTGAAGTGTTTTCTTTGCTGTCCAGCTCTGATTAAAGTGTCCTTCAAGCTGCTAGCCCTCCAGTGGCACCTTGGACACTCTGGGGATGGAAATGTCACAGCTCATGTGCTGTGTTCCTTTTCTCTTTCCTCCTTTTTTAACTCCCTTTTTTCCTCCCATTCATGGCTCTTTCCCCTCCTATTTTCAAGTACCATTTTCAGACAATCCCTAAAATTAATCAGTGCAAAAAATGGCCACTTTACAGGGTGGGTTTGGCTTATGGATGCAGAAGGAACACTGAAGCTTTGGGCTGAAATGCAGCGGGTTTGGGTCTGATTTTAAAAACTTTTAACAGGCAAGAGGCTTCCCTGTGCTGTGCCTGGATGAATCTGAACCAGGTAAATCTGAACCTGGGATAAATCTGCCTCTCCAGCACTGTTTCAGTGAGCTGTGAGTGCCAAAGGTTGTGTTTAAATTAGTGCTCAGTTAAAATGTTTTATTGTGCTGGTGGCCACGGCTGTGTTTCTGCAAGCTCTGGGGTTTGCTCTTTATTTAACCTGGACGGTGTCCTGAGGAATCCAGGCAGTTTCTTTTGGGAGCTCTGGCAGTAAAACGTGCAGGAAATGGGGAATTTGGCGATTTATGGCAATATTTTCATAGGGAGTTTGTCAGTGGCAGGCTGAGTGTTTGAGTTATCAACAGAAGCTGTGCCAGGGTTGATTTTTGTCTTAATAAAATCTCCTTTTGCTGAGGCACAGAAAGCCTCTGCACACACCAGTCCCCAGCCCTGAGTCCAGGTGATTTTTAGGTTAAAGCTGCTGGGCCAGAGCAGAGGAATTATTGATGGTCAGAGGGAACAAAACCTTTCAGAGCTCAGGGTTGGGCCCAGCCCTGAAAATGCCAATTCCTGCAGCTGCTCTGGCCTGGAACTCTTGGTTTTGTTGTTATTTTTCCTCTCTCCCTCTCCATGTTCCCACTCAAAGCAGTGATGCTGTGGGAGGAACGAGGGGGATGAACACAGCTCTCAATGCAGAACTAATTATTGTCCTTAAAGAAGATAAAAAGGAAAATCGAGTGCTTGTCCCGGCCCCCGTTATCTGTACCAGGAGCCAATTACTTAATTCAAGATGAAATTGGGTCTGGCTAGTATCAGAACAGTGAAAAGCTGCCCTGGTAACATCTGGTCTGAAAATTCACCTCTGGATCCGGATCCATTTTCTTCTCATTACTCTGAGAGGATATTTGGCACGTACAAATTAAAACCAATTAAAATACTTGTTGACCTCCTAAATTGTTATTTATTCATAACCATTTAAATTGCTGTTGCTTGTAATTTAACTAATAATGCCATTTTAAATAATTGAAATAATCATTGAACTCAATTTAAAGTTGAATAATGTCTGTGGGAATAAATTGCATGAAACAGTGGTTTCATCAATAATATGTCAAAAGGCAATCAATATTTAGGTCTCAGAGCTCTGTTAATGGATGGTGATATTAAAAAAAATAACAACCTTCTCGAAGCACTGAAATTTCCTCCTGGTCTGAACCCCTGGGACAGAGCTGTGGCAGGGAGGCTTTGCCAGAAGCCTGGAAACAAAGTCCTTGGTTTTACACCTTTGAGGCACAAAAGCATATTTAACATTAAAGGATCAAACAAGGGAGAAATTCCAGAGTGAGCGGGAAAGAATTTGCTGATAAAAAAGTCCCTCGTGGCGGGCTTGTGTCCCTAACCCAGGGTGGATTTTGCTGGAGCTTCCCCCTGGTGCATCCCAGGGTGGGCTCAGCAGGGCTGGGAGGGGCAAGGAGGGAACCCCAAACTGCATTTTCCCTGTTCCACCCGGGGTTTGAGAGGGCTGGAGGTGAGAAGTGACAGAAGCTGTGGCACTGAGGGGTGGCAGGGGATGAGAGTCACAATCCCATTTTGTCAGGCCTGGGCAGCACCTGCAGCTCCTGCTGTGAACGGTTTGTGGGAACTCTTGGGAAAAACACGCTCCACTCTCCTGGTGAAATGTAAAAGTTGAATAAAGGACAATAGGAGACAGAGACAATAAAGCAAAGATTTCAGGCAGGTGTGTGTTGGCACTCAGCCAGGAGCACACCTGCTGGTTTGGGAACACCCTTTATGTACCATTTCTATGGCATCAGCTGTTGCATATTCATCAACAATTATGCATATTTAAACTTCTCCCCAAACTCGTTTCCATGTTCCAAGAACTGTTTAGCACGGCTCCTCCTCGGCTCTGCCTTTTCAGAGCATTTCTTGGTTGTGGTTTTAGTTTATTCTTATTTTCACCTCCAGTTTTTGGGCTTTCTTCAGACAGTGAGTGCTGAGAGTTGGCACATCAGTGCCAGGGTCCTCATCATTTTTTCACTGGATATTATCCCAGCCAAGCATTTTAACACAAGCACATCTAAATCAGCTACTTCTAAGTTTTAGTTAACAACAGAAATAAAAACTATATCTCTATAGCAAAGTTACTTTAACACCACACACACAGAATCCATTTTAATATTTGTGAAAAGCCAACACTATAATATGTATTTATAGCACTCTGGACCTCACCCCTTATCCAGGACAGTTAATTGGGATCCAGGACAGTTAATTTCTGGGAACCATGAAATGTTGATTTGCTATCAGTTGTGAAGATCTAAAGTCTGTAAAATTGTGGGGGGGGGGGGGTCAGGACCCCAAACTGGTTCCATAAATCTCCATCCAGTTGATTCCTTTCTCTCCGGGCCCCGAACCAGCTGGTCCCGAGGTGCTGCTGTGAAATGGGAGTGGAATTCCTGGCAGGACTGGGGAGGTGGGGACCAGTCCAGGCAGGAATTCTGTGAAAGGCTCAGCCCTGAACCAGGCAGGACTCTGAATTTCCCTCCAGTGGAGCAAGCAAGGCTGGAATTGTGGACTGGGGCTCCCCAGGGTGACAGAGGCTGTGCAGAGAGCAGGGCCTTCCCCAAACTCCTGAAATCCCTGGACTGCTTTCAGATCTCTCCCTGCAGGGAAATCCAGTGGAAGAAGGAGCTTTGTTTTCCTGCTCGCCTGCTCAGGGTTTGCTCCTGGCAAAGGCAGCTGGGAGCTGCTGGGCTTGTGTTTCCTCACCGAAAAAAAACCCCTTTTTGCTGGGTTTTTTATTTTTCTGGAGCCTTTCTGGAAGTTATCTTGCACGTTTGCATTTCTCTCACTGCTGTCTCTCTGCCTGCCCTGGTGTTTGGCCTCTCTCTGTGCTCTGCTGTGGCTGCAGTGGAGCTTTTCCCTCCCCTTTGTCCCCACTGAAAGCGAATTCTCAGGTCAGCACTGAGAAACAGCCTGGAAAACAAAGAGCAGATCAGCTGAGGTTATTTGATGCATTTGGATTCCTGGATGCATCCTGGAGGAATTTCTCTTACCTGGGTCAGGAGTTTCTCAGCAAGCAGCGATTTCCAGTTCGTTTAGACCCTTGGCTTTGCAGGCACTTGGTGGTGGTGAGATCAGAGTCTGCTTGAGGTGCCTCTTGATTTCTGAGTGTCTGTTCCTGCCTTTGTCCCTCTGCCAATTGTCCAGGCCAGAGGCAGAGAGCAAATTGAGAGGGATAATTCCATGTACACAGGGATTGGGGAAGTCTGGTTCAGTGACTGGAGAGGCCAGAAACCCATGTGCTCCAAATAAAGCTTTTTTTTTTTTTTTCTTTAATTGGAATAGAACTGAGATCTCTCTGCCTCTCTCTCCTGGGTCACCAGGACTGCACAGGGTTTTTTCCTGCTGCACTGAGCAGCAGCCCCAGAATGTCAATGATTTTTATGAGGAGTTGGGAGCTCTTCCCCCGACACCTCGGGGACGACAGCACCAGGTTCTTTGTAAACTCTTTAATGGCAACAATTTCCTAAATCAAAGCAATCTGCGCTTCCCCATTTACAATTTCATTTCCAAGCACTAAAGCCTCATAAAAGAGTTTACAACACAGAGTCTTTGGCTGCTGTGAAGTTATCCAGCAGTGGTGCAGTGGCATTATCTTCAGTGGAGTATTTTATCTTTAAAATTATAAGGATTTGTTCTGCTCTCTTTTATGCAGAAATAGAATGCTAACAGATGCAAAGTTTATTTTTAAACTTGGCTAGGGGCTGAAAAAGCACATTTAGTGGAGGTGTCATTTGGTGCTCTGAATATATTTCAGGCTTTAATAGTAAAATGTTTCAAAAAATTACAGAGCTGATAATTTCTGTGGTGGAGGTGACACCGAGGGTGGACACTGAGAGTCCCCCTCACATTTCCTTCCATCATTTCCTGCCTGGATGTTGCTGGAGAAGCAGGTTATTTTGTTATTATTATTATTAATTAATTAATAGGAGAGGTGTGACTGCAGCCATCATTTCCTGGCTGCCTTCAGGATGTGCAGCCCTGGGTGTTCCCAGAGGGGATTTTGGGCAGGAAAGCAGCACTTTGGGGGATTATTTCCCTGGATTTCCCTGCCAGGGCAGAGCTGCTCCCCTTTCCAATGTGCCCAGCCTATGTATAAACATGGGATATTCCCATTTTCCTGGAGAAACTTCCACGAGCTCCTTGCCAAAAATTCTTTTCCTGGTTTTGAGCTGAAATCTCCCTGTTAGGAGAACTTTCCTGGGGAGAGGCTGCACTGCTGGCTGCTGTCCCCAGCTCTGCTCTGCTGCCATGGAGAGCACAGGGAATCCTCTTGTCAGGAAAATTAACCCACAAACAACAGAGGTTTATGTCCAAAAAGGAGACAGAGGAGTCCTTTGACTTTATTCCAATAAAGGGAGAGGCCATGGGCCATTCCCCTGGGATGTCTCCAATTTTTGGAGGACGCAGCCTCCTTTTTATCCCAATTTCCTCCTTTTTATCCCAATTTCCTCCTTTTTATCCCAATTTCCCTCTCTCTTTCCCCATTGGCTGAGGTACTTGAGAGGCACAGACTTCCCAGAACGCCTGATACCAAAGATTCCCCTCCAATGTATAAGCCTCCCTTTTAATTTTTAATTCTCATGGAATTTATGTTTTTCCCCCATTGTTTCTTTCGTCTTTCAATATCCAATTTCATTTCTCAGCAAACCTACACTTTGTTTGTAAAGGCAAATATCTTTTTTTTCCATTCATCTATCAGTGGAATCCTTCCCGTTGTTTCTTTCATCTCCCAGTGCTGGTTTTATCCACCAGCAGAGCCACAGCTGCTTTGGAAAGACAAATCCCTCACTCCTCTCACTCTCCAAACCCCTCTGGCACCCCCCAAAACCCTGAGGGTGTTTCTGCCCTGGGGGAGACACTTTTCAGCCAGGAACATGGAAATTGGGGTGCTGCAGCACCACCTCCTGCTCAGCCCTGCCAGGCTCTGTCTGACCCAGGTGTCACATCAGCCCTGGCAAGGGAAGATTTGTGTCCTCACCTCGTCCCCAGCCTGGCTCCCTCCTAAATTAAATTAATTTTAATTTCATTTTGTTTTTAAATTGTGTGTTCGGGCTCTGGGAAGGTTCTGAGGAGCGCAGAGCTGAGCTGGAGCTGTGTTTGCTCTCACCCTGAGCACAGGTTAGGGTGTGAACAGGTCAATAATAAAAAACAGGTCATGAATTCCTCCCCAAAACCCTCCTTCCTCCCTCCCAGGGCCAGGCTGGGAGATATTTCCCTGGCAGAGGGGTTTTCTCACCCTGCCTGACCTTGTGGGGGAGGCAGGGCTGTGTCCATCCCCTCTGCACCTCCCTGCTGGGGAGCAGGAAATCCTCATCCTGGCTTTTGGGGTACATCCTCATCCTGGCTTTTGGGGTACATCCTCATCCTGGCTTTTGGGGTACATCCTCATCCTGGCTTTTGGGGTACATCCTCATCCTGGCTTTTGGGGTACATCCTCATCCTGGCTTTTGGGGTACATCCTCATCCTGGCTTTTGGGGTACATCCTCATCCTGGCTTTTGGGGTACATCCTCATCCTGGCTTTTGGGGTAAATCCTCATCCTGGGTTTTGGAGTAAATCCTCATTCTGGGTTTTGGGGTAAATCCTTATCCCAGGTCTTGGGGTAAATCCTCATTCTGAGTTTTGGGTTTGAGGTTTTTGTTTGGGTGTTTTTTTGGGGGTTTTTGTGTTTGTTTGTTTTTTGTTTTGGTTTGGTTTGTTTTGGGTTTGAGGGTGACTGCAGATTAATTCACTTTTTTTATTCCTCTAACACTGTTGGTGCCGTTAAAGCTGGGATATGTCACATTTTGAGGGTAAATAACGACTGGAAACAGGAGAGCAGTGCTGACTCGCCAGGGTGGTGAGGGGACAGCGAGGGACAAATTCCAATTGCAGCAGGTTTCAGCAGCCTGTGATGGGGTTGGGGCTGAGCTGGTGACGGGACTGTTGGAGATCATCCAGCCTGACTGGGCTGTGACAAGATAAACCCTCGTGGAGAGATTAAGGAGGGAGGGAGATGTGCTTTGCTGTCCTTATCAATCCCTCATTTCCAGGCTTTAACACTCTGAGGATTGAAGTTCATCCTCAAGGAGAAAAATGGTGGGATCAGTTTGGACTAAGCCCATCTTTGTGTCTTCTAAGAGCTCCTGAGTGGGATTTTAAACAGAAAATGAGCAAAACAGGGAGTTTGTCAAACCCCTGGGGCTTATTTTTTAAGTTTTAAAAATTTTATTTCTTAAATCCAGGCTGTGGCAGGCCTGGTGTGTGGTTCTGGGAATCAGAGCTGAGGGGGATGCTGGCATTCCTCGGGAGCCTGACTGTGCCCAAATCCTGCAATTTGTCTGGTTTAGTGCAGCACCTGCTCTCTCCAGCCAGTGCTGGGTGAGATTTTCCCATCTGTGCCTCTCCAGCTGCACCAGGTGGGTCAGGTGTGTGCTGTTCCCACCCAGCCAACAGGAATTTTTATTTATTACATCTCAGTTCCTTGGGAGAACACTCCATGTCCTCATGAGCTGCTGGAGCTCCACAAATCACAGGGAATCCAGCACAGGTTCATTGGAGGATGTCACAGAAACTTCACGGGCTCCAAATGAACTTTAATCATTGTGGATTAATGGAAATTATTTGTTATAAGTAACAGTGAGCCCAGCAAAGTAAGGGGTTCCCCACCTATCCAACAGGAATTTTTATTTATTACATCTCAGTTCCTTGGGAAAACACTCCGTGGTCCTCATGAGCTTCTGGAGCTCCACAAATCACAGGGAATCCAGCACAGGTTCATGGAAAATTCACAGACTCCAAATGAACTTTAATCGTTGTGGATTCATGGAAATTATTTGTTATAAATAACAGTGAGCCCAGCAAAGCAAGGGGAGCTGCAGGGAATGAGTGCAAGAGATGCAGATTTTCCTGAGTCACCCTTGCCTCGGGATCATCCTGAGGCCTCTGCCCCAGCCCTGCCAGGGAATGCAGAGTGTGTGAGATTGTGATTAAAGCCCGGTGTTAATTGTGGATCCCAAACAGGAGACAGGCAGAGAAGAGCACTCAGCTGTCAGCTCCCAGCCCCTGGCATATGGTTCCATTAAGATAAAGGAACAAAAGGTAATTTACAGTAACAGATGGGCTTGAACTCTTTCTGGAGCTGCTGAATACTTTTTAATTTTTAATTTACAACGACTCTTTCACACAGCATTGAAGCAACTCCTCTGTCGTGTTCTTTTAGAATCCACGAGCAGGGAAAATGTGTGTGAGGGACTGAGCAGGGCCTTTATGAAGCGGGATCCCTCAGGAAGAGCTGGCCAAGTAACGTTAATCACACCGATAGGGCTCCATAATGCCCTGTGGTTTATTGTGCAGAATGGTTGCTTATATACATTTTAGAATTGTTTACGTTTCAAGCATCCCCTCATTGGTGCACAGCAGAGAAAGAATGTAATCAAACATTGTTTACTTTACACTTAAAGCAGCTACCTGTTCAAACCTAAATCTGTATCTGTTACTACACAAGTAAACTGCCCTCTCCCTTGCATGCCTTAAGATAATTTCAAATGAGGCCACAGGCTTTGGCCTTGAGCTCAGGCCTCAGGCCTTAACTCAGGCCCAGGCCTTGATTCAGGCTTCAGGCCTTAACTCAGGCCTCACTCAGGCCCAGGCTGGGTTGTTCAATTGGTTCAGAGGTAGATCGTGTCCCTGCTCTCTTTGAGAAATTCTGCTACACCCCTGTGTGTGCTGAGGGATGGAGCAGGGAGGGCCTGGGCAAGGCTGGAGCTCTGCAAACCAACGGGAGTGCAAATCCTGCTGGAAAAGCTCCAAACTGTCGGGTTTTTGCGCCCCCGACACAAGAGGGAACCTGCCACCTGGGCCCTTTGGAGGAGGTTCCCTTGTGAGTTCTTGACGAAGGATGAAGAACAATCAGGACTCTCTGTTTCTTGGTCTTCAGGCTGTTTATTTTTCTCTTATCTTAAGTTCAGCACGCCGTCTGCACACCAGACTGAGCGTACGAGAAACAAGGCATAAAACAGACCCCAAACACCCAAAACCAAGGCCTTTTAAAGCTAATCAGTCCAATTACCTTCTCACACGTATCTTGTTTTTACTTTTCTACCAATAACTTCTACTAATCTACTCACGTAGCACCTGTGCCACTGCTTTCTCTAACCAATGACTTTGTGCCACCAGTCCTACAGAAAATGGAGCAGAAGAAGAACAAGAAGGAGATGAGACAATGCCCAAAATCCTCCATCTTGTCTCCTATTCACTCTCATATTAGGATCCTAAAACCCTAGATTTTTCACCCTGTAACTATTTTTACTGCTATCTAGTTCACACTTGTGTGCTCCAACTCCCAAAGCCTTGGCAATTTTTTCCCTGGGACAGAGGTTAAAAGCAGTGTTCTGCTGGGGACCAGAGCTTCCTAAAACAGGCAGAGAAATATTCCCTGTGCCCTGGGTTCCAACATAAACCCACCCCTTACAGCAGGGATGGTGCAGGACTTAGCTCAGCTTGTGGTTTTGTCACCAAATCCCAGAGCTTTTGCCCTGGCTGCTCCACGTGCGGATTTGGGGGTTCCACGCTGGCATCCCCAAATCTCCAGCAGCTGCTGGCGTGTCCGCAAGCCAGACACTGGGCAGGGACTAAGCCAGGGCTTTAATCTCCATCTGGTGGCTGCAAGTGCCATCCCTGAGGGCTCAGTGCTGCTGGGGGACAGGGGCTGTGCCATGGAAACAAAACTGGAGCTGGATCTCCTTCCCTCAGGGCCTGCCAGGGGCTCCAGGGTATCCAAAGCAGCGCTGCTTTTTCCTTTTTTTAACTGAAAATGAACCTGGCAAGGGGTGGGAAAAGCAGAGCAGGGATGTGGGCTTGGAAAAGGCTGGGGAAGCTCTGCAGGTGTGGATGCCTGGGAAGGATTCCTGGGGAGTTCCAGGGAGTGCTGGGGCTCAGGGGGGGACACAGGGGTACTCTGCAGGTGTCTCTGCTCAGGTTGGGGTGTTTGGCTCTTTCCTGCCTTTCTGGAGGAATTCAGGAACATTCAGGAATGGTTTTGAGTCATCTCTCCATGGAGATTGTTGAGCTCAGGGTGGAAATGCTGGGAAACCAAACCTGTCACACACCTCAGGGCTCCCTTCTGGATATTCCCTCATGCCTGGCAGAGGGATCCTGCTGTCCTGAAAACACAGGAGCCCTTGGGCCTTTCCCAACCCCAATTCAAGGTCCTAAATTTAAGGATGAGAATGGGGAAGCAGGGACAGGAAAGTGCCACAGCAAGAGCTCTGCAACATGAATTAAACTGAATTTATTTGAGCCCTGGAAACAGGAGCTGCTTATCTGTCTGGGAGGGGGTTAGTGTGGATCTGGGATAATCAGGAACAGAAGGGAGCAGGGAAGGTAAAACCCTGGCAGCCCTCCTGGACAGGGAGCTGCACCTGCTGCAGGTGGCACAGGGGCCTAGAGGGAATGATGGAAAAAAAACAATTCTGAGTGCAGGAAGGGAAAACCTCCAGCCTGTGGTGATGCCTTTTTGGGCTACTTAAAAACAGAGGCCAGACAAAATTAAGGGAATAAAAAGCATTTATATTTATTGAAGGGCCTTCAGGTACATTTTGGGCAAAATCCCCCCCAGGGGCTGCACCCAAAAATCGACCACGGGTTTCACACTTTTATAAGTTTGGTCCATTTGCATATTGGGGTTTATCTTCCAATTACAGCTTCAGGTCCTGAAGTCATTTACCCCAAGTTTGCTCCCCCCAACTCCCTTTTGTTTCTGTTTCTCAGGCCTGAGGCAGTGAGGGGTCCTTGAGTGCCAGGCCTGGAGAGGAATTGTTGTGTCTGCCCAAAATGGGAAAGCAGCAGCTGACACTGGGTATGGAGTTTGGAGTTACACACTAAAGAACTGCAGGATTGCAAAGAGATGGGAAATATAAAAGCTGAAATCCTGAGGCATCAGTGGGAGCTGGAATCAGCAGATGGAGAATCAGGGAAGAAGGAAGGGCCACGCAGTTCCTGTGGCTGGGGAGAAAAACTCTGTAAGAGCTCCTGCAGCTCTGACGGGTCATTAATTCCAGGGAAATTGCCCCAAAGCTGCTGAGGTGTGGAGGCTGTTCCAGGTACCTCCTAGGAGCTGTTTGGGTTAAATGCTGCTGTTGTCTGGTGTAAATCCAGCTCTGCCGCTGGGCTGGGAGTGCTTTGGAATGCAGTTAAGGCACTCTGGCTGCTGTGCCAGTCTGAGGGGGAAAAGGGATAATTTCCAGTGGGACAGTTGTAATTTCCAGCATCGTTCTCTGGAGTACAAAATCAATAGCTCTGCCTTGAAGAGGAGCAGGCTGGAGGTTCCAGCTGGCAGAGGAAGGCAGCTTGGAGCTGCTCCCTGCCACCCCAGCAAAGCCCCTGGGTGGTGCCAGCACGGAAACAGCCTCGAATTCCATGGATAGCCAGGGATAAATGAGGATTGTTCTGCTTTATTCTATCACCACCCCTCCTCCCATCGCTGGGGAGATGTGGGACCCCTTTCTCCATGAGAGAATGAGAGATAAATCCTCCCACTGCAGAGCTGGAGCAATCGATAAATGTTTTAATTGAGCAGGTACCAAACTGCCCTTGCAGTGTCTCCATCCCCTCAGGCAGCTGGGACCAGCTTTGGATGCTCCCAAACACCACCAGAATCCCAGGAATGGGCTTTTTTCTAGGATAGGAGCTGCAGCTGCCTTTGGAAGACTAAAATAAAATAAAATAAAATAAAATAAAATAATAAAATAACAACCCCCCCCCACAA
>VXAX01004965.1:204742-222809 GCA_013399835.1 Leptocoma aspasia
GTTCCTTCCCCCACGGGGGGCTGAGTAAACAGGCAGCTGAAGCTGCTGATGGGGACAGCAGCAGAAGTGACAGGGAAGGGAGGTGAGGTGGTGACAGCAGAGTCAGGGGAGCGTCACCACCCCGGGCTGTGATTCACTGCAGAGGGAAATGGAGCGGGGGATAACGGGGAATGAGCTGGGAAATGGGTAAACAACGGCCTGGGGGATGGTTCGGGGCAGATTTATCACAGAAATGGGATTGGGGTGGGAGATGAGCTGAGGAGGCCTCAGGTGGCTCCGTCCTGCTCACCCTGCAGGGCCTGGAGGGGCTCAGCACACTCTGGGCTGGCTTCAGGCAGGAAAAAAGGGGGAAAGCTCCAGAAAGGGGGAAAGTTCCAGAAAGGCTCTGTCCTGCTCACCCTGAAGGGTCTGGAGGGGCTCAGCACACTCTGGGCTGGCTTCAGGCAGGATAAAAAGGGGGAAAGCTCCAGAAAAAGCCCCTGGGGGAAGCCCTGACTGTGAGGGTGTCCCGAGATCGGGAGCAGGCAGTGAGGTTTCTCAAGCTGCACCAAGGGAAATTTAGGTTGGACATTAGGAAGAAGTTTTTCACAGAAAGAGTGATAAAGTTCTGGAATGTTCTGCCCGGGGAGGTGGTGGAGTCACCATCCCTGGGTGTGTTTAACCAAAGCCTGGATGTGGCACTGGGTGCCAGGGTTTAGTTGAGGTGTTGGGGCTGGGTTGGACTCGATGATCCTGAAGGTCTCTTCCAACCTGGTGGTTCTGTGAGTCAGTGATTCTGTTTTCTCTCCATCCCAAACCAGGGGCAGCTCAGGGAGTGGTGGGGTTCGGTGGGGTTGGCTTTGCTCTCCCTTTTCTTGTGGGGTATCTCTGCTTCCATTGCTTTATCCAAAGTTACCTGATTGCAAAATTGCAAAGAAGAACTGCAAAATATCCCCTTATCCAAACATTAACTGGGGGGCACCTCCGAAATCTGTGTCCTAGTGCAGAAAACAGATGATGGGAGCTGCAAACATCCATAAATCCAAAGCCTCACAGGTCTGTAGCAATATTATTTAACAACATGCTTTACTATTTAATTTTAATTGCATGGAGACTGTGTTTCGGGAAATATTTGTCGCTGAAAACCCTGAAAAAGCACAAAATGAGCAGCCAGAACAGGCTGGGTGTAGAACCCAAAACTGCTCCAATGCCCAGCTCCCCCTCCTTGGTTTGCTGTGTTCAGCTGCTGCAAACACAACGTTAAAATATTCCTTAAATGTCACTTGTTGCTTTGATGGAATTTACAGAGAGATCTAAAATATCTGTGGTTCAGTCTCTCTGCATAGAAATGATGTAGAAAACATCAATTAATTGGATCTTTCCTGTTGTAAGGGACGCTGGACACTTCAAAAACTGGAATGAAATCCCAAATTCGTTTTGTAAGAAAAGACATTACAAAATTTTACATCCCAAACTTTATTGTTTAGCTGCAGATAAAGTTTCCCCAGTCACAATGAAATAAAATTTCAGAATATGAAGATCCATGATTAAATTCAATTTATGCAAAGTGCAACAAGGACTGGAAATTCCTGCAAATACAGCCAGTACAGGATTTTACAGGAATTAGGAAATCTGGGCTCCAAATCTTCTCCTCTAAACTCCTATTTAAATTGGGCACTGCATGTTGGAATTATGTCTATTAATACTTAATGGGCCCAATTTTCTCAGCAGTTCAGAGTCACCTGAAGGAGCAGAAGGAGCTGCAGCATTCCTCAGTCCAGTTTTAATGAGCTCGTCAGGGATTTAAGGCTCAGTCGTTGAGAGTTGCACTGTGATGTCTTACTTGGCCACTGAGTGTCCCTAAATTGTAATTTCATCATTTATTATTGCTGTGGTCTCGAGCTCTCAGCGTTGGAATGAAGCTCCGTTTTTGGAGCCTGGTTTCTCACTCAGCCTGGGGGAAATGAAGCTGAATTTCTCTCTGAGCTCATGTTGTGGTTTTTTTTTTTTTTCCAAGTGAGCATTTCCATATCGTTGTCTCAGTAATTAAGATTAACTGAACCCAGATTTCATCAGAGACACAACTCTGGGAACATGGCAGGAATCCACATTAGCAGGTGAAACATGAAATTTTGAGTAGGAGAGGAGTTAATTTGGGGAGTCCCCTCCTTGCCTTGCTCATCCATTTCTCCTGGAAGTTTGGCAGCACTGGGAGTGGTTTGTGGTTTGAATTGAGCCTGGGAGGAGGCTCAGGGTGAGCTCTGTGCTCTGCAGCCTCTCTGCTGGGCAATAAATGGGATTTTTGATGGTGCTGGACAGAAATGCTCTGCTCAGGGTTCCTTGGCTGGAATTGTTGAGGGCAGCAGGTTGGCAGAGCAATGTCCCCAGGAGAAGGGGCAGGGTTGTCACTGGTATCACTTTGGACACTGAGGGGCTGTGCTGGAGCCCAGGAGAGGCTGGGGGGGTCCCTGAGGGATGGAATCTCCTCTTCCCCCTGTTCCCAGATCCCCTGGCAGAGATCAGGGATCTGATCAATCCCGGGGCTGTGCTGGAGCCCAGGAGCTGCTGGGGGATCCCTGAGGGATGGAATCTCCTCTTCCCCCTGTTCCCAGATCCCCTGGCAGAGATCAGGGATCTGATCAATCCCAGGGCTGTGCTGGAGCCCAGGAGAGGCTGGGGGGGTCCCTGAGGGATGGAATCTCCTCTTCCCCCTGTTCCCAGATCCCCTGGCAGAGATCAGGGATCTGATCAATCCCGGGGCTGTGCTGGAGCCCAGGAGCTGCTGGGGGATCCCTGAGGGATGGAATCTCCTCTTCCCCCTGTTCCCAGATCCCCTGGCAGAGATCAGGGATCTGATCAATCCCAGGGCTGTGCTGGAGCCCAGGAGAGGCTGGGGGATTCCTGAGGGATGGAATCTCCTCGTCCTCCTGTTCCTGGGTCTGCCCTGGCAAAAACCACAGCCCTTAGCCCATCCCCACCTCTCATTTCCTCGGTACCTTTACATAAAACCAGAAAATAACCCCAGAAGGGCAGTGATTCCCAGCTCCTTCCCCGTGTGTGGAGCCAGCTCTGGCTGAAACCGGGGATATGTGGGAGGGGAAGTTCCTTTTGTGCTGGGAATTGTCCTGGAAAGCAGCGATTCCAAGCCCACAGTTCCCGGTTTCCAGGCTGTAGTTCCCCCCTGGCAGGGGCTGAGGTTGGAATTTGATGCACAGCAAGGTTGCTGTGCTCGGGAGAAGTTTGGTACTCCTCACACACCCCGTGCTGGGACACTTTTAGTTACAGATCCATCTGTTTGGGCTGCTGGAGGATCTTTTTTCCCTTTAAAAATTTATATTGCTTGCATATTGCTCGAAGGAAAAAAAATCTAGATGTTAAATAAATGTATGAAAGATTCTTCAAGTTTGTAACCCACTTAATATTTAATAAATGTAATATATCATTTTTATAAATAAGTGTAGCTCGGATATAAATAAATTCAGGATCCAGAAGGAATTACAATAGGATGCACATTCATCTCTGTGGCACAGGAAGGGCCAGCAATGTTTTATCAACAAATTAATCCTCACTGGGGAAAATAAATGCCCTCCCCTCGTGCAGCCAGGGATGGGGTGGTTGGTGGAAATTCCCTTAATAAATTCCATGGACTTGGAAGTGTTGATAAAATGGTTCTGACGTTCTCAGAATGGTTCTGACAGAGCCAGAGGAGAGTGAAGGCTGGAATTTGTGGGTAAGGGTGGGAAGTGTTAAACTTCCTTCTCTTTTATAGGAACAAAGGTGAGAGTGGGTGACAGGGGCTGGGCATGGGCTGGGAGCTTTGGGAGAGGAGGAGATGAGGATTGGGGGAATGGCAGGAAAACCCTTCCAGAGGAGCCCTGCCTGGCACAGGAGCAGCTCTGCGTGTGACAGGGCAGCCACAGCCACGTGCTGGTGCCAGCTTTGGTGACACTCCCAGGCAGGCGCTGTGTGAGGAGGGATTTGGGTGCAGGTGGTGGTGAGGAGCTGGGGGGAAAGGGGCTGTGTGGGAAAAAATGCCAGGAATGGGAATGTCTGGGGAACAGAGAATGTTCCTGCTCCGTTCAGGTATAGCTGTGGTCCGTGCAGTGACAAAGGACTCTTGAGAATAATATCAGAAGGCTAAATATGATTTATTAACATGACTCCATAGTTTAAAGAATTGGGCTGTTATCTGCCCAGTCTGGAGCATCAAAGCTCCTGCTTCAAGCTCCATCCATGGAATGCCAGAATAGCTTACACAATCAGAGATAACAACTTTTCACCTCATAGGTAGAAAGAAAGAAAACCCCCATCTCCTATATCAGGAGGCAGGCAGAGAAACCTCTGTCCTTGAACACAGCTCAGAGATTTTGTTTACAGAAACTTGTACAGAGTAAAAAGACAGTAAAAGATGCTTTCCCATGGGAAGAATTTTTCTGCAGGCCTGCATGCAGGGAAAATAGTCAGGGACCCCAGGTGTGCTCCTGGCAGGGACAGGAGGAGCTGGCCCAGCCTTGGCTTCACTTCCAGGCCCAGAGGAGAGTCCAGGGCTGCTCCCAGCCCGTCCTGTCCCTCTCAGAGTCCCACCCCAATCCCAGGCAGTGTTTTTGTCCCTTCCCCTTCCCCACAGCCACCTCCAGGCTGCCTCCGGAGCCACAGGGGACAGAGGGAGTGTCCCCAGGTGTGCTCAGTGTCCCCAATCCCTGCAAAGCCTGGGATGAGCCCAGCACCCCTGAGCTGGAGGAGCCCAGGAGCAGAGGTGACAGCCTCGAGTGTCTCACTGTGTGCACTCAGCAGGATAAATGAGATTTTTAACACCCAGATAAGAGGGGTTTGTCTGCACCTGAAGATCCCCAGCACGCTGCTGGGCCGTGATAATATCCCAGATTTATTTCCACAACTTACTGCACGTTCATTTTTTGGAGTTTTCGCTGCGGAAAATTGCCGGGAGGGATGGATTTTGTCTTCCTTAGCTGGCAGAACAATTTTCCACCTGTCACCCAAATATTTGATGGGAAGGATTATGGCAGAGCCGCTGGAAGTTTATCCTTTATATCCATGGGAAGCAGGAGGGTCTGGAGAAGTTAATGTGGGATATCAGGGGGTGAGATGGAGCTGCAGCACTTGTGGGTATCAGTGTGGGCTGGGAATTGGGGATGGGAACTCAGGAATCAGCTGGACTGGGAATTCAGGAATGAACTGGGCTGGGAATTCGGGAGAGAGCAATGGGAATTCAGGAATGAACTGGGCTGGGAATTCGGGAGAGAGCAATGGGAACTCAAGAATGAGCTGGGCTGGGAATTCGGGATGGGAACTCAGGAATGAGTTGGACTGGGAATTCAGGAATCAGCTGGGATGGGAATTTGGGATGGGAATTCAGGAATCAGCTGGGATGGGAATTTGGGATGGGAATTCAGGAATGAGCTGGGCTGGGAATTCAGGATGGGAACTCAGGAATGAGCTGGGCTGGGAACTCAGGAATGAGCTGGGCTGGGAGCTGGGATTTTACTGGGTCCCCACCAGAGCTCCCTGAGGAGCACCTGCCCCTGGAAGTTCTGGGTTTGCTGAAGGTTTCATTGATCTATTGAGGGTTCATTGATTTATTGAGAATTTATTGATTTATTGAGGGTTCAGTGATTTACTGAGAGTTCATTGATTTATTGAGGGTTCACTGATTAATTGAGGATTCATAGATGTATTGAGGGTTCATTGGTTTATTGAGGGTTCATTGATGTATTGAGAGTTCATTGATTTATTGAAGTGTTCATTGATTAATTAGGAGTTCACTGTTTTATTGAGGGGTTCACTGATTAATTCAGGATTCACTGATTTATTGAGGGTTCATTGATTTATTGAGGGTTCACTGATTTATTGAGGGTTCTTACTCATAGGGAAAATATCAATATCCAGTAAAAAATCCACTCTATGGTTGGGCAAAGGCATTTGAAGTTCATTAATGAAACTAAATCTGGCTTTGGGCTGTACAGCAGCCAGGAAAAAATCAGGAACTCTGCTGAAAGCATTGAAAAAATAGGAATAAATGGAGATGAGCAAGCTGGTGTGGTGGAAGGTTCCCTGCCCATGGCAGGGGTGGAATGGGATGAGCTGGGAGCTCCCTTTGGAGTGGGGCTCCTCAGGATTTGTTTCTGGCTCTCCCATTTAGCCTTTGCTAAATACCCTCTCCTGGGGCCTCAGCAAATCCCCGAGCCAGGGCACACAACAGAGGCATTAAAGGATTTCACGTGGGCAACAAAATCTGCCATTTCCATCCATTTCTGAGCTCCTTCCAAAAAACCCACTTTGCGTGGGGGCTGGGGTCATCTGATTAAGCAAATGTAGGCAAATCTCACCAAGCTGCTTCTCTGACTGAATAATGACTCAAATTTCATCATGGAAACCGTTCCAGGCATGAGGAAATTCTCTATTCTGGAGCAGGCTTGTTATTTTTCCATCCCCTGGCTTCCCTGGCAAGCTGAGCACACGTGGGAAAGGCACTTGAATTTATTTGGTGCTGGAGGAAATCCTGACTGCAGGGGATTGAAGTCCAGCAGGGATCAGCATTGTTGGACACATGGAAAGGGAGGAATGTGAATATTTGGAATATTGGTCATCTCCAGTTGTGTTTCTGCTCCTGGATGGACCTGTCCAAAGGAGGGGTTGGGATGTTTCCAGCTGGGAAAAGGCTTTTTCCTTCTGGATTGGGGCAGAAAAAATCCAAAAAGCCAGTGCTGCTGCCAGGATTTATAAATTCAGGGGGCTTGGGAAAAGGAGGCAAAGGGGGAGGAATTCCTGAGTGGGATGAGGTCAGAGGGAACTGGGAATGTTTTTATGTGGGAATGGCTCCTGTGTCCCTGCAGGAGGAATTGCTTCAGGCCAGTCCCATAGATCACGGAAAATCCCAGGGCAGAGAGAGGGAGATCCCAAACCCCAGGCAGAAGAGGGAAATCCCAAATCCTGGGCAGAGAAGAAAATCCCAAATCCTGGGCAGAGAGAGGGAAATCCCAAATCCCAGACAGAGAGAGGGAAATCCCAAATCCTGAGCAGAGAAGGAAATCCCAAATCCTGGGCAGAGAGAGGGAAATCCCAAACTCTCGGCAGAGAGGAGGAAAAGCCCAAATCCTGGGCAAAGATGGAAAATCCCAAGTCCCGGGCAGAGAGAGGGAAATCCCAAATCCCAGGCAGAGAGAGGGAAATCCCAAATCCCAGACAGAGAGAGGGAAATCCCAAATCCTGGGCAGAGAGGGAAAATCCCAAACCCCATGCAGAGAGAGGGAAATCCCAAATCCCAGGAAATCCCAAACCCCAGACAAAGAGAGGGAAATCCCAAACCCCAGGCAAAGATGGAAAATCCCAAACCCCAGGCAGAGAGGGAAAAGAGCTCCCTCTGATTCCAGGGCTGCTGGATCAGAGAGGGGAATTCAGCCCCGTTTGGGATTTTTAGAGNGCAGGGGTGGAATGGGATGAGCTGGGAGCTCCCTTTGGAGTGGGGCTCCTCAGGATTTGTTTCTGGCTCTCCCATTTAGCCTTTGCTAAATACCCTCTCCTGGGGCCTCAGCAAATCCCCGAGCCAGGGCACACAACAGAGGCATTAAAGGATTTCACGTGGGCAACAAAATCTGCCATTTCCATCCATTTCTGAGCTCCTTCCAAAAAACCCACTTTGCGTGGGGGCTGGGGTCATCTGATTAAGCAAATGTAGGCAAATCTCACCAAGCTGCTTCTCTGACTGAATAATGACTCAAATTTCATCATGGAAACCGTTCCAGGCATGAGGAAATTCTCTGTTCTGGAGCAGGCTTGTTATTTTTCCATCCCCTGGCTTCCCTGGCAAGCTGAGCACACGTGGGAAAGGCACTTGAATTTATTTGGTGCTGGAGGAAATCCTGACTGCAGGGGATTGAAGTCCAGCAGGGATCAGCATTGTTGGACACATGGAAAGGGAGGAATGTGAATATTTGGAATATTGGTCATCTCCAGTTGTGTTTCTGCTCCTGGATGGACCTGTCCAAAGGAGGGGTTGGGATGTTTCCAGCTGGGAAAAGGCTTTTTCCTTCTGGATTGGGGCAGAAAAAATCCAAAAAGCCAGTGCTGCTGCCAGGATTTATAAATTCAGGGGGCTTGGGAAAAGGAGGCAAAGGGGGAGGAATTCCTGAGTGGGATGAGGTCAGAGGGAACTGGGAATGTTTTTATGTGGGAATGGCTCCTGTGTCCCTGCAGGAGGAATTGCTTCAGGCCAGTCCCATAGATCACGGAAAATCCCAGGGCAGAGAGAGGGAGATCCCAAACCCCAGGCAGAAGAGGGAAATCCCAAATCCTGGGCAGAGAAGAAAATCCCAAATCCTGGGCAGAGAGAGGGAAATCCCAAATCCCAGACAGAGAGAGGGAAATCCCAAATCCTGAGCAGAGAAGGAAATCCCAAATCCTGGGCAGAGAGAGGGAAATCCCAAACTCTCGGCAGAGAGGAGGAAAAGCCCAAATCCTGGGCAAAGATGGAAAATCCCAAGTCCCGGGCAGAGAGAGGGAAATCCCAAATCCCAGGCAGAGAGAGGGAAATCCCAAATCCCAGACAGAGAGAGGGAAATCCCAAATCCTGGGCAGAGAGGGAAAATCCCAAACCCCATGCAGAGAGAGGGAAATCCCAAATCCCAGGAAATCCCAAACCCCAGACAAAGAGAGGGAAATCCCAAACCCCAGGCAAAGATGGAAAATCCCAAACCCCAGGCAGAGAGGGAAAAGAGCTCCCTCTGATTCCAGGGCTGCTGGATCAGAGAGGGGAATTCAGCCCCGTTTGGGATTTTTAGAGCTTTTTTTTCTGGTACCACAAAGTGTAAAAGTTGTGTTTGGACACTTGGGAAAAGCGTCTGCACAATTTATTGCCAGATTTATTTGCATTTATCATGAGTTACTTGGCTTGCTGGGGACACTTTAACTTTTGGGGTTTTTTTTTAATGCATAAAGAATAATGCTGCGCACTTTTAATAATTTGTAATTTGGAAAAAAAAAGTTCGGAACTCACAGTTTTTCACTGGTTTAAGATCTCATTTTAACATCTACATTATCCTAATCAGTTTTGAAATACTGACTCATCCCTGTCTGCTGCTGTCCAGATCTCCTAATGTGTTCTGACAACAGCAGTGTGTTTATTTCAGAGAAGAATTTAATGTTTGTTCCTAACTTTTTTTTTCCCCCTCCTTTCTTTTTCATTTCTATTATTGTCATAAAAAGATTTAAAGTCCCTTTTGGCCTCGCGTGCAGAGCATAAAACACAAAACCCTTCCTGAAAGGTAATTTTCCAGGAATGAAAACCACAAGAATCCTGTGTCAGGCTTTGCTCTTCTGTCATTTGCTGCTGCTACAAAACAGCTTTTTTTGTGTAGCTCTGAAGGGCCTGAATCCCAAAAACGGAGGTGGAAAACCTCAGGGATTTACAATCAGCCCCTGGGAAAGTTCCAGCAGTTTCCAGGGCAATGAGTTAGGGCACAATAGAGGTGATCACAAGAGGAAGAGGCATTGAGGTAAAATCCTGAGTATTGAGGGCACTTTAGGAGGGGCAGGTAAATGGGGAAAATGTTATTTACCCAGAAATGTTGTGCTAATTCCACCTGGAGCAGGAATGTCCTGCAAGCAGGAATTCAAGCAATTCCATGCCTGAATAAATATATAAAATAAATAATGCCTGTGTAAATATAAAAAATAAATAATGCCTGTGTAAAACACAGAAATGTCTGTCTGAGAGTGTGAGGGGATGGGGAATCATTCCTACTTTTGTGTGTGCTGGTGGGAATTTCAAAGGAAATTGTGGAAGGGAAGAGATGCACCTGGATTTACCTGGTCATGTGAGAGGTTTTCATCGGGAGGGAGCCACTCCCAGCCCTGAAATCTCCCTGACACCCAAAAAAAGCCAGATCACACAATCCAGACACAAGCTGCCCTGGATTTCAGTGGGGCTGGGATTTCCTCCTCTGTGCCTTGCCCTAAATAGCAAATTCAGTGGAATAACTCGGGGTCACTGGGAGTTCTCCAGCTGGGTGATCCTTACAGGCTCAGCTGCTGCTCCCTCCACTCCAGGGGTGCTGCAGCCTTGATGGGAGCCCAGGATTTCCAAGCCTCTCCAAAATCTTCTGACTTTTTTTTTTTTTTTTTTTTTTTTTTTTTTTTTTCTTTCAAAACTTTGNGTTACTTCCTACAAAACTTGGATTGAATAAAGCCTGCAGGGACGCGGCGTCGCTGAAGATTGACAAGATGGAAATTGGCATCAATGTTGAGGAGTAAAGCACTGAAAGTTGTGATAATGTTTTATAAAGCACCCTGAGAAGGGGTTGAAAGCACTGAACTTGTTTGAAGGTGGCTGTGATTTCCCAGCACAGCTCAGGGAGCGTTTGCACACACAGAGCTCCGTGCTGAGGGACAGCTCCCTGGATTTATTAGAAATAAAACAATGTTCTCATTATTCTGTCATCTCCTAGACCCGGGAAGGGTTTAGTTCTCCTTCACAGCACCACAGCTTCCCTCTCATCTGCCTTAATTTCACTGCTTTGGGTTCAATCACCTCCCTCGTGCCCTGAGCTGTTCCCTCCCTTCATCCTCACACACGTCCTCTGTTATCCTCGCTGGGTGTGCTGGGTGCTCTCTGATCCTCCTGCACAAATCAATCCCTTCTCACTCATATTTGCTTCTTTCCTCTGAATTTTCGCCAAAACCTGACAAAGTGCTGAAATAAATTCCAGCATCGCCAGAGATCAATGGGATTTTCCTGGGTTTGACAGCAGTGACGAGGATTTGACTGGATGGGAGTTGTTCTAAAGGCAAAGCCTCTGTTCCAGGGCCTCTGGAATTCAGGAATTGAGGGACCTTCCTCATCCTGAAGGAATGCCCTGATGGCAGCTGAGCATCACAATTCTGAGAGGATGTGTAGAAGTGCTGGAAACTTCTCCATCCACATCCTGCAGCTCCTGAACCCTCAGTTCCCCACCTCTGGGGTGGTTTTCTGGTGGTTTTGATGCTGTTTTGTGGTAGTTTGACAGCCCTTACACTTCAATTATTTGATTTTTTATCTCTGTGTGTATGTGTGTCCTTGCAAAGCCCAACCCAGCAGCTCTGCAGGCGCTAACCGATCCTAAATAAAACCCAGAGTAAAACTGATCCTAAATAAAGCCCAAAGCTGGTTTTTCACTCCAGCAATAAAACGAGATGATGGGGGGGGGAAAAAAAAAAGCCATGAAAAAACATGAATTTCCCTTTTGTGGTAAATGAGTGTTGAATAGTTGACTCTCACAATTAGAGGGTAAATATTATGTCAGAGAAGTTTTATAGATATGTCTCCTTTTCCTTTCCTTTTGTTCCTGCGGGATGGCCGGGAAGCTGGGGAAGCTGGGGCACTGGGGAGGGTTGACTCGTTACTGTGGCAATCCTGAGCTCCAATCCAGATGTCAGGAAGTGATCCCCACCACTGGACAGCAAAGAAGGAGTCGATGGACAGAACTTGGGGAGGGGCAAAAGGGTTAAAAGGGCAGAACATCCATTTTGAAGCCGAGCACATGGTGGGGAACACCTTGCTCCTTGTGTTTCATTGTCTTTATTCAGTCTTCTGTTGTAATTTTTGATAAGGCTTTTAATAAACCTTTCTCACAGGTTCCTTTCTCACAACACTCCCTCCCACCCCAGCACCCAGGGCGTGTTTTGGGCAGCTCTGGGTGCCCCCAGCCACGAGCAGTGGCCGCTGCAGCCCCCCAGTCCCCTCAGGGACCCTGGCAGGCCTCAGGGCATCGCAGGCCCAGCACGGTGCCTCACACCAGGGCCACCATGTGAGGCTCTGTTGTAATTTTTGATAAGGCTTTTAATAAACCTTTCTCACAGGTTCCTTTCTCACAACACTCCCTCCCACCCCAGCACCCAGGGCGTGTTTTGGGCAGCTCTGAGTGCCCCCAGCCACGAGCAGTGGCCGCTGCAGCCCCCCAGTCCCCTCAGGGACCCTGGCAGGCCTCAGGGCGTCGCAGGCCCAGTGCGGCGCCTCACGCCAGGGCCAGGGTTATCAAAAATTACAACAGAGCCTCACATGCTAACATTGTGTTATTATACACGCTAACAGTGGCCGCTGCAGCCCCCCAGTCCCCTCAGGGACGCTGGCAGGCCTCAGGGCATCGCAGGCCGAGTGCGGCGCCTCATGCCAGGGCCAGGGTCACCATATGAGGCTCTGTTGTAATTTTAAATAAGGCTTTTAATTAACTTTTTTAAAATTTAAGAAGTGAGGTTCCTTTCTCACACTTTGGTTGCCTTTCAGGAAATGAGAACAGCGAGGCCCTGCCCGAATCCATCCCCTCAGCCCCGGGGACCCTGCCTCATTTCCTGGAGGAGCCGGATGATTCCTACATCATCAAGAGCAACCCCATCGTGCTGCGCTGCAGGGCCGTGCCCGCCATGCAGATCTTCTTCAAGTGCAACGGGGAGTGGGTGCACCAGAACGAGCACGTGTCCCACGAGAGCCTGGACGAGGCCACAGGTGAGCCAGGAGCTGCTCCCAGGACAGATCCCAGTGGGAATCGCGGCGCTGGCCCCGCCAGGGAGCTCTGCAGGGAGCTGGGGGTCCCCTGATTCACTTTGGAGCAGGAGATGGAAATAGAGAAACTCATTTTTGTGGGGTTTTTGTTGGGATGGACCCTGGAGTTGCCCCCAGCCTCAGTTTTTGTGGGATTCCTGCTGGGTTGGACCCCAGAGTTTGCCCCCAGCCCCAGATTTTATGGGATTTTTGTTGGGTTGGACTCTGGGGTGTGCCCCTAGTCCCTGTTTTTATGGAATTCCTGCTGGGCTGGACCCTGGGGTTTGCCCCCAGCCCCAGATTTTATGGGATTTTTGTTGGGTTGGACTCTGGGGTGTGCCCCTAGTCCCTGTTTTTATGGAATTCCTGCTGGGCTGGACCCTGGGGTTTGCCCCCAGCCCCAGCCAGGGCAGGAATTGGGGTGGGAATAATCCACAGTGTCCAGTGGAAGAGAAGAGAAGAAGAAGGGAGAGATTTGGGAGTGATCAGGAGATTTTGTCAGCTCCAAGCAGAGCCTGTAGCTTCTCTCATTTAGCTGATAAGTATTGCAGACCAATTTAATGCTGTGGCTCCACAATTCTGGTTGTTATTGCTTTCTCCCCTCTCCCCTCCCAGCATTGCTAGGCAACCCCCAGCCTTGGCAGCAGCACTCTGTGTACAACACCTTCTCGAGCAACACAAGAAATTCCTTTTTTAGAGGCAAAAATGCCATTTAAAAAGAAGTTACACCTCTTAAAGTAGTGCTTGGCATTCTTTTGAAGTGACACATTCTGAAGAAGTTTCGTATTAGAGGGGTTTTTTTTGTAAATGCTAATCTGAATGAATTTTAATTTTTGCAGTTACCTTTTCAGAAATAATTTAATAGGCATAACCTTTACTTCTAAAGGCACTGCTGAATCAATATGGGAGAAATGTCGTCTCTAAAAGCTTTCCTTCCATATGGTTTCAGAAAATCTCTCTGTGAGTGCTGCAATTATGTTTTCTAAGCTTTGGGTTAATAACAGAACAAACCAAGATTGTTAACACGAGGTGGGGTTTAAGTGACATTGGTAACATTTGAGACACGGAGCAACAGGGCTGGATCATGGAATGGTTTGGGTTGGGAGAAAATTCATCTGGTTCCAGCCCCTGCCATGGACAGGGCCAGCTCCCCTGACCACAGAAACGCTGCAGGGGGGGAGATGCCCCAAAGGTCTGGACCCAAAACCCACTGCAGGGCCGTGTCCAGGTGTTCCCAAGGTGCCAGAATGGTCCTCAGGGCACAAAAATGCAGAGAGAGGCAGCACTGAGGGGAATTCTCTCACCAGGATCTGTATCCTTAGCCAGGAATTAGCTTGGAACTCTTCCTCAGCCTTCAGGGAGCAGCAGCTCTTGGGGTTTTTGGCATTAATGTGCAGTGCCCTCGTTTTTGGAGTCCAGTCTGGGGCACAGGTGAGTCTGTCCCCAGGCACAGCCCGGGTCTGCTGCCCTGGGGGCTCCAGCTGGGAAAAACTGCTCTGGGATTTGTGCCAAAAGCAGGGATTTTGGTTAAAGGGGATTCTGGGGCCTCACTGCACTGAAAGGGTCTGACCCTCTCCATCCTTCCACTGCTTGGGTGGGATCAAAATCCTGAGAGGTTGTGGAGAAGTGGTGAGAAATGGCAACCAGAGCCCCAGGCTGGAGGAGATTTGGTGCTGAACGGAGAGAAGGTGTCTGAGCTCCTGGCAGAGGGGCTGCAGTGGCACCCAGGGGTGTCCCAAGGCAGGGACCCCCCACGGGTGGGCTTTGTCACCGTGATGGGCACAGAGCCCAGTTTTTCATGAGTTTGGTTTTATAGGAGAGGAATAAAAACCACAGGAGTGTCTGTGAGGAGGAGCAGCAGGACAGGGAGGGTTTTGCTGCTGCCTGGGGATGTCTGGAAGGCTTTGCCTGGAGTGTCCCTGTGGTGGTTTTGCTGCTCTGCCTCTGCTTCTCCTGTTTATTCCCAAGCATGGCAGAGCAGGGACTTTGTTCTCTCTGTGCTCTGCCTCATCAGGGGAGAGCCGAGCTCGTGGATGCTGCTGTGATGAAAGTGTGGTAATTAGGGGCTGATTAATTTCCCTCTGCTGCATTTCCTGCACACTCCAGAACCTGCCCGGATATTTCAGGTTGGTGTTGAGCAGAGGCTCGGCCCTGCTCGCAGAGTTTCCTTGTCTGATAACTGGAAGGATTACAGCAATAACTGCTGTCAGTGTTTTTCTCATTTAAACAAATAAAGCTGACAAATGCCGAAGTTCTCTGCAGCTCCGTTGTGTTTAGTACACGGAGAGCAATTATTCATCTGCTGCCAGCCCCGGTCTGTGCAGCTCGAGCATCCAGCAGAGCCCATTAGCATTTCAGTGCCACAGCCAGCACTTGATATTCTGCACGGCTCTACTGTAAAACAAAAGATGATGGTTCTAATTTGCACAATAATTTAAAGGGTTGGGCTCGCGGTGCTTATTGGAGTTATTGGAGTAGCAGGTAGAATGTCGCTGTGCTTTATGAGGTGCCTGCTTTGATTTGCATGGATTTTTCACCCGGTGTCACTCCCCATGAGCGATTTTCCTGGCATTTCCCGAGGTGCAGAGGGGAGGTGGATGTGTTTGCTGGTGAAATACGGGCGTGAGAAATGGAGAATATTCCTCTCCTCCCGATAGGTTTGCTTTCTGTCGTTGTTCCTAAAACAAATGGAAATAGCTGTACTTTCTCCATAAACAAAGCATAACTTCCCCCAAAGACCCCGTGTTCTCCAGAGGTCCTGTCCAACCCCAACAATTCCGAGATTCCGCAGTTTTGGATGCATTTATTTTGTCTATGGGTGAATTGGGATACCTGAATTCCTACCTGGCCCATTCTCAAAACGCTGAACCACCAGCTTCCCCAAACCGTGTGCTCTTTGTTTGCCACATTAAATACAGGCTGATTTATAGATTAATTAAATGCCATGTCAATGAAAGGAAGAGCTGGGCTGGAGAATATTCCACCTTAATAAATCTGGGGCTGTAAATGCCTGAATTCACTGACGCCTGCTCAGAAATTTGCAGCACCCAGGAGCCAAGAAATGCCTTCAGCTTCTCCAAAATTCATCATCAAGTGATGACTTTTTTTTGTTTGGTATCAAAATCCTGTCGTTGTGAGCAGGCCCTGTGCTGGGGCAGCTCCCACACTTCTGTCTCTCTTTGCTGCTTCCCAAAATCCCCAGAGCAGCTCAGGAGTGAAGGGAGCAGGACCTGGGTGTGTGAGCAGGGTCAGCTCAGCTCCAGATAATCCAGGGAGGGTTTTCCCCCCAGGAAGCTGCTCCTGGTGGGAATGGGATCCCAAACCCTCAGCCAGGCAGCCCTGCTCTGTCCCCAGCACTCTGATCCCCTCTGAGGGAACTCACTGGAGCTTCTCTTCCCTTAAACCTGTACAGATCACTCTGCAAAACGTTTTAATGCCAGAATCCAAGGATTTCTGGCTGGCAGAGCAGGGATGGTTTCGTTCAGGGGGTGCATTTTCCTGGCAGGGTCTCTGGCAGAGCCTTTGTTCCTCAGGGTTTGTTGTCACTGTGTCAGGAAATAAAGGGAGGCTTTGTAAACAGTTTTGTTAAAAACGACATCAACACGGGGGGAAACAAAATGCAAATAAAAGCAGCCAGGAAACCTGTGTTTATTTGTTGCAGGGGGAATAAATATTTGAGGGACTGAAGGGATTCTGGAGACAACTTGGGGAGCTGTCAAGGGTTTGTCCCTGTCTTTGGGCTTCATTGTAAGCCAGGCTTAATGGAAAGAAGTAAAAATCCCCTTTTCTTGTTGCTGGAAAAGTATCAAATATTCTGTATTTTTGTACAGGATTTAAAGCTTGTCTGAGCTTCCCCTCCTGGAGCATCCCCAGTGAACCCTGTCCCTCCTCTTGCCAGAGGAGCACAGTGACTTCCCAGTGCCTTTGAGGAGTGGCTGCCCAGCTCTTAATGATGCCTGAGATTAAGTGGAAGCCAATTTTTATGGAGTTCGGGTTTAGAATTCTTGCTGCTTTATAAACTCCACAGGCATGAAATACGGTGAGATTGGGTTTGCCTCCATTTCCAGTGGAGGAGAAATAACTGCCTGGGGACTGCACTGGAGGAGAGAGGAGGAAGAACAAGGCCTGAATGTTTTCTGTTTTCATTTAATGTTTTTCTGACTCTTTCAAATGGTTCCCGGTGCCAGGTTTGGATTGGATTTCCTCTCCCAAGGCTGTCATGCCGAGGTGGCTGCAGGTCTGGGGAATATCCCAGGGGTGCCACACTAAAGGTGTGGGAAGATTCTGGAGGTCTGGAATTTACCTTCAGGGAAAAGGGGGAAATGCTCCTGGTCTGAGGGGCCACAGTGCTCAGCTCCCCCTGTGCTCGAGGGAGGTTTGCAAGGGCATGGACATGTCATTTAAAGACATTTTTATTGTGCATGATTGAATTCCAGACAAACACCCTGGGTGAAGGAGGCACCAGAGATGAGGATTCTGAGGGAGGAGTTGCAAAGATCACGGTGTGGATAATTCCTGGAACTCAATGCATTATGACCCACTCATCTTACAGAATTTATTTAGTGGCACTACATTATTGGGCAAGTAATGAAGGCTTTGCCCTGATTGAAAACGGCATTGTTGATTAAAGGACAGGTTTGGGTCCCTCAGCCTTGTGGTTATCCTCAATTCTTCTGAAGAGAGAACAGAGATAACACAGTCTGGGAAAATTAGAGAATAGAATTCAAACAATTATTATCTTATCCCTTGCACCTGGTCTTGTGCAGGATGTTTACAAGAAGGAGTTGTTCCCTGTTTAATCAGGAGTCTCCTAAAGACCAGTCAGGGCTTAGGTGCACGAACTTCTCTATAAGAGTGTGATATTCTATTTGTGAAAAACACTTCACACTTATTTCTTTTAAAAAAAATTTAAAAGTTTAATAAAAAAAATTAAGTTAATACAAATTGGGATAATTAGGGTTAGGACAATAAAAGAGACAATAAAAAGCAAAGAATTACGGATGTCTGGGTGCTTTTCTTAACGGAAAAGCACACCACACTAATAAGGGTTACCTCTTAAAAGCAATAACTTGTTGCATATTTATATTTTTAATATATGATTTAAATATTCTTCTTAAACAAAGGGTGTCTTTTGTTTAATGTTTGCTTTTTGGCTAATCTTATTGGCTTTAGTGTGTTTACTAAGGTAAAGATAAGGAGGTAATAATTTTTTTTTTGTTTATGTATTTTTTAGAGGAGGAATTTTTTTGTTATTTTTGTTCAGTATTTTACATTACATAGTTTCTATTTTAATATTATGTCTTAACAAAAACCTACATTTAAAAGATTAATACGACACTACAAAAATTAATACAACATAACTTTTCAACATAACACATTTGCGAAAAGCCAGTCATATCATATGCATTTTTCACAATATTAATAAAATAACCTTCTGCCTTCTGAATCATGGAGTGCGTGTCACCTCTCTTTGCTGTTCCTAAACTCAACTGCAACGCAGCCTCACCCCGCTGCTGTCCCTGCTGATTCTCTGCCTCTCCCCGCTCAGGGCTGAAG
>VXAX01004965.1:224353-252923 GCA_013399835.1 Leptocoma aspasia
TCTGACTCCATTGGTAGTTTTAGTATTAACGTAACTCAAGGACACTGTCCCAAAGCATGGCTAATGTTTACATTCCTTTCTTCAGAGACTTACTTGTTATATCTAAAATCTCTCTCTGGCTGAGTGAGCACAGCCACAGGTTTGGGGTTAGAGATCAATGGATGTGGTCAGGCACCACTGTCCCTGCAGGAACAGCCCAGGAACCACAGGTGTCAGAAGAGGAAAAGATGCCTTCCCTGTTGTGTGAACATATTGTAAGTTTTCTTGTATATAAGTTTGTAGAAAAATTCTTCCCATAAAAAAGCGTTTTTACTCTGTGTAAGTTTCTATAAACAAATCTCTGAGTTGTGTTTCAAAAACAAATGAGTTTCTCTGCCTATCTCCTGATAATAAAAAATAAAAGTTTTTCTTCCTTTCAACCTATAAGATAAAAAGTTATTATCTCTAATTGTATCAGCTATTCTAACATTCCTTAGACAGAACTTAAAAACAACAACTTCGATACTCCAGACTGAACAAATAATAACCCAAATCCTTTGAATTATAAAGTCATGTTAATACATTATATTTAGCCTTCTAATATTATTATCAAAAATCCTTTATCAACATACAAACCACAACAATACCTTCCCTCCTTTCTTGGGATAAACCCATCCCAAAGAGATCTGAGGCTGCCATGGGAATCCTGTAGAGCCCTGAGCTGGCAATGGCAGGGAACAAATGATGGAGCTGCTGTCCATGGAGGCTTTTAGGGAAGGTGGGGGATGATCTTCCTCTCCTCATGTCCCTGTTGTGCTGTGGGGTCATCACTCACCACCCACAGATCCTGCTGGAGCTGCAGAAAGGGGAAATGCTGCAAATCCCCCACAGCCAGAGGGACAGCAGAGACACAACCCCAAACACAAAACTGACACTGGGAGCTGCAAAAAGGGGAAATGCTGCAAATCCCCCACAGCCAGAAGGACAGCAGAGACACAACCCCAAACACAGCTGTCACCAGGAGCTGCTCCAAGCCTCATCCCATTCTTGGAATCAGACCTGGGATGTTTTCCTGGCAGAACCAGAGCCTGACACTGCCCCTGCCAGCGGAGAATTCAGGGATTGCTTTCCCCAGTCTGTGGTGAGCCCTTTTCCTTTCAGCCCCCAGCTCAGATCTTCCCTTTCCTCTCCTGGAAAAGGAGGTGCAGCCTGCAAAAAGCTGGGAGAAATGTTCCCTGGGAGAGGAGGGCAGGAGCAAAGGGAGAACCTGAAGGAAGACTTTCCAGGGAGTGTTCCAGCAGTTCCTGACAATATAAAAAGGTGTCTTTTACCAGGGTAAACATTTAACAGGGTAAAACAAACATTTGTCAGAAGTAAAAGGACAATGTAAGAAAACCTTCATTTCATTAATGGCGGATTTTTTTGTTGGCTGATTCAGTCTGAATGTCTAAATACGTGTAAATTCAATTTTTTATTTCACTGCATTAACTGTCATAACACTGAGCCAATAATTCCCCTGCACTGCCGAGCTGAAAGGGCCTTTATCTGAATTGAATTTTTATTGACTTTTCTCCGTGCTGTGATTTCCCAGCCCCACAAAATGGCAATTTGAGCCAGGCTCAGCGTGAGCAGGAGCAGGAGGAGCAGTGTGCTGAGGCTTTTCAACCCCCCATTGTGGGACCAGTTCTTCTTCCCTGTGCCCCCAAGACCCCATTAACCCCACAGCGCTCTGGAGAGGCTCTTCAGCTCAGCCTGGAGTGTCCTGGGGGTGCCTGGAGGCTTTGTGTGAGAGCTGAGCTCCTCTCTGCCCATTCCTGGGCTGTTCCTGCTCAAAGCCGAGTGTTTTGATGGGAAAAGCAGCAATTCCAGAGGGCAGAGGTGAAGGGGCTCCTCAGGCACAGCAGGAACATCCTGGGCTGGGATTTATGCCTTGGGGAACATCCTGGGAGGATCGGGGATGAGACCCTGCAGGTGCAATCTCTGACAGAACCCAGAACGTTCTCCCAGTGTCTCTGGGATGGGCACTGAGGAACCGATGGCTTTATTTCATCCCTTTTTTTTTTATTTTGCACTGAAATCCCGATGTTTCTGAATTGTGAGTCAAGTCCACAGTGTTGCAGCACTTTATATTTCTCCGAAGAAGCAGGTGAGTATTTCTTTGTGATAGTGGGGAAGGCAGAGCAAAGGGATCCTGCTCCATTTTTCACCCTAATAAAGGCATTTGTAAGCACAAGCGCAGCCCGGCTGTTAATGAATGCCTTCTTAAAGAGAGCACTGGAAAAAAAAATGGTTGTCTGGGAGGGGGAAAAAATCAACATTAACCAAGAATCATGGAAAGCAGCATGCAGGCACTGTGAGCATCTTTCTGCAGCCAGCAGCTTGCTCAGATAATTCTCAGTGCATTCTGGAAAATGCAGTGCCAGGGCTCTATTTCATCAGCTGTGAGCAAGGCAGGGAATGAAGTCAGTAAATCCCCACCGTGGAGCCTGAGACACTGGGAGCACAATGAGAGCTGCTAATGGAACATCCTCCAGGAGGAGGCACATCCCTGAGGCTTTGCTTTGCTTCCACAGCCAGGAAACTCCAGGGATTCCTGGGCATGTCTGGGATCCAGTGATCCCAGCTGGATCCAGGTTCACTTCTGGTGGAGTCCAGGGCACAGGGAATGTTTCTATGACAGTTTTAGGAAGCCCCGATCCTCAGCAGAACACTGCTTTTAACCTCTGTCCCAGGGAAAAAATTGCCAAGGCTTTGGGATGAGTTGGAGCACACAGGTGTGAACTAGGCAGTAGTATGTAGCAGTAGTAGTAGTAGTAGTTTATCACAGAGTGAAGAATTTAGGGTTTTAGGATTTTAATATGAGAGTGAATAGGGGACAAGATGGAGGATTTTGGGCGTTGTCTCATCTCCTTCTTGTTCTTCTTCCGCTCCATTTTCTGTAGCATTGGTGGCACAAAGTCATTGGCTAGGGATAGTAGTAGCATAAGTGTTATGTGAGTAGAGAGTAGATTAGTAGAAGTTATTGGTAGTAAAGTAAAAACAAGATACATGTTACAAAGTAATTGGACTGATTAGCTTTAAAAGTCCTTGGTTTTGGGTGCTCAGGGCCATTTTGGTCCATTTTGGCCATTTTGTGCCTTGTTTCTTGTATGCTAAGTCTGGTGTGCAGACGGTGTACTGAACTTTAGAGAAAAATAAACAACAGCCTGAAGAGCAAGAAATGGTGAATCCTGCTCGTTCTTCATCCCTGGCAAAGAACTCATGAGGGAACCTCCTCCAAAGGGCCCAGGGGGAAGGTTCCCAGCCTTGCCAGGTCCCCCAAAATAACCCGACAACTTTGTTCTGGTCTGCCCAGACACTCAGGAGTGCTGCAGCAGCTCTGAGACATTTCTTCACCTCAGTTATCACCTGGGCAGTGGTGCCTGGAGTGGAGCAGTTTGTCCCCAGCGTGGAATTAGGTCACAGGTTGGGCTTGATGATCTCAAAGGTCTTTTCCAACCTGGTTTGTTGCCCTGAATTTTCACCCTTCTGATGATGTTTTCATTTCTGTACTGGAGTTTCTCACGCTGGTTTCATGTAAACATAGCATAAGTTTTGCTAAATGTCTTTTTGTTTTTCATTCCTTTCTCCTGGGTGGAGAAGGTTTGATGGACTTTTCATTGACCAGAGTGGTTGGAGAGGTGGTAACCTCATCCTCCAACCCACGGCCATTCCCAAAACCCTATATAACACTATGTGAAAATAAAACTTCCTCTTTTTTTTTCCCTGTCTAGAGAGAGTAGTGTCTGTGTGTTCTTGTCATGCTATACTACGACACTGGTTCATTCTGGGATTCTGTGAATTGCCCCTTTCTCCTTCTCCCTGCAGCTCTCAGGGTGAGATCTGCACAGATTGGGGTATCAGACACTGCTCTGAGCCCAGCCAGGCTGGATTCACTCAGTTCCAACTCAATTCCAACCCACTCCATTGACCCACAGTATTGCTGTGGTCCATGTGATGACAAAGGACTCTTGGTAATAATATTAGAAGGTTAAATATGGTTTATTAACATGACTCTATAATTCAAAGAATTGGGTTGTTATTTCCTCAGTCCGGAGCATTGAAGCTGCTGCTTCCAGCTCCGTCCAAGGAATGCTAGAATTGCTTACACAATCAGAGATAACAACTTTTCACCTCATAAATTAAAAAGAAAAAAAACCCTCTCATCTCCTATTATTAAAAAACAAAACAAAAAAACCCTCTGTCCTTAAAATACAACTCAAAAATTTGTTTATATAATCTTGCACAAAATAAAAAAAACACTTTCCCATGAGAAAAATTTTTCTACAAACCTACATACAAAGAAACTTATAATATGTTCACACAACACCACAGCACCCTGGGGATCCCACACTGTTCCTGCACAGAACTTTCCAGTTGTGGGAAGGCTCTGGAGATGGGATGCACGCCTGGAACCTGGGGCTTGGGGGATCTGGCATTGGTTGTGTCAAACACAGGTGGGTTTGGAGAGTGGGGAAACGGGAACACAGCTGGAGGTGATGGGATCCAGGGATCTGGGGTGGCCTGGAGCTCTGGGCTGCCCAGTGCCACACTGGGAGTGCCAGAGTCACTCACCCTGCAGCCCCCTCCGAGCTTTGGGGCAGGAATGCCAGTCATGATGATTTCTTGCACATCTAAGGAATGCCAATCGTGATGGATTCTTTGGTCCAACCCTGCAGATCTACGGAAGAACTTCGAGCAAGACCCCCAGGGGAAGGAGGTTCCCATCGAGGGGATGATTGTCCTGCACTGCCGGCCCCCCGAGGGCGTCCCCGCGGCCGAGGTGAGGTTTGGGATGGGCACAGGGGCACAAGAAAAAGCTTTGGCATGGGGAAAGGATGGGGGAAGCAAAGAGCTCAGCTCCTGGGTGGTGCTGGAGATGTTGATCCTGGTGCTCTTCTCCACCAGAACGCTTCAAGTGTCGTTTTTTGATTCACTAGGTTTACAGAAGTGTGGCTTTTAATCCAAAATCTGGACTGTTTGCTGAGGAATCCTGGTTTTCAGACAATTTTCAAGTCCTGTGCTTCCAAACTGAAAGCAGATTGTTGCACATTTTCCCAGGAATTACTGTTCTCTTCGAAAAACAAGACAAAGTAAAAGGCAAACCTAAAAATATTATGATAAATGGTTGCTGGGGAGAGAAAATCTGCTGCAAGTAATAATTTGGTGGGGTTTGGCTTCGCTTTAAACAAGCTTTTTGTGATGAGAGCTGGATCTTAACAAGAAAACTATGGAGATGCCTTAAAATGGCAATAACCAAGCTGCTCTTGGAGGGAGAGGTTCGAAGAGGGTCGTGTTTAAAAATCTGCTGCAGGGGCTTTAAAACCCAAGGAAACGTTGAATTTTTAATTGCACCCTGCAGTTCTCTCCAGCCCCTTCTGGGGAATGAGAGCAGTTGGATCACTCAGGAGTTGGTTTTGCCCCTTATCCCCAGCGCGGCTGGGGTTGGTAATAACTGAAGGAAGAAAAGGAAAATAAACCCCAGAGAAATGTGTGCTTTTAGTTAATGAGAAGGGATTGCAGCAGATGTCCCTGGAAATAAAGAGGAGAAATGCAGAGACACCATCAGTGAGGCAGAAGTGCTAAAGGAGAGGAAAATGAGGCAGAGATGGGCTCAGTGAGTGGCTGGATTTGTATCCAGGTTTCTGGTGTGCTTTACTCTGTCAGTCCAATCTCTGCTCTGACCTTCTCCTCAGCTCTGTGGTATTTTCACTCGTTACCAGGAAAATGGATGTTGCATTGCAGAGAATTGCCAGGATTGCTGAATGTGTGCTCTGGAAAATGGATCTGGTTTGTAGACAAAACAAACCTTCACAGGTGTGGCTCCCCAAACATCCTCAGTCTGATCAAATTTTACTGAGAATTTTAGATTTCTTTGAACTGGCAGCTTTATATTCCCCACTTAAACAGGGAGTCTGTCTTCTATGGAAGGTAGGAATTATGTCCAATGAAAACCTGACATTTTAATTGCTTGCTGCAGATAAAAGTGGTGGAGTTCCCAACGAACCCTGATTTACTGCTGTTGACAGTAAAATTGTTATTGCTGCTAATAAAGCTGGTAAATCTCAGCAGGTAAGATTTGCTTTGGCCAATAAAATGTCCCATAAAGACTCGGGCTAATTCTGGGCTCATCGAGGTAAAGAGTCTGCTGGAAATAATTCAGTGTCTTTAGAAAGTGGGTTAAACTTGTTAAAGCAGCCCTTACTCTGGGCTGGGGGGATAAACTCAGCTTTATTTCCAAGTTAAAGGACAGCCTGCCCTGATTAACCCACGGCTGGGGAATAGCTGAGCCACAAAGGCTCCCTCAGCGATTGTTCCGTGGGTGCTGAGCGGTGCTGAGGGCTTCAAACCCCAGTGCTGGCAGCGAATCCCTGGTTCTGATCCAAGAATTGATTTCATTAGAGCTTGGATGCAGCCCTGGATGGAAACATAAGGCTGGAAATAACTCGGGATAAAGGAGCTCGTCTGGTGTTTCATGAGATGCAGAGTGGGTGCTGACTGGGGCATTGTCGGTGTTTGTTCAACCCAAAGAGAGCTGGAAACAAGGGGGAAGGAGGCTCCAGCCCATCCCTGCTCCGTGCCAGAGCCTCTCCCTTGGGGAGGGTTTGCTTATTCCGGGTGCAGAGCTGTTGGAGTTCGGTTTTTCCAAGTGCAGAACTTCAGGAACTTTGTCAGAATTTGCTTATTTCAAGTGCAGAAGTTCAGGAGTGCTGTTATTGTTTGGTTATTTCAAGTGCAGAACTTCAGGAATGCTGTTATTGTTTGGTTATTCCAAGTGCAGAACTTCAGGAATGCTGTTATTGTTTGGTTATTCCAAGTGCAGAACTTCAGGAATGCTGTTACAGTTTGGTTATTTCATGTGCAGAGCTTCAGTAACATTATTAGAATTTGCTTATTCCAAGTGCAGAACTTCAGGAATGCTGTTATTGTTTGGTTATTCCAAGTGCAGAACTTCAGGACTGCTGTTACAGTTTGGTTATTTCATGTGCAGAGCTTCAGTAACATTATTAGAATTTGCTTATTCCAAGTGCAGAACTTCAGGAGTGCTGTTAGAGTTCAGTTATTTCAGGTGCAGAACTTCAGGAACGTTATTAGAGTTTGGTTTTTCCAATTGCAGAGCTTTAGGAACGCTGTTAGAGTTTGGTTATTCCAAGTGCAGAACTTCAGGAATGCTGTGTTAGAATTTGCTTGTTTGAAGTGCAGAACATCAGGAATGCTGTTAGAGTTTGGTTATTTCAGGTCCAGAACTTCAGGAGCGCTGCTATTCTGAGTGCAGAGCTTCAGGAACATTATTAGAGTTTGGTTATTCCAATTGCAGAACTTCAGGAATGTTATTAGAATTTGGCTATTTCAGTTGCAGAACTTCAGGAGCGCTGTTGGAGTTTGGTTATTCCGAGCGCAGAACTTCAGGAATTTTATTAGAGTTTGGTTATTCTGAGTGTAGAACTTCAGGAATGCTGTTTTCCCAAAATCCAGAGACATTCCCTGTGCTTGCCACCACCCCTCTTGGCTGGGGAGGGCTGGGCTAGGGCAGCCTCTGAGCATCCCCTGCACTTCAGACACTTCACACCTGGAGAGAAACCAGGTCAGCCCAGTTAGTTATGGGAACCAGCCCCATCATCAGGGACAGAAATCTTCTTCCCTGGAATTGTTTGTTCTGGACCCTGCAGGTGCTGAAACTCTCTTAAACCTGAAGCCAGAACGATTAAAATAAATGTTCTTGACCTACCCCACAGCCTGATGTGGAAATTCCTGTCATCAGCCCTGAGGGTGTGGAAGGCAGGGATATTTTCTAGTGGTGGCTGGCACAGTTTCCTTGGAATTACCTTGGATTACCTCCCCCGGAGGGAGAACCTTTCCCTCTGTTCCTCTCAGTGGGAGAGGAATTCCTGGTCACTCCTCAGATCCTCTCACCTGGTGCTGATGCTGCCTTGGCCAGAACTGAGTGAGTGGCTCCCAGCAGCTCCTGGTGCTTGTTAGGAAATCATTCCTTTCTCCCAGGGGTGCTGATGGCACTGTGTGTCCTCAGGGCCACCCCTCGCTGTGCCTTTGTGCAGGAACAGGGATTTAGGAATTTACCTGGGCAGCATAGCTGGGCCAGTGGTGCCTCTCTGTGCTAATCCCATTATTTAGTTATTTATCTGTGGGGTGGGACAGCAGGGATGGCACAGGAATCCCAGTCAGAGCTCCCGGGAGGGTCTTTAGGCAGAATTCCTGCAAATGAAGTTTTGTTGGGAGCAGTGTCTGTTCCTGCCATCTGTTCCAGAAGGAGAGAGCAGCAATGGGAATACCCAGATTAAGTTTGCTTTTACACATGTTCATTTCTGCACAAAACAAGTACAAAACCAGTTGGGAGAATATGGATTAAAGGGCTGGGTCCACAGTTTGAGCGTGTCTGAAGTGAAAATGGCTCAAAACCCAGCTTGTGTAAATGAATTTCCCAGCAACGGGAGCTCGTGTCACTCTGGGGCTGCCCTGCTCACACAGCTCAGTGTGGTACATGGTCTTTAGGCTGAATAACACAGCAGTGAGAGCAAAATCCAGGGATTACAGGTAGGGAGCAGCAAAATTCCAATTCAGCTCTCCCAGGGCTGCCTTGGGAGCCCCAGACCCGGCTGGGGAAGCTCAGGGTGAAGCTGCTGTGCCCTGGCTCCCTCAGCAGCACATCCCTGCTGGCCACACCTGGAGAGAGACTGACCAGGGAGCAGCTCCCTGAGCCTGCAGCCCCTTCCCAAGGATCTGATTGCACTCACATGGAGCCAAAATCCCCCTCTGGTGCCTGGAACTCTGTGGGTGTGCCTGCGTTTGGGAGCACCAAATCCTCATGTGGCAGCAGCAGTGGAGAGCACTGAGTGACTGAGGTCTTACCTCTTGTTTTACCCCTTCAAATAGTCTGGGAGTGCTGAAACCATTCTGGATCCAGGGACAGGCACCTCCCTCTAAGTGATAACCCCAGGTACCACATCCTGGAGCACCTAGCTCTGCTCCTGAAGCTGCTGCTTTTCCTGGGCAGGTCCAGCTCAGCTGCCCTCAACCTCTCTGCAGCCTAACCAGGATTTATTTCTGCCCCTGTAACCCACTCTGGGTTTATTTCTGCCCCTATAGCCCACCCTGGATGTATTTCTGCCCCTATAGCCCACCCTGGATGTATTTCTGCCCTGCAGCCCCCTTCATTTATTTCTGCCCCTGCACTCTTTGGGAGCAGGTTTCCCATCTCCAGAGTTCTCTGCAAAGCAGGGAATGAGACCTTTTTACACAGCTGTGCTTTGGGAGGGTGCTGGGCTTTGGGGCACCCTGGGTACATCAGCACAGCAGTAAGAGAGGAAGAAAACCCAAATCCCAGTGCTGAGCAGGTTGGAAAAGGCTTTTAAATCCTCTTCTCATGCATTTACATAGCAAGCAGAGAGAGCTGGTGAGCAGCTGTGCTTGCAGGCATCGGCACCCAACCCAAATAAATTCAGTTTTTATGAGTTAAGCATCGAAATGAAAAAGAAAATTCAGCATTTAAATAGAGCAGCTGAAAATCCCCTGCCGAGGCAAATGTTGATTCAGCTCTGGAGAGTCTCTGCTGGCACGGGCTCAGTGGGACTGGAGCCTTTTTTTCACTATTGATGGGAGCTGGGCTGGGCAGGAGTCAGCTCTGGGCTCCAGTCCCTCATCATCCCCTCAGCAGGGAGATATTTAGGAATTGTGTGCAGGAATTGTGTCCTTTGGCTCAGGGTGTGCCCCTCCAGTCCCTCAGCAGCCTCTCCACAGGGGGATATTTAGGAATTGTGAGCAGGAATTGTGTTCTTTGGCTGGTGGCATGCCCCTCCAGTCCCTCAGCAGCCTCTCCACAGGGGGATATTTAGGAATTGTGAGCAGGAATTGTGTCCTTTGGCTGGTGGTGTGCCCCTCCAGTCCCTCAGCAGCCTCTCCACAGGGGGATATTTAGGAATTGTGAGCAGGAATTGTGTCCTTTGGCTGGTGGTGTGCCCCTCCAGTCCCTCAGCAGCCTCTCCACAGGGGGATATTTAGGAATTGTGAGCAGGAATTGTGTCCTTTGGCTCGGGGTGTGCTCCTGAGGGACAGGTGGGACCCTCAGGGACCCAGCTGGGGACATGGCCTCAGAGCCCCGGGCCCGATGTCAGCCCTGGGGTGTTTCACTCCACAGGGCTCAGGGGAAATAATTCTGATTTTGTCCCTGCTGAAAATGAAGGGGAAGGGAGGGAAGTTCCCTCAGAAACGTGGACTGGAATGTTGATTTTGCTGTAATTCGGCCTTGCAGGTGAGGGCCTCTCCCCTCCCAGGGCCGGCCTTGCTCACTGTGAGCAGGTGGGGCTTTGGGGAATTTCGGGAAGGAATCTGTGAAGGGAAGAGGCTTCTCTGTCACAAGGACATTTTTAAAGGTGTGTTTGCCAGGGACAGAGGGCATTTCCTCCAGGGCCATCACCTACAGCTTTCCCTTAGTGCCTGCCTTCACACATCACTCTGGCACCAGGGAGAAACCTTCCCTCAGCCTACACCGTGCATTAAAAGAGCATGGAGTTACTGACTGTGAAAAACGCTTCACACTTGTTTCTTTTTAAAATTTTAAAAGTTTAATAATAAAAAAAATTAAGGTTACACGAATTGCAATAATTAGGGTTAGGACAATAAAAGAGACAATAAAAAGCAAAGAATTACGGATGTCCGGGTGCTTCTCTCTCAGGAAAAGCACAAAGCACTAATAAGGGTTACCCCTTAAAAGCAATAGCCTGTTGCATATTCATATTTCTTCATACATGATTCAAACATTATTCTCAAACAAAGGTGTCTTTCTGTTTAATCTGTTTCTTGTCTCAATGCATAAATCAATTTCTAGGCTCCTAAGTGTCTAGAAAGAATGACAAGGAGGTGATAATTTTTCCTTGGTGTCTTCTTGTTGTTTTCTTTACGCGAAGGTTATCTTATCTATTCCTTGAGCTAGTTACAAAAAGTACCTTACATCACATAGTTTCTATTTTAATTTTATGCCTTAACAAAAACCTACATTTAAAAGATGAATACAGCACTACAAAAATTAATACAACATAACTCTCTAACACAACACATGTAGTATTCATTCTAATATTTGCGAAGAGCCAATCATATAATGTGCATTTTTCACACTGATGTAGAACGTTCCTCACCCTTGGGCAGTGCTGGTTTTTGGGTGTTTGCTGTGTCCTGTGTGAGTCTGGGTTATTACTCTGTTACTCCCTCAGCAGCTGCTCACAGGGCACTCCTGGCTCTCAGCCCCGAGGAGCCTCACCTTGCTGTGAGATAACTTTCAGGGCCCGTCCTCAGCTGTGGTGTTTTTTGGATTGTTCCCCACACGGCTGGGAACCTACCCCCTGGGCTCTTGAAGGAGGTTCCCTCATGAGTTCTTTGCCAGGGATGAAAAACGAGCAGGACTCTCTGTTTCTTGGTCTTCAGGCTGTTGTGTATTTTTCTCTTATCTTAAGTTCAGCACGCCGTCTGCACACCAGACTGAGCATACAAGAAACAAGGCACAAAATGGAGCACCCAAAACCAAGGACTTTTAAAACTAATCAGTCCAGTTACTTTCTAACACGTATCTTGTTTTTACTTTACTACCAATAACTTCTACTAATCTATTCACATAGCACTTATGCTACTACTATCTCTAACCAATGACTTTGTGCCACCAATGCTACAGAAAATGGAGTGGAAGAAGAACAAGAAGGAGAGGAGACAACACCCAAATTCCTCCATCTTGTCCCCCATTCACTCTCATATAAATCCTAAAACCCTAAATTTTTCACTCTGTGATAAAGCTATTACTACTACTACTACTACTACTACTACTACTACTACTGCTACCTAGTTCACACCTGTGTGCTCCAACTCATCCCAAAGCCTTGGCAATTTTTTCCCTGGGACAGAGGTTAAAAGCAGTGTTCTGCTGAGAATCAGGGCTTTCTAAAACTGACAGAAAAACATTCCCTGTGCCCTGGATTCCAACACTCAACCTCCAGCCTGGCACAAAATGCCCCCTGGCACATAAATGTGTTCAACTCCTGGCTGGTAATGGCCCAGCTCAGCCTGGAGGCTGTGAGAGGGACACTGCAGCAAGTGAGGCCCAGCTGAGCCCATGGAGAGCAGAGGGGACATTGGGGAGCCCCAGCAGAGCTCAGAGCTCCCCGTGTTTGCTCCCCAAGGTCTCCTCTTCACTCAGCCCAGCCCTGATCAGCTTTATCAAGGGGCAATTGTGCAGGCCTGCCTGGGGTCAGGCAGCAGGGCCAGGCTGCAGCCAGAACCTCAGGCCATGGGTTGGGTTTGCTTCCTGTTCATGCAGTTCTGACCTTTTTATAGGCACTGCTGCATTCTGCACAGTGCAGTACAGAAAAAGAGCTTTTGTTCCTTCTCTTTCTTTCTCTTTTGTTCCTCTCCTCAAGTGAATTTCATGACACATTCTTTCCTTATCTTCTTAGCTGACCTTTTAGTGTTTCTTTAAATAGGTTTTTTCCAGTCTGTGCCCTCTTCAGTTTCTTGAAACTCTTCGTTTATTGGAGTGGGGGAGAAGGCACAAAGAAAAAAGACTGGTGCAGTGTTTGGCACTGATGGCATATGAGAAGAGTTTGGGATGCTCCCACATTGTGTAAAGTCCTGTAACCCTCCCCTGGCAGAGTCACAGAGACCCTGGCAGGAGTCCTGACCCCTGAGGCAGCCAGCTGAGCTCACCCTGCTGCTTCTCAGAGCTCTCAGCTTTAAATCATCCCCCAAGTGCAGTAGAGAATGAGGCTGTGAGTTCCTAAATGGGTGCAGAGCCCTGAGAAAGCCCCTTTGTCTGTGATGCTCTGTGTCCCTGACGTGGTGAACGACCCTGCTCATTCCCATTTCCCCACTGTCTTTGGGGGGATTTCACACCCACAGTGCTGGCAGGTCACCCTGTCACCCCTCAGCGCTCCCCTGAGCTCTGCCAGAGGGGTTTTCTCTCCCTGGGCTGAGCTGGAGTCGGTGACAGGAGCGTTTCCTCTGGAATGAGGAACAGGGACAGCTCTGTTCTGTCACCCTGACAGCTCAGGAGGAATCAGGGTGACTGGCAGGTCCTGCAGCAGTCAGCAAACACAATGAATTCCACCCTCCTCGCTGCTTCACTGCTGGTAAATCCTTCCAGCACCTGCTTCCCCCAGCCCTGGGGCCGCAGTCAAAGCAGGGCTGAGCTGTAACCTGGAAAATCCTTGGTCAACACCCATTTAATGAAGTCTGGGATAATCTCTTGGTGGTGTGTTCGGCCTTATTAGTGCCTCAGAGTGTAAAATATTAATTCTGTCGGGTACAGCAGCAAAAAAAGAAGTGTTTTGGTAGCTGGTAATCCTTCAGGCAGGTGTGGTGGGGTGCTGGGGGAGTGTCACTGCTGCCTCCTCCATCGGTGACAAATGGGCTTTGGATTTCTCAGCTGTCAGGGCTTGTTCCTGTTTCATTCAGTGGGCTTGAAAATCGGGTTTTTAAATGTTCCCTCAGTTGGACAGGGAGCTGCCATTCTCTGCACTGGAGTGAAGCTCCAGGAGTGGTTTGTCACCTCCTTGAGGCCTGGGTGTGATGTGGAAATGGGACATCTGAAATCTGCAGGTGTGAGACTGCGGGTGCTGTGAAATGGGGCTAAAGCTGCCCCAGGGGGGGTTCATAAATTAATTCTGTCACCACTGCTCTGTCCTGTCCCTCAGAAATGTCCCTGCCCTGGTATTAAAGTGCCACATAACCCTGATATTAGAGATAACTGTTTATAAACATCAGCCTTTCAAATTAATAAACCCAAACCCAAATTTTAGCTTGCTGGACTCTGATTATCTTCACCTGAACGATGCTGAGGGCTTTTGGACCTGCAGGGAGGAGCTGGGGGAGCCAATTCCCACCTGGAAATCTTGGGATGGAGAGGGGAGCAGCAGCCAAGCCCACTGTGAGGCACAAGGTGCAAACCTGAGCTTTAAAATTCACCTTAAATCCCTTTTTATGAATGAACACTCAGACCAAACCTGATATTTGAGCATCAGCAGGAACTCGAAGTTCTCCCTACACCTCCTGCCTGCTCTGCTTGTGGAGTTCTCACGAGTTTTGGGTTCTTTTTGTTTGCCTTGTTTTTGTTTTGGGTTTGGGTTTCTTTTGTAATAAAAGGGCAGCTGTTGTGCTAAACGATTACTGATAGTTTACTGTTACTGAACTATTACTGTTGAGTGCTCTGCAGAGGTTTGTGAAATACTCTAAAATATCTTTATCACATAATATATGCATATATTTAAGATTTAAATGTGTTGTATCCAGTGCTGCTTTTTCAAATGTTTAACATAGATTCTGACATTTTAATGGAGTGCTGTAGATGTTCCCAGGAATATCTGCTTGAGTTCCACGGGTTTATTTACCACCAGGGCTTTTAATGGAAATGTAAAATCATTTCTCTTCTGGGCAGCACACATTCCACTGCGAGCACATCAACACAACACGAAACCCACATAAAATTCAAAAGCTGTGAGGACTCCAGAAGCAGGGAGAGCCTGTTTTACATAGGTTTGTGTATTTATGGGGCTGGCACACGCTCACTAAAACGGGCAGGATAATGGGGCTGCAGTAAAACACCCCAGCAAAGCAGGCTGAGAGTTACAGCCTGCCATGAATCCTGCTGCAGTCACAGAGCAGGGGGGGATTGCTCAGTGCAAACAGCCTGCATTTGTCCAGGTGCTTATGGATCTGCAATAGCAATATTTGCTTTGCTTTTAAGGGATATTAGTTACAAGTGCAATAAATGTGTTTCATTTCTCACCGGAGATATTTCACTCTCAGGACCCAGCCCGGGTATGTGCAATGTCTCATTTGTGACTGAGCTGATATTTAGATTGAGATTTTTAGCTGTTTTTAAGAGCAAATTCATAATTTTTATGGTTTCCCATCTAGCAAAGATTGAGAGCTGTCATGGCTTGTACAGGACATGCTGGTCTGGACTGATTTTATAACAAAGGGGTCTAATATGTGTCAGCCTCTTTATTGTATAAAACTTGTCCTCAATTAGAGTTGTTTTGTTTGAGGTGTTTGTTGTGGACAGCACAAAACCAGTTCCATTTCCAAATTCCATTTATTTTATATGCTGTTACACCTTCAGCCACACTCTGCCCTTCCTCACCTGCTGCTCCAGGTGTTGCTGTTCTGTGATTTCTTCTGGCAGCAGGGGAATTTGGGGTGGTTTGAGCTCCAGGAGTTGTCAGGACTTCCTGGGGTTGAGGGCAGAGCTGCTCCTCCAGCCTGGAGCTGCTCCAGCCCTTCCCCTCCCACCCCTGGGTTGGCTCCATTGCCACCCCAATGCCCTGCTGGACACTCTGGACTCTTCCCTGTCCTGCACTGAATGTGTTAAATCTGTCACCCCGTTTGTCCCTGCACCAGTTACCCCAATCAGTGGCACTTCCAGCCCTGCTCCTGTCCCCTCAGCAGCATCTCCAGGTGCCTCTCCTGCTGATTTTGTCCATTTTGCAGCCCTTGGGGGCACTTCAGGCCCTGAACATCTCCCCTTTATTGGACACAGCCCTTGGATGAGGGGCTGTGCTGCCTCTCAGGCAGGCAGGGGAGCAGTGCACGGCGTTTTCTTCCAGCAGAAAAACTGTTTGTTTTCCTTCTGAGATTTGGCTCGTTGTGAATAAATCAATACAGCCAGGAGGTAGCGAGGTCATGAAATAGAAATGCTGGAGCAAAGCACTTCTGAATTAGATTGCTAAACTGAAAAGAAAAAAGAAGGGAGATAACTTTGTAGTTCCCCTGAATAGATAATTCCTTTTTATACAGACATGTGCTCTGGGGCCTCTCTGGGTTTGATGTGCTGCTTTGCAGCGGTGTCTGTTTTCTCTGGCCCTGTTGCCAGAAATGTTTTTAATTTTGAATGCTTGAACATGAAAGGATAAGTTGTGAGACTTTATCAATGTGTTTGTAATCATGGGGATGATTGTGTGAGCGAGTCCTGCAGGGATTTGGGAAGTTCACAGTGATGGAGGTGGGGACTGAACCAGCTGGAGGCCCCACCAGTGGTGACACTGAAATGCTTTAATGGTTCGGGGAATGTTCTGCCTCTGGGCATAGAGATCAACACCTCTTTTAATTGTAAACAGCATTAAAAGAGAAAGCAGGAAGTTGTGGATCTGGTGCCTGTTGCATTTAGTACTCAGCGACACTGCACATTTGTTAACTAACAATTGTATTTCTGTAGAGTTTGGGCTTAAATACTGTTTCCAGTGTGTACAAAAAGATGATTCTTTAACGAATCTAAAGGTGTTCAATGATCTCTCAGGTCCCGCCCAACCCAGATCATTCTGTGACTCCTTTAAGATCTCACAGTTACGTTCCTGAATTTATCCCATCTGAAGGCTGCTAACAAAAAGGAACATCATCAGGTATTGCTGATCCCCCAGAACGCGAGAGAACAGTGAAATTACAGCCTTGGAAAGCTTTGGTTTCAATTACTGAAAGCTTCCTGTGATGATTTCCTTATCTCCAAGCATTTCCTATATAAATGTGATCCTGCCTATCAGGACAGGCAAAACCTGCAAACATCATCACCAACAGCCTTATCTAAAGAGGGGTTTTTAGTGTCAGCAGCACTTTAATTACTGTCCAAATATCTGTGCACTGAGAACCGTTTCAAATGAGATCCATAGATTTCTCTGTATCCTTCAATTCGGAGCTATTTAGCAAAACAAAAGTGGAGGCTCAGCTGCTCACCTGCACTGCTGAGCTTTGTAGGGACAGGGATTTGAGCTGCAGCAGGGTCGTTTATCTCTGCTCACCATCAAATAATTGAACTCAGGCCATGTGTGTGCTCTGTCCCACTGGGAAACTCCCATCCCTAATGACCTTTGGGGTTATTAATGCTGATTTGTTCATCATTTGTGCGTGGAGATAAAAACCAGTGCTCCAGTTAATGGTAGACACTCCAAAAATAGGAATAAAGATAAATTTATTTGGGATCTGATGATGTCTTTACCAGGCAGACAAGGTACCATTAGCAGTGGCATTTTTAGCAATGGCTCCTTATCTCAGGGACCCAAAATAGCCTGGCTGAGTCAGCTCCTTGCCCACCTCTACCACTATAAATTGATGCACACGTCCAGGCTGTCACCTCTCTGTTTATACCGATTCCAAACCATATTTTAATTGCATTTTGACTCACCCCCTCCCATGCCGGCCTGTGTTCCCTCCTCTGGCTCTTCCATCAGTGTCAGTGTTTGGGATTTCAGAGGGAGCAGAGCTCAGAGAGGAGCTGTGGCCTGTGGTGGCCACAAATGAGGATTTCTCACCTTGCTGCTGGAGGTTTGTGCAACAAACCCTCCCTGCCTGCCCTGCAAGGGAAATAGCCACACAGAAATGGGCATGAACAGCACTGGAAGTCTCAGCTGATCCCTCTGGCCACCACCAAGTGCATCCCCTCAGGGCAGAGCCTCCTGCAGCTTCCCCAGCACAGCCCAGGCAGATTTATGGGTTAGCCAGCGTGTCAGATTCCTGTAATGAGATTATATATTCAGTCTAATGAAGGAAAAATATGCTTACCAGCCCGGTGTGACAGTGCTGTGATTAAATGATTCAAGAACAGAGTTCCCTCAGTGGATTAATTTAAAAAGAATGCAGGAGGTACAGCTGACCTGCTCCGGGTGTTGTGAGGGGCTCCAGCGCAGGATTAATGGTTTGTGATGGTGTTGATAAAATAACAGTAATAAAGGCAGAGAGGAGTGTGTGCAGCCCTTGGGTTTGTGTTAAACCCCCGCAGAGATTTGTGCTGGTGGAGGCTTCCCCTCCTGGTTTGAGTCTCAGGGTGGAAAGGAAAATAAAAGTGTGACAAAGACTCTTGGAACGGGGGCACCTGCCATGCCCATCCCCATCCTAATTCCAGCTGGAACTGTGAGGAAGATCCCTCTAGCCTGAATTTTTAGGAGCAGGAGTTCCATGTTAGAGGAAGGTGAGGAAGTTTTTGCTGCTTTTCCACGAGAGAGAGAGAGAAAAAAACCTTGCCATGGACTGTGCTACAAGAACCCTTTGTGCTGTCCTGAGTCACCTTCCCCATCTCAAACCCTGGAGCTTTTACCTGGCGGCAGGAATGTGAGAAAGGAACCTCACTTTTTAAATTTTAAAAAGGTTTATTAAAAACCTTATCAAAAATTACAACAGAAGACTGAATAAAGACAATGAAACACAAGGAGCAAGGTGTTCCCCACCGTGTGCTCGGCTTCAAAATGGATGTTCCGCCCTTTTAACCCTTTTGCCCCTCCCCAAGTTCTGTCCATCGACTCCTTCTTTGCTGTCCAGTGGTGGGGATCACTTCCTGACATCTGGATTGGAGCTCAGGATTGCCACAGTAACGAGTCAACCCTCCCCAGTGCCCCAGCTTCCCCAGCTTCCCGGCCATCCCGCAGGAACAAAAGGAAAGGAAAAGGAGACATATCTATAAAACTTCTCTGACATAATATTTACCCTCTAATGGTGAGAGTCAACTATTCAACACTCATTTACCACAGGAAGCCACTGGTTGTCCCCTGAGGAGGAGCTGGCACTGTCACTGCTCTATCTGAGGTGTGGAGGTGTCTGGGACTGACCATGGGGAAGGCACAGGCCGTGTTTAAAGGGCAGCAGAGGATAATCCCAAAGCAGGGACAGGAGGCCCTTTGTCTGCTGACCTCCCGAATTGTCACTGTGCCCACAAGGACTGGGAGCTGCCTCGGGTGTTAAATCTGGTTAGAATCTCAAACAAAGTCACCAGAAAGAGCCAAAAATTCAATCCCAGGTCTTGGGATGTTTGAATGGCCATCTGAGCGACTGGTGAGGAACTCTTAGTGGCTGAGCTGGGATAAGCTTTGTTTTTCAGGCAGAGGAGTTCTCTAACTCCCATAATCTGCCCAGGCTCTGGGGTGTTGAGCTGATTTTACTCTGATAATGCCATAAGCTGGTCTGTGATAATTGCTTTCTGTAACTGGGACAAATTTATGATGATGCTAATTGGGCTGCTGCCACCCAGGGAGGGGCTGAGTTAATCCCTGCCTGCCCCGGAGCTGCAGATCCTGATGTGATCAGCCCTCCTTGGAAACTGAGGGAGTGGGGTTAATTCTGAGCAGATTGAATTTCAGAGGGAAAAAAACAGTTCTTTTTCTACAAATCTACAGCATTTTATAGCAGGTTTAAAGGCTGGTTCCAGATCATCAGACTAATTCTTAAAAGGAAAAGGATTTAATTCTGTTACAAGCAACTGTGTGACCTCCATGGTGAGGGAAGTGAAACTCTGAGGAGTTTTGAGTTTTCTCTTCAGACACTGCAGTCCAGACCCCACGGCTCATCCCAGCAGGGACATGTTTTAGGTTCTTGGCTGCTTTTATTTTCCCTGGTTGCTTTGTGAATGTTTGTGCGGGGGCTGAAGTTTCCCAAAGGTTACATCCCTGCCAGAGACAAACATCTTTTGTCATCACGACTCCTTTAAATGTATTTTTATCCCATAAATCCATCCCTTGGTTCTCCATCTTTGAAAGCCTCCATCTGCTGAGGCAGAGCAGGGGATGGCCTTGGATAAACCTGGTTTTCTCAGGGAAGGGGGGCTGGAATGAGGGGAGCACTGGCAGTACCATCCTCCCTGACAAATCAGGGTTTGATCTCACGTCCCAACACTTTGGTGTTTATGTTCCGTCTGCTTAATGTTCTCCCTTCACTGGGATCATCATTCTTTGAAATGCTCTGCTTTAATGTAAATGTTTTAATGTTTTCTGCTCACCAAACCCCACATCCCCAGACTCAGCAAACACAGGATCAGTGTGTGCTCCCTCCAAGGGTGAGGGTGACAGAAATGGGGAATTTGAACCCTTCTCACCACCCCAAAAATCCCCTGGCCCGAGGAGAGTCAAAATTTATAAACACACTTGTGAAATAATGAACTCTGGGAATGCTGGCCGTGTTTGTCATTTCTCTGCCCATTTCACTGCACATAAAGTGTGTTCACCATCGAACTCCTGTCACTTGATTTATGCCTGTGCGGCTGCTCCATAATTTAAATTGAATTCCTAATTTCTTTGCTGAAACCCCCTCGGATAATTACTGTTAAGGTTAACTGCAGAAGGGGAACTGAATAGTGAGTGGATTAGTTGGTTGTTCTGTGTGTTGGTTGTTCTGTGTCTTTAGACCACAGGAAAAGGGAACAAAATCCAGGGGATATTGTCCAGGGAAGGGTTTGGCATGGCTGGAAAAGGTCTGGCATGGCTGGAACACACTCCCAGGGATATTGTCCAGGGAAAGGCCTGGCATGGCTGGAACACACTCCCCTCCCAGGGATATTGCCCAGGGAAAGGCCTGGCATGGCTGGAACACACTCCCAGGGATATTGTCCAGGGAAAGGCCTGGCATGGCTGGAACGCACTCCCAGGGATATTGCCCAGGGAAAGGCCTGGCATGGCTGGAACACACTCCCCTCCCAGGGATATTGTCCAGGGAAAGGTCTGGCATGGCTGGATTTAGCACGGCTGCTTGGCCCTGCTCCCGAGCTGTGCCCAGGCTCCTGCAGGCACAGGGGAAGTGTCCCCTGGCTGGGAGGGAGGGTTGGATGCAGAAGGACAGAGAGATGGCAAAGGGATCACAGAGCTCGAATCTTTCCCTCATTTTCAGTGTGAAACGTGCGATGTTGAACCTCGCACTCAGGTAACTCACATTTGCACAGAAGTGTCAAATCATGATTTAATTCCATAGCCACCGTGCAGGATGAGGTGCCCAGACCTGGAGCCTTTCCCAGGTGAGTTTGCAGCCCTTGGCCGGGATGTGCAGGGCTGGATCCATCCCAGCAAAGCCGGGAGTGCTGCTGTGGAGGGGAATCTGCTGCCTGGCACCAAACGTAATTGGCTTTGATGGTCAGCGTTTGCAGATTTGTTTAGGAACTGGAAAATGTACAAATTGCAGCCCATCTGCGCAGAGCTGAGTGCTAATGAATGCCTGCAGCTACCACAGCCATAAGCTCATTACCACAAAGTTCCAAGTCCTTCCACAAGTTGCTAAACAAGGTTATTCATCTGAACGGAGTGGAGAAGGGAGTTTGACTGCAGGGCACAGCCAGAGCTCCTCCAGATCTAGAAAAGCTGTTAAAACAACCCCGTGTTCTTTGGTCTTTTAATAGAATCCGTTGATTTTATTTCTATTTTTAATTTTGCTCTCCTGTGACAGCAGCTTGCCATGCCTTAGCTATTTTCTGTTAATGTTTCGAGCGGAGAGGCGCCTTGCAGGTGATTCCTGGGTGAGCTCAGAGACGTTGGGTGGTGAACTGGAGAAGATGGATTGGAACACATTGTACACAGCATTTCAGGGGGTTTATGGACCGTGGCAGCAAACACTAATGGCCTCTGTTCTCAGGGTGTTTCTGTCAGCTGGGAATCTGTTATGATGACTCGGCTCTTCCTCTGTGTGCCATGTCAGGCAATTTCATCTTCCTGTTTCTTCACAAAAAAAAGTGAAATTGATAATACTTATTATATGTTTTGTAGAACTGGTAGTTGTCCAAGTGTTTGAACATCCAATGCATGGTGCAGCAGGAGCAATATGTAAAAATATTTCCTATTCTCTCTCGGCTGAGATTTTATTCCATGTTCCTTGAGGAAAAATCAGCTTTTCTAAGTTACCAGCCAAAGGAAGCATTTCCCCATCCAATTAACGAGGTCATGAGGTGCCTTTGGCCTGCTCCACGTTTTCCTGTGCTCCTCCCTGCCAGGTGGAGTGGCTGAAGAACGAGGAGCCCATCGATTCCAACCTGGATGAGAACATCGACACCAGGGCTGACCACAACCTCATCATCCGCCAGGCTCGCCTGTCCGACTCGGGCAACTACACCTGCATGGCTGCCAACATCGTGGCCAAGAGGAGGAGCCTGTCAGCCACTGTGGTGGTCTATGGTCAGTGACAGGGGCTGGGGACAGAGCTGGCTGTGCCTGCATTGCTGCCCTGCTTTGGTTTGTGCTGCTGCTGCTGCACCGATTCAAATCTGGCACGCGCAGGATCACCCAGCTGAGCCCTTCCCGCTGGGATGGGTTTGGGTTTGGTGCTGGGGGGCTCTGGCACAGCCCCACAGCCCCTCAGCCCCACACATGTTGGTGTTTTGCAGTGAACGGGGGCTGGTCCTCGTGGACGGAGTGGTCGAGCTGCAACGCGCGCTGCGGCCGGGGCTGGCAGAAACGCTCGCGTACCTGCACCAACCCCGCGCCCCTCAACGGGGGAGCCTTCTGCGAGGGCATGTCCGTGCAGAAAATCACCTGCACCTCCCTCTGCCCCGGTGAGTGCCCCCGGGCAGGGAGGCCTTTGGGGGCCACGTTTATGGGAGAGCTCTCAGCGTGAAGCACCAGGCAGGGAGTTGGGAAGGGAATGGGAAATGCAGCTGTGTTTAGGCCGAGTCTGGTGTGGGTGTGGTGCAGTGCCAGGCAGCTGTGGCCAGGCTGGAACTTACCTGGCACAACCCAAACCCTGCCAGGACAGCCACTGGCTCAGGGGGAGAAATCAGGGACCTGGGTTAAATCAGGGACACTGGCTCAGGGGGAGAAATCAGGGACCTGGGTTAAATCAGGGACACTGGCTCAGGGGGAGAAATCAGGGACCTGGGTTAAATCAGGGACACTGGCTCAGGGGGAGAAATCAGGGACCTGGGTTAAATCAGGGACACTGGCTCAGGGGGAGAAATCAGGGGCTCTGGGGTTTGTTTAGAGAGGGGAGCTGATGTTAACAACACCAGAAAGAGAAACATAGAAAGCTGAGCTGAGAACTTCGTTAAAATTATTTACCTTACGAAAGTTTGCTTTGAAGTATATTAGATGTGGTGTTATGGAGGAGAGAGACGAAACAGGGAGGTCATTCTTCCCTTGTACTGGGCACTGGTGAGGGCACACCTCGAGTGCTGTGCCCAGTTCTGGCCCCTCAGTTTGGGAAGGACATTGAGACGCTTGGTGTGTCCAGAGGGGGCAACGAGGCTGGTGAGGGGCTGGGAACACAAACCCTGTGAGGAACCACTGAGGGAGCTGGGGGTGCTCAGCCTGGAGAAAAGGAGACTCAGGGGTGACCTCAGCACTCTCTGTGACCCCTGAAAGGTGCCTGTGCTCAGCTGGGGCTGGGCTCTGTCTCCAGGAGCTGACACAACCAGAGGACACAGCCTCAAGCTGCTCCAAAGGAAATACAGGTTGGACATGAGGAAGAAGTTTTTCACAGAAAGAGTGATAAAGTTCTGGAATGTTCTGCCCGGGGAGGTGCTGGAGTCACCATCCCTGGGTGTGTTTAACCAAAGCCTGGATGTGGCACTGGGTGCCAGGGTTTAGTTGAGGTGTTGGGGCTGGCTTGGACTCGATGATCCTGAAGGTCTCTCCAACCTGGTGATTCTGTGATTGTGTGAAAGAAGCGCTGCTGCAGGAGCTCTGGGGGCACAGGCAGAGCTGACTCTGTTCCCTGCCCTGGCAGTGGACGGGAGCTGGGAGGTGTGGAGCGAGTGGTCGGTGTGCAGCCCCGAGTGCGAGCACCTGCGCGTGCGGGAATGCGCCGCCCCGGCCCCCAGGAACGGCGGCAAGCACTGCGAGGGCCTGAGCCAGGAGTCCGAGAACTGCACCGAGGGGCTCTGCATCCAAGGTGAGCTGCCACGGTGCTTTGGGATTGGCCTGAGAGGTGGGCTGAAGGCCAGGGAGCCTGTGTGGGTGGGACTCTTGTGTCTGAATTATTCCCGTGAAAAGGGAGGTGGTTTTCCGTGTGGAGTTTGAAATTTTTGGGGTCGCTGGATTTGCGTTGCGCGTTCTTTGCTTGTGAATGATCAGATGATATTGTTGTGGTCTATGTATTGAAGAAAGGACTCTTGATGACAATTTCAGAAGGCTAACATGATTTATTAAAATGACTCTATAATTTTAGTATTTTTCTATATCTGCTCAGCAGAGAGCAATCTCCATGCTCCTGCTGCTGCTTCGTCTAGGGAATGTGTGTGAATAGTTTACAATATCAGAAAGATAAAGTAATTTTCAGCTCTGCCTCCTCATAGGTAGGAGGAGGCCAACCAATTCTATGTCCTTGAAGAACAGACACAGATATTTTGTTTACAGAAAGTTTATACAGAGTAAAAGACAGCAAAAGTAAGTTCTCCCATGGGAAAGTGATCAGAAGGCTTACACACAGAGAAACTTATAATATGTTCATAGCAACAAGATGATGCCAGAGTCCCAAATCCAGGGGGTTTGCAGGGTGGAACTCCAACCTCCACAACCAAATGTGCTCCTCTGCCTTTCCTTGCAAGCAAATGGGCAAAGCCCCCCAGGAGAACTGCGGGTGCAGGAGCCAGTCAAGGTCGGAGTTTGCTCCTTTTGCTGCCTTTAACAGGAGTTAAACCCAGGCAAATCTGCAGCTCCCTGGGAAAGCTTTGCCCTTCACCAGTGTCTGGGAAGCATCTGGCACTGGGAAGCTGCTGCTGTCCCCAGCACAGGGAGCTGGGCAGAGCAGCCCTGCAGCTGCGCAGGCTCCGCACACGGGAGGAATTTGTGAGTTTATCCCTGCCCTGAGCCTGCTCCTGTCCCTGTGGAGGGGCTGTCACCTCGTCAGGTGGAACAGCAGCCCTGGGAGCCATCAGGAGTGCCAGGGCTGGGAGATGTAAACAAGGATGTGTCTGTTTTCTGTAATGTTGTGTTTAACCAGCCCTCTGTCCTTGTTTCTAATGTTCTGCATTGCCTTTTCTCTTCTAAACAAAATGAACTCTTTTTTTTTGCCCTGAGATTTTAATACTTTCCCAGTGGCAGAGAGCATCCTGTGTATTTATTCAGGCTTCAGAGATACCTGAGCTGAGACCTTCAATCAGATTTTGCTGGGTTTTGGGAACACTCAGCACCCTGGCTGTGGATCCCAGCACTTAAAATTCCCAGGGCTACAGAACAGCTCCAAGGTGTCCAAGGACAGAAATGAATTTTAATTTTTTTTCCTTCCCTGTGTTTTAAGAAAGAATAACCAGAGAGGGTTTGGGAGCAGTGCTGTTCACTCAGCTCTCAGGGACTGTGCTGATCCTGAGATGTTTCCTGGGGTCTCTCTCCTCCCTGTCCATCGATGAATGCCCATTCCTGCTGATGGCTGATCAATCCCAAATCCATCCCGGTGCCTTTAGCATATCTGTGGGGGGCTGGCAGGAGAACGTGTGGGCAGGATGTGAGGAGCAGCAGCTGAGGCTGCACAGTGAGATTGTGACAGCCAGAGGGGACCTGCCACCCCCTTGGCCCTGTCTGTGGTGTCCCCAGGGTCAGTTCAAGGTGGCCCCAGTCAGGTCACTGCCTGAGTGGGATTCCTGTCCCGCCCCAAATTCCCTCCTTTCCCCCTGTGGGGTCCTGTGGCAGCCTGGGGGTCACTGCCACACCTCCCCCGTGCCCAGGGGCACAGGGAGAGAGCCAGGACTGTGCCAGGCAGCTTCTGGCACTGAGGGAGCTGGGTCAGCTCTGCCCTGCCAGGCCTTTGGGGTTCACACAAACTCATTCCCTCCTTTTCCTGGAGTCCCAGAATCCTGGAGTGGTTTGGGTGGGAAAGGACCTTAAAGCCCTCCAGTCTCGCTCTCCTCCACGGAGACACCTTCCATGGACACCTTCCCCTGTCCCAGGTGGCTCCAAGCCCTGTCCAGCACCCCCAGGCTCTGCTCCAAGAGCTGCATTTCCATGAGGGTTCAGCCAGACTGGGGTGTTCCGTGTCTCCTGCTCCTCCCATTCCAGGTGTGACCCAGTCTCTCCTTCACGGCTCGAGCTGTCCCTATGTCCTCGTGTCACGTTGTTTTTAGTGCTGTAATTGCTTTCTCAGCTAACAGAAATTGATGCAATTAGCCTATTTTTTAAAAATCTCTTCTCCCCTGTTCATCTTCCAGTATGTGCCTTTCCTTCTCTGCTTCTCATCCCGTGGGGAATTGTGGAGGAAATGCAGCCCTGAGCCACAGCAAACCAATCTCTTGGAGGTTTTTTATCAGGCACAACTCGTTAACTTTGCTCCTTCTGTGAGGCAAAAATAGAAACATTCCTTTGGTTAACAAATACGGACTGAGCTGAAAAGGAGGATGGGAATGGAGGATGCCAGGGAAGAACCAGCCTGGAGCTGGCTGGGAAAATCCTCATCCTTGGGATGAACACTGAGATCTGGAGGCAGTGAATTAAGTGGGGATAAAATGGATCAACTCTGAGGTTCTTTATTCAGTCCCTGACTGGAGAATTTGGGCATAACCCCAAGACACCACATGGGAACATCCCAGTGCTCCCTTTGGCCTTGGATTCCCTGGGTGGATCCCGATGGTCCAGCCCTTACTGAGGAGCAACTGGAAGAGCTTTTCCTTCAGGGAATTTCTCCTGGAACTTGCAACACTAGTGTAGATCCAAGCTTAGATGCAGGAGGAAGGTTCATGTGGGGTTTGATAGAGATGGAAGTTTTCCAGGGCTGCCAGATCGATTCCCTGGGATGCAAAGGTCCCTTTGACCCCAGACAGTCCCAGTACCTCACTGGTTTCCTGCATGTTTGTTCTCCCACTGTTTATTCCCTCCCAGTATTCCCAGCTGGATGCTTTGCCAGGGTGGATTTCTCTCTCTTTCCTGCAGAGGTGAAAGCTTTCTCTTTGCTTAATAAAAGAGAGGTTTTTGGTTTGTTTTTGTTTTTGAGAGCTTTTTGTTTTACTTTTATCTGTTTGCTTTAAAGTTATTTTTCCTGACTTCAAAACCTATTGATTTCTTCTCCCGGTGCCCAAAACCAAAACAAACAAGTAGGGCCACAAGGACTGATCTGCAAACACGTTTTTACTAATGCACCCCAAATAATCACAAAGCAATCACAAATCATTTTATTTTCCATTTTCCAAGCAGCGCTGCTGCTCTTGCCAGGGGCCTCCTGGATCCAGGAATCTCCATTTTCATGGGAAATGCTTTTCCCTTTGCAGTTTGGTGCAGACAGCCCCTACCAGCAGCAGGGAAGGGTTTGCTCCACTGCAGACTCTAGTCTGACCCTCCTCTCTGGGTGTTTTTGTGCCTCATTTTCCTGCAAAACCAAAACCAACCTTGGGCAGGGGAAAAAAAAAAACCTCATCCCACCAGGTTTTTGGCAAAGCCAAAATCCAACGATCTCCTGGGTTAAGTATTTCTAAACTGAGCATCCTCACAAACATTAAAATGAAGAGAAGGAGCCTCATAATCCACCTGAGTCTCCCAATTTTAGGGATTACTTTGGCAGGTTTTAGGTTATAAATGGTGACTCAAGTGCTTGGCATGAGGGAGGCAGAGAAGGATCATTTTTGAGAGCTGCAGTTCCATAGAAAACCCCTTTTGTCCCATATTTCCATCTGTGGGGGGCACATGGATGTGTGTGTTCATATACACACAGAGATGTGCCATTATTGGGGGTGTTTAGGTACAAACATGTGAATAAACTGGGAATTTTTATATCTTATAGCTAATTTAAGTGCCCATCACCAGCCTTTCTATACATCAAAGACACAAAGGAATCATTAATTCTGACCTGAGTCTCTTTGCCAATGATCCACTGCAAGGTATTGAACTTCCTTCTTGCTGAGGTGTAAATAAACAACAGCATCCAATAGAGCCAACAAATAACCTGAATTAACCAAGTGAGAAATTGCTGCAAAGGAACTTCCTGATAGGGATTTAGGAAAAAAAGAAAAAAGAGAGAAGATGAAGAGAAAAACATGGACAACATAAAATATTCATATTGTCAGCAAACGAGGAGAAAATGTTTCATTTATAGAGTGAGACAGAAGCAATATAGGAGATAGATATGCTCCATGTAAATTTATTAAGTGCAACTTTCTCTCTTTCTCTCTCTCTCTCTCTCCCTCTCAGATAAAAAACCTCTTCATGAAATAAAATCCCAAAGTAAGTTCTTTTTTTTCTCTTGTAAATATGATTTTCCTCATCTTCTCTGCCATTTGGGTTATTTGTTTAGGAGCTAAGTAGGAGCCAGGGTTTTATGAGAGGCTTTAGCATCTGCTGAAAGCATCTTTGGAGCAGCTCTGGGATCCCAGGTTCAGTGTGAGCCAGGGGAGTGCTCATCCTCAGCAATTTCTGTCTGACAGGGAATGCTCCGGGAATGCTCGGCTTGGGATCCATCTCTGGAGCACCTGGAATTAGGAAAAAAGGAATTCCTGCAAGAGTTTGGGGTTCTTGGTGCAGATCTGGTTCTGCTGCTGGCTCTGACCTTGCTCAGCTCCCTCCTGTCTCACCTGGAGGGTGTCTCTGTGCCTTTCCCTGTGCCTGGGGATCATCTTGGGGCTGCTCTGGGGCTTCTGTCCTGCACCTGCAGCTCTGCCCAACCCCAACAGGAGACTGGGACCAGGGGGACAAGGGACAGGATGAGAGGGAACGGCCTTGAGCTGTGCCAGGGCTGGACATCAGCAGGAATTTCCCCATGGAAAGGGCTGCAGAGCTGTGCCAGGGCTGGACATCAGCAGGAATTTGAATTTCCCCATGGAAAGGGCTGCAGAGCTGTGCCAGGGCTGGACATCATCAGGAATTTGAATTTCCCCATGGAAAGGGCTGCAGAGCTGTGCCAGGGCTGG
>VXAX01004965.1:259538-279448 GCA_013399835.1 Leptocoma aspasia
CCACATCCCCCCGTGTCCCGGTGTCCCCGCGGCTCTGAGCGCTGTTCTTGTCCCCGCAGACGTGGAGCGCGGCGGGGACATCGCGCTGTACTCGGGGCTGGCGGCGGCGGTGCTGGCGGTGGCCGTGCTGGCGCTGGGGGTGACCCTGTACCGGCGCAGTCAGAGTGAGTACGGCGTGGATGTCATTGATTCCTCTGCACTCACGGGAGGCTTCCAGACTTTTAATTTTAAAACAGTCAGACAAGGTTAGTGCGGCGATTTCCTTTCCTTCTCTGCAGAGCTGCCGCTGCTCAGGCACGCCTGGATGTGGGGAGGGGGGCTTGGGGCAGCCAGGGCAGGGACAGGGAGCCTGGAATTGGCTCTGCTCTGTCCCACAGACACAGAATCCTCCTTGGCCACACTCCAGATGCTTTAGAACTGCTGTCCACAGCTCCTACACTGATTTAGGAGAAGCTTAAATTAAAGCAAAGCGACCAAATCAGAGCAAGCCCAGGCAACACAGCTGTGGTTCCTCCTGTTCTCAGTTACAGAGCTTTCCTTCACTCCAATAAAAGGGATTATTCTTTCCCTGATAATCTGAGACACCCAGCTGGAAGTGTTTTGTAACCTGCTGTAACACAGACGCTGAGGGAAATAAATGCGTGTAAGACTGGACCCCTAAAGCTCTAGAAAAAACCACCAGTGCCATAAAATATGGACAAAACACTTACTAAAAGCAGCGCTCAGGTTTTCAGGAATGTTATTCCCTTTGAACAGGAAGGTGGGGAGGGAGAGAAACGGGATGAAAGCAGAATGTTTATTGATTCTGTGCTGCCATTCTACCTCAGACCTGCCTGATTGTGGGTGGGTGGGAGCGTGGGCAGGGTGTGAAAGTGTCCCCATGTCTCTGTTCTCTCGTCAGAAAAGGGAAATATGTTGCAGAGTTTGTTTGGGGGGGTTTTGTGGTGTTGTTTTTACAGTTTCTTTATTTCCTGGAGACGTTCCTCACCAAGCATGACTTGCAAGAAACTGGGAAAAGGGCTTGGCAGACAAGGACACTTGAAGGAGGTTCATTCATCCATTTCTAAATCCAAACCTTTAATTAGGGCTGTGTAAATCTCAATGACTGTCTCAAACAAGAACATTTTCCTTTGTGTTTCAGTCTGAATCTTGTTTTGAGTCTGGGGAATTGTTTGCTTGGCTTAATGCTTAAATTCTGGTTGCTCTGAAAATACCCAACTAAACAACCAAAGAAAAAGACCCTGCCACAAAACCAAACAGCCAGAGTATTCAGGCCCTAAATCAGTCCACTCCTCATTTTTCAGAGTGTTTTCTGAGGTAAAACACCTCCAAATGAATAACTGTGGTATCTTCCCCTGTATCACTCCTGTCCCACTTCCCTTTCAGCCCAGTTTCCCTCAGGCATGAAGTTGTGGGTTTGTGTAAAAGGTCTGCAGGAAGATGTTGTCACCCAGTGGGGTTTAATGTAAAGAAAGAAAACAACAGGAGAGGAAAAAGGACAAACACAGAGACATGAATCCAAAACAAAGGAGGCTCCTCCTTGCCTTCCTGGAGCTGCCTGAGGTGTGACAAACACAAAATGTCTGATCTTTGCACCAGTTCCTCTGTTCTCTAACGTGGCCTGGTGTGATTGTGGGCTCTGAGAGCCTGGGGAGGCTCCCAGAGGGGACGGGGGAGGGCTTGGGAAGGAATTCCTGAGGTGTCCCCTCCATGCACACCAAGCCCTGCTGCTGTCCCCACAGGCAACTCCCTGCTCCTGAACTCGTCCCTGCAGCCCGAGCTGACGGTCAGCAGGACCTACAGCGGCCCCATCTGCCTGCAGGACCCCCTGGACAAGGAGCTGATGACAGAGTCGTCCCTGTTCAACCCCCTGGCCGACATCAAGGTCAAGGTGCAGAGCTCCTTCATGGTGTCCCTGGGTGTCACCGAGCGGGCCGAGTACCACGGCAAGGCCCACCCCGGGACCTTCCCCCACGGCACCCCCAGGCCCTTTGGGACAATCCAGGCCAGGAACAAGGCCATGTTCATCCAGAACCTGGCCTCCATCTCCAGCAGCAGCGAGCTGAGGAGCACGGCCCTGTTCGGGCACCTGGGAGGCCGCTTGGTGGTCCCAAACACAGGTGGGTGGCTCCTTTCTCATAAAAGCACATAAAGGAATTTGAGATTAGGCTGCCTGGTGTAGTGTTTTATAACTAAATTAAAAAAAAATGCCAGGAAAGAACAAGCAGGGGCCCAGTTAATGCAAATTTTGGAAGTAGGGCACGTTGCCCACGCAGGACACAAGTGATCAGAGGGAAGCCTGGGCTGAGGATTGAAGAGGCATTATGCCTATATGAACTGTTTTAAATTACTGCCTCTCTTGATGTCTCCAGCATGAAAGCCACATTAATCAAAGCTGTGCCTTGCTTGGATCCTGCTCCAAAGGAGAGGCTCCCCAGGAAGGGTCGATACTGGATCAGCAGCTTACGTAAGGGGCTCACGTTCCAGCAGCAGCTCCAGCCCCACACCGTGCCTGGGGGGCAGAGGGACAGCAGCCAGCCCTGGGGACAGCCCCACTGCCCACCAGGCTCCTGCCTCCTCCTGCCTGTCTGTTTTCCCCTTTCTTGGAGCAAAAAGCTCCCCAGATTCCCACAGCAGGGCCCTTCCTGGCAGCCCTGTGCCAGGCTGGGCGCTGGGACGCTCCCTCTGCTTTGTGTCAGGAGTTTTGTGGCCTCAGGGCTTTGTGGGACGTGTTTCAGACCTGCAGGATTGCTTGTGAAATGAGCTGAACAGCAGATCAGAGCCCAGCAAAGGCTGGCAGGGTCACGGCCCTGCAGTTGTACCCCAGGGCTGTGTTTGTATCCCCCCAAATCCCCGTCCTTACCTTGGGCATTTTCCCTGCCCAAAAAGCAGCACAAAAAGCCAGATACCCCATTGCCAGCTAGGTGTTATCATCCTTCAACTCCAGTGATATTTATTCACTTTAAATTCAGCTCTGTTTCTCTTTGACCAGTGACTCCAGGATTATCTGCTGCTCTCTGGTTGAACTGGATGATTTAGAGCTTTATCCTTCATGTCCCACAAAACGGGTGCTTTAAAGGTTACCATAAAAAACGTGGTTTGTGTTTAGAGAGGATTGATAACAGTGACAATCCAGGCATGCACAACGTGTGGAATGTTTTCATTTCTCCACAGGCTGGTTTTGTGCTGAGGAAGGAACACTGCAGAGGCACCAAGTTAAGGCATGAATTAAGAATTCCCTCATACTGTATATTTAGCTACTTTATGTAATGATCATCCCATCAATTAGATTATTAAAATATGTATTTGGTCCACTTGCAATTTATGTAATTCTTGCTGCCTTTATGTAAGATCAGCAGTTGTAAATTCCAGTGTGATCGAGTCAGTGCCTCACCAAGGCTCTGCATCGTGGGACAGATGCAAAGCCAAACACATTCCCTCTCTTCTGAGAGCGAGATAAAGCAGTTTAATTCCAGTGGTACCCAGTGGAAAACCCCCCTGTTAATTTCTGATCCACTCTGGTGGTGTAAAAGGAGAATGGGATCACTTGGATGCAGGAGTTGGGATGTGTGGGAACAAAGGGGTGATCACCCTGCAGTGCTCTCTCCATGAGGACATTCCCTGGGATCCCACAATGATCAGGTTTGATTTCAAAAATGAAAGACTTTTCAAGAGGCTTTTTGGGAAATAAGATGTCTTCTCCATGAATGGAGAAGTAACAGCTTTATTTCCTTTGATAATTTATATTCCTTTCATCTGATGACGTTGCCATGAGAAGCAGGAATTGAGAGGAACATTCCCTTAGGGCTGCTCCCTTGGGTTCCCTGTCCCTGACATTCCTGCCCTTCCCAAGGGTCAGTCCTGCCCTTGCTCTTTTCCAGGGGTCAGTTTGTTGATTCCACATGGGGCTATTCCTGAGGAGAGTTCCTGGGAAATCTACCTGGCCATCACCCAGAAGGAGTCCAGGTGAGAGATCCAGGATCATGGATCTGCCTCTGTTAATGGGTTTGGGATGGAACGTGCAGGAGCCACTCCTGGTCCCCATTGCTGGGGTGACCACCCTGCTGTGACCCTGAAAGGGACACAAAAATGGCCTTGGAATGCTGCTCCTGTGAAACCCATGGAATTCTTGTGCCTGCTGCTCCCTTCTCCTCTCCCTGCTCAGGAGGAGCTCAGCAGCTGCACCTCAGGCTCTGGGGGTGCTTTGATTTTTTTTTTTTAGCCTGAGAATCCTACAGACACTTGGAAGCACCAAGGCTTCAGCAGAATTTATTATTGTGACACTTGAGAAAGGGAAAAAAGGAATTGGCCTTTTTTTGTTACCCTGTTGTGTCTTTTTTTCCTCCCCTGCAGCCTCCCTCTCACCAACACTTGTACACACAGACTGAGGGGAGGCTTGGCACATTCCAGCCTCTCTTTAGCAGGAATGATGTTTGGAAAGTGCATTTTCTGAGCACCCACAGCTCCAGCTCCACATCAGGGTGTCAGCACGGGCACTGGAATGGGGTACCCAAGTCAGCTTGGGCTTTTCCCCTTTTTATATCCTGGTTTTATTCTTGTATCTTCTCATTTTTATCTCGTTTGAGGTCCCTTCCCGAATTTTCGTCTTGGTTGAGGTTCCTCCTCTCATTTTTTATCTTGGAAAGACCATTTGCTTTCATTTGAAGAGGGAACTGCATGCCCAGCAATTCAGAAGCCAATCATGGGGATCATACCACCCAAATGAATTAAAATACAACAAAACAGCAACAAAACCAGCAGGACAAGAGGTTTCAATTGCTGGTTCAGTGTCCAAGGGATTCTCCTCCACTCTGGCACTGCTCCTGCCCAGGGATTTATTCTAAGAGATGCAGAAAACACATGGATGTGGGGGTGGGTTCAATTTGTTGGAGTGGGAGAGAAGAAGAGCAGATTACACATCTCTGGAAGTCAGCAGGCAGAGGATGCAGCCATGAATTCAGCCCAGGTGAATCCCTGGAGCTCAGCTGTGCTGGTGGGATCTCCCCTGCCCGTCCCAGAGCCACAGCCACGGCTCCACTTGGCCCAGTCCTAAATCCAAGCACAGCCCCGTCCCTGAGTCTGTAAAAGTCACTGAGCTCGTTCCTCCTGCAGAATACAAATGGGCTTTCAAAGCAGGGAGATCACACTCAATCTGGAAAAATTTATGAGCCTGTGTTTTTTAAACCATAATTTGTTTTATCTTCACTCCTGTGAAAATATTGTTGATGGCAGCGTTTGAAGGCAGAGCACGGTGGGGATGGGACCAGCTGGTGCTTGAAGCCAGGCTGGCTGGCACAGAGCAATTTCAGTGCTGGATTTGGGTTAAACAAATCGAAATGTATTTTAAATACCAGAGTCCTAAACTGACCAGCCGCTGATTGGAGTTAGATGGGGTCTAATGGGTTTGTTTCATCTCCAGCTGCTGCTTCCACGTGAAACGGGCAGAAATGAGCAGATGAGGGAGGTGCTTGGATTTGAACTGAAATATTTTCAGTGAATTCTCACTCCTGACAGCCACTCTTGTCTTTGCTGCCCCAAGCCTGGAGCCGGAGGGCCCCGAGGTGCTGCTGGGGCCCGAGGTGAGCTGCGGGCCCCCGGAGCTGGCTGTGAGCACCCCGTGTGCCCTGACCATCCCGCACTGCGCCCACGCCGACCCCCAGCACTGGAGCATCCACCTCAAAAGGAGGACACAGCAGGGGAAGTGGGAGGTAAGCCCAGCCCCAGGCTGTGCCCACCATGGAAATGGAGTTTGCCCTTGGTCGTGCAGAGGTTCTGGCAGGGATAGACACAGAGAGATATCCGAGAGAAACGGTTGCGCGAAAAGATTTTGCGTTTTGTGAAGAAGCAGCAGAATTGGTTTTGGGTGTTCTACCAAGATGTGCAAAAGTTTATGGCTACAAAGCCCTCCCATGGCTGCAGCCTGTCCTCCTGTCCTGTCCCTCTCTGAGCCCCTGCCTGGTTTTTGCTCTGCTTTCAACCATTCCCAGTCCCATTTTCCTAATTCAGATTTACTCAGTCCTTGGGCAGCTCCAGCAGTGCTGGCCTCAAACAGCCTGGGTCACTGAGGAGAGGGACAGAGGGACACGGAGACACACACACAGGGACAGATGGACAGAGGGTCACAAGCCACAGGGACATAGATAGAGGAACACAGGGACACAGAGGGACATGGGGACACAGGGCAGGACTGAGCAGCAGAGGCAGAGCAGAGGGAGTTTGTGAGGACAGGAAATGTGGCTGTAATGGGTGTTCTGGAAGGAAGTCAAGCCCCAGCCATTGTTCAAGGTTTGCTTATTGACTTCAGCCTTCAAGGTAATTTTTTAACTTGACATTGGGGGGAAAAATTAGCCAGAAAGTCAAGAGCACTTGAAAAAAGCTGCTAAAATTGCTTAGGCATCATCATTATTATTGTATGTACACAGCGAGCTCTGCACGGGGCATGGCCATAAATCCTCCTGCTGACTCAGGGCTAAATTGGGAATATTTACTCAGGGAAGCAGTCCCCCTTCTCTCCTTCCCCAAGAGTGCAGCCTGGCTCTCAGCAACACTCTGCATTCCAGTTGAATAAAAATAAAGAATTAATGCCATGACTCCTATTGTCGAGGCCTATTGATTGGACTTCGCTTTATTCTTTTTAAACCTGAATTTCATTTTGCAGGAAGTGATGTCTGTGGAAGAGGAAACTACTTCTTGCTACTGCCTGTTGGATCCTTATGCCTGTCACATTCTCTTAAACAGCTTTGGAACTTATGCCCTAATTGGGGAACCCATCTCTGACTGCGCCGTTCGACAGCTGAAAGTCGCCGTTTTTGGCTGCCTGTCTTGCAGTTCTCTGGATTACAATCTGAGGGTTTATTGTGTGGATAACACCCCTTGTGCATTCCAGGTAAATGGCTTTGCTTTGCTCCTCTGGGCTTTGTTTATTTTCCCATAAAATGCTGGCATCCTTTTACTCCCTGGGCAACCCCAACCTTAAACCAATGAGAATATTGGATTTTTTTAAGCACTGCTGCACCATTAGAATAAATCCCTTAAATTCCCTGCAGTTGTGGATTTACACTGAGAGCTTTAGGGCAGCCAAACTCTCTTGTTTGCTCTCTCATTTTTTGCCACTGCAACTACCCAAACTCATCAGCCCTGGTTTACAAAAATTCAATTATCCTGCATTTCCTCTTAAAATAAAAAAAGCCCAATCCCCACGTGGCAGTTGAGATGAGAATGATTTTCCTGCACCATGTTCCAGGACAAAACAATGACATTCTCTGGCTTTTGGTAAACTCAGGGGCTTTAACAAAATGCTGTTCTTTGGGGAACTGAAATGCAAACAGTTGTGAGATGAATTTTTTTCCTTCCTTTTGCTGTGGCACAGGAATGGAAACACGGCTCTGACTGAAGCACACACTGCTGTCTCTGTGCTTCTAATAAAAGCCAAGGCACCAAAAGGATTGTTAGAGGCTCACAATGGCTTTGTAATTATCCTCTTTATAACACTTAGACAATTAGTGGGTACCGGTGTCTTCCTGATGAGTCTGGAGGAAATGATCAGAAGAATAATTACCAGTTCTCTGCCTTCCCAGGAGTGAGAGCAGGGTGTTTGTAGATAGTGAGACAACCGTGCAGTTATGGAGTGATGCAGCCCTGAAAAGCAAGTCAATAGTAGTGGGGAACACGGGGAATTACAGAGGTTTTTGGATGAAATATCAGAGTTGGGGTTGCCAAGTTCTGTTTGACAGTTAATCCTGTGCAGTGCAGGTTTATGTAAGAGAAAAAATTCCCTTGTTTTTGACTTTTTACCTGGGTGAAAACTCTCCTTGCTTCTCCAGCAGCTGACTTGGGCCTTTGTGAAGTTCTGAGTGTGCTGGGAAACTCCTGGCTCTCAGAATTGAAGAGACCCAAGTCCTTTTGGTGTTTTGCCCAAATTCTGCTGCTGTGGGCGGAGTCCCACGTCTGTCACTGGAGGCAGAGCAGCACTCACAGAACATTCAAAAACATCCAACATCAAGGAATTTTGAGAACAGTTAAGAAATAATCTGCTCCCTTTGTGGCTGGAAACCAAAACTGAAGTCTCCCAATTTCTTCCTTCATATGAACCCAACCACCAGGGGTTAAACCAACCTAAATGCCTGTAAAAATTGGTTTATAATAGAAATCCATTAGTGCAGTTTCAGAGAGCTGGAGCATTGAATTTTCAGAAGGTCACAGTGATTCCAGGAGCTCCTCTAACGACGACTTTGGTCCTGACAAGCACTAAACCCCTTCGATGGGCACAGATTTGATATAATTTATGTGGATTGAGAAAGGTAATTTGGAAGCACTGCTTGCCTGCTGATTTTTAAAGACTTCTGCAACCTTTCCTTCCTCACTGGTGTTTTTACTGCAACAGCACAGGAATAAACACTGCTTAAGTACCGGCAGGGGTGATTTTTTTTTTTTTTTGCCATTATGTTTTAAATTCACCAAATTACATAAAAATTTCTCTTGGAACAGAGCTCTGGAGGGCTGTAGTGCAAACTCCTGCCCAGAGTCTGCCCTTCACACTGCTCAGGGTCTTGTCCAGTGATTCTGAAAGCACCCCAGAGGTGGGAAAGGGAAGTGAATGATTTCACCTGAAGTGTTTGAGGGCTTTGAAAAGCCCCGAGAGAAGTTCCTCAGCAAAGCTGCTCTGGAGTCCAGCTGTGCTGGGCTGCACTCGGGGTGTTGGAGAGGGGAGACAGCCAAAAATTCAGTGTCCAGCCACCATAATCTGTCCAGAAATGGGGCTGGCAGTGCCCAAATCCAGCCTTCTGGGAAATATAAATATCAAATATTTATAAATAGAAATGCCATCAGCTGCCCACGAGAGAAACTCCACTGTGCATTCTCTGGGGGAACTTGGGACCCCCACAGAGAGGGATTTTCATTGCATTTGGAGTTTGTTCCTAATACTGAAAATATTCTCTCCTCCTCCCTTACAGGAAGTGGTTTCAGATGAAAGACTCCAAGGGGGGCAATTGCTGGAGGAACCCAAAATTTTGCATTTTAAAGGCAACACCTGCAGCCTCCAGATCTCAGTGCTGGACGTCCCTCCCTTCCTGTGGAGAATCAAACCCTTCACTGCCTGTCAGGTACCTGGAATTCCACCTGCTTCCCTCTGCACTGAGGGGCTGAACCCAAATGAACTGAGGTTCCTTTTATTGAGAAAGCTTTAAACCTCCCGAGCATTTAACAAAAACATGTTGCCTTTTGATTCTGACAAACACAGATTTCGTTTACACCAGAATGCTGTAAATTTGTCATTTTACAGAAATGCTTCTGCTTTCCCTCATTTCAGTTGCCTCCAACAGAAGGCAAATATTCCTGCTCAAACTTAACCACTCCTCAAGATGTTTCTAATATCTGTCATTCCAGTTTTGATATAACTATGGAAATATGGCCAAAAATGACATTTAAATGTAACACGAGTTCAAATCACAGCACACAGAGAGCAAGCATTAGAACTGAAGAGCAGCAAATTGGTTTTTCTCTTCTCCATTAATTAAGGAGGCTGTTGAAAACCAAAAAGGAAAAATCAAAACAAAAGAAGAATTTCCAAGGATTTTGATGACTGGAAATCCTAAGGAATGTGCTGGCACACGGAGTGGGCTGGTTTTAAAGTACAGCACTCAATTAGAATGTACAATTTTCCTTCTTCCAGAAGCAGACACAGTTATGCATCCTCCAGGATTTTGGCAAAAACCCTGTTTTAAATGTGTTGCCACGTTCCCCAAAACATGAGGGTAATGGGCTCTGAAAGTTATAAACACAGAGCCAGAGCCAGAGAAAGCCTCTCCTTGTTAACAACATGGTGATAATTTGGGCTACAACTTAAGAAATGAAATAAATTAATCCATTTCAGCTTCTTAGGGAGAAGAGCTTTGCAGTGTTTTGTTTGCTCTTCTCACTCACCTGTATTTTAAAAGCCAAACCAAGTAGGGTTAGGATGTCCCAGTTCTCCAGCAGAGACCTGCTAGTGTGTGCCCAAAAGAAAATTAAATCAGAGGAGTTTCCTCTTAATGCAACAAATTCACTTCTGCCCTCAGCAGGTTAGAGAGCTTTATACTTTGATTAATTCATTGTCTCCTAATCCCTTGTCCAAACATGAAGAATAAATGTCTGTGACAGACTGGAATCCAACCTCCAAGTGCCACTTAGAGCCTGATCAGAGCAGGGACTCAGGGCTGGAAAAAAGCCCGTGCGAAACCTCTGCTGCCAGAATGGGCTGACCCAGGGCTGCCCTGACCCAAAGGAAAATTTACATTTTATAAGTGAGTGTAACTGGCGTGGCTTGGACAGCTCAGAAACACAATCACTGTTCCTAAGAGGAACTGGAGAACCTCCCCTGGCTCTGTGCTTCCCTCGCAGTGAAAAGTCTGGTGACAGCTCTGGTTTGGTTCCAGCCTCTTTATAGAGAAAAGAAGCTATTTTTGCACGTGGAGTTTCTTCCAGTGTTCCCTGGGTTCCTCTCCTACGTCCCACCCTGTGAGAGCAGCTGCTTGTGCTGCCTGGCAGGAACAACTGAACACAGCCTGTTCCAGGAATGTCTCTGGTCCACCACCAAAGCCTCCCTGGGCAGTGTGGGGAGGGAAGATTTATGGAAATGATGTCTCAGACAAGCAGCCATCCTGCTCCAAGGCCGAGCAGATGAATAAATCACACTGAGGAGCTGCTGGAAGGCAGCTGATGGCAGGAGGCACCAGGATTCCTGCAGACTCTGCTCAGAGCCTGTGTTTGTCCTGGAGCAGCTGCCCAGGGCTTGGCTCCCTTCCCACCAGGGATCCCTGGAAGCTGTGGGTGGTGCAGGCAGAGCAGGGATGGGCATGGCAGGAGATGGGCAGGCACCTCTGGGTGCTCTAAGCTGCTCCTTGCCTCCCATCCTGTGTCTCCTGCAGGATCCAGCTCTGCCTGGGGCCATGGGATGATTTACAGCCCCTCTGCCTGCAAAGAGCTTAATTATAAACGCAGAATGGAGCTGCAAGCATCTCAGGAATACTCCAACCACTCATTGTTCCAGCACTCCTTGCTGCTCTGCATTGTTTCACACAACTCCTTTCAGCTGAGTGGTTCTTCCACTCGGAGTGAAAGCAGAGATGATCACCCTGAAAAAAAATCTAATTACAGTTGCTCCACTTCTAACATTTTGCTAATGTTTCCTTTATCACTGTAAGCATTTTACTAGAGCTGCTGCTCTCATCTTGGGATCCAGCCTGGGGCTGGGGACAGGCAGGGAGCTGGGGGGCAGGAAAAGGGAAGGGCCAGGGCAGTTCTCAGTGGGAATTCCTTTGGGATGGAGAAGGGAAGGCTGGCAGGGCCAGGGCAGTTCTTGGTGGAGAGTTCCTTTCCTTGTGTTCTGGTTACAAGGTGATTCCAGGGAGACACAGAGAGGAATCCTGATCCTGTCAAGGGGGAGGAAGTGAAGGGCACCTTTTTTAAATGCCTTTAAGCATCTTTTTTAAGAGTCTCCCATTACTTGTTCCCCTGAGCTCGTGGTCACTGCAACACCTCAGTGTCCATCAACAGAATCCTCATTTTTTGGCTTTGTGCTGCTTGGAGCTGGAGGGGACTGAGTTACTGAGCTCTCCCCAGCAGAGCAGGGCTGGGTGTCTCCCCCTGTAGCCGTGTCCCCTGTCCCTGACGTGTCCCCGTTTGCAGGAGGTGCCGTTCTCCCGCGTGTGGCGCGGCAGCCCCCGGCCCCTGCTCGGCGCCTTCTCCCTGGAGCGCTTCAGCCCCGCCACCACCCAGCTGTGCTGCACCGTGTGTGTCAGGCAGCTGCAGGGCCACGAGCAGCTGCTGCACATCCAGACCTCCGTCCTCGAGGTAAAGCCATCAGCACCCCCTGGTCTGTAGGGCGAGGTGGTCATGGAACAGAATCCTGGAGTGGGGGGGTTGGGTTGGGTTGGGTTGGGTTGGAAGGACCTTAAAGCCCATCCAGTCCCACCCCTGCCATGGGCAGGGCCACCTTCCACCATCCCAGGTTGCTCCAAGCCCTTGGACCCTTCCAGGGATGGGGCACCACCTCTCTGCGCACTGGTTCTCTCCCCATTTTTGTCCTTTCGTCGTGTCGTTTTCGCTCAAAGCTGGAATCAGTTTTTAAAGCCTTGCAGATCCCATTTCCAGCAGAAATCAAGGCACAGAGACTCTGCAGCATTAACAATAATTTATCAATAATTTAACAATTTATTGTTTGGGTTGGTGATTGCAGTTTTCGAGCAAGAAGCTCTTGCAGAGTGCTGTGGGTTGGGGACAGGGGTACAAACTGTGTGTTTGTGGGGACTGGGCCCTGCTCATGGCTAAAAGAAATCAGACCTACAGCTGAGCAAGCTGATCTGTCCCACAGCCATGAGAACTTCAGCAGCTGTATTTTTTTAGATTATTGAGCATCTTTGTTGATTAATCCAGATTAATACTTCTGGATTAGAGCTCTACACCCATAAATGCTGTGATCAGGGAGTGCAGCAGCTGGACAAGAGCAGCACAAACATCATCCTGTGTAAAAACTCCTCAGAACCGGCCAAGTGTTTTCTGCTCCTTTATTGTTATTTCATAAAACCCCTCTGTCACTCTCTCTGTGTCTCTACCCCGTGTTGCTGCTGCCTTGTTCTCCCTCTCTGCTGTGTTTTTAAGGGCCCTGTCTCTACACAAGTCCCCAGAGCATGTTCCAGTTCTGCTTCAAGCAGATTTGCTGCTGTGGAAGGCTTTCTCATGCCTGTCTCCAGCAGTGATTGAAGAGGGAGGATAACTTGACTGTAAAATAAATCTATAAGTGACAACTCCCCCCCGGAGCTGCTCCGTGCATGACAATCCCCGGAGCGCCCGGGTTGCTGTGCTTATCTCCCACGTGCAGGGCAGGAGCATCTCCTGCTCTGCATCCTGAGCAGAGCCCAGGGTGGAGCTGCAGCACCCTGTGCTGAGCCTGGCTGGCCCTGGGCATGTGTCACAAACGGTGGATGGAGGCTGCACCATCGCTGCTGGTTAATATTGATGCTGTGTCACTCTCGGATGAGTAATGCACTGAAATTTGACTCTGTTATGCAAGGCTGGTGTGATTCCAGGGGAAAAGAGGGGCCAGATCTGCAAAGGACCTGGATTCCAGAGAGGCTAGGAGAGCTGAGGTGTTTACGGGATTCAGGTGTTTAAAAAAACACAAAGAAAGAGAGAAACAAACACAAATTTTTGTGTCCATGTTTTGGGTTTAATCAATTCAAGTCTTAGAAACCCAGCACTGCTCTGTAGCACAAAAATAACCAAGAAAGAAAACTCGTGGAAGGAAAATAACAGCATTTTAAAGGTTTTTATGCACAAGTCTTTGTCACTCTATCGAGCAACACGAAATGCAGAGACAAACGCAGCCACACCTGAGAGAAGGCAAAGAAGAGAGGACTTTATTTTGGTTTTCACATTGTATAGAGTTCTGGAAACGACCATCGATTGGAAGGTGAAGTTACCACCTCTCCAACCACACTGGTCAATGACAAAGTCCATCAAACCTTTCCCCTCCCAGGAGAAAGAACGAAAAACAAAAAGACAGTTAGAAAAACATGTGCATGCTTACAAAAGTACAGTGTGAGAAACTCCATCACAAGAATGAAAACATCAGAAGGCTGAAAAATGAGAGTGACATGTCTTTGTGCTGTTCTAGGTGTTCTTCCACAAATCACAACAGCACCTCTTAGCTCTGTCATTTTCTGTTGTCAGTTCAAGCGACGGGAGGAATCTGAGGTTTGATCCTCCCTTTCCCTGCTTTGCTTTCCCATTCCCTGCAGACTGAGAGAGAAAACATCACCTTCTTTGGCCACGAGGACAGCGCCTTCCCCGCCCAGCTGGGCCCCAAGGCGTTCAAGATCCCGCGCTCGATCCGCCAGCGCATCTGCGCCACCTTCGACACACCCAGCGCCAAGGGCAAGGACTGGCAGCTGCTGGCCCAGAAGAACAGCATCAGCAGGTGATGGCAGCCCCTGGGCAGGGGGCTTTGGCACCTGGAGGGGGTTTTTGGCTCTTCAGGGGTTGGTCACTGGTGTCAGGGGTGTGGGTGGGGAGTTAAGGGCTCTCGGGGCTGAGCAGGGCTCACTCCTCATCTCAGCTCCTCATTCTTCTGTCCACTCTCAGCAGTCCAAGGCTGCAGAAGGACTTGGTCCATCATGGAAACAGCTGTTCCAAGCACTTAGGAGCACTGCATATTCCCCCAGACAAATGCCCTTGGCTCTCATGGGTGTATTTCCCATTCCAAAATGAATCCTGCAGGTGTTTTTTTTTTTAAGGGAAAGACATCTTTAAAAGAGACAGTCATGCTCTACTGTTAGGAGTAATAATATTATGATTATTAAAACTGAAAGATGCTGTAAAAACCAATTTACTTCTTACTTTGCTTTTTCTGCTTGGCTAAATTAAATTGGCGGAGGCAGCTTCCTCACAAAAATATTTTCTGATTGTCACAAACTCTATAAATGTGTTCCCAGGAGAGCAGAGGAATACTTAGATCAAGCAAAGTAACTTTCCATTGGCTTCTTGCTTTGCGTGGGAACCTCAATAAAACACATCTGAGCCAAAGGAAAAAGAGTTTTGGATAAACACTTTGTTTTATCAAAATTCTGTGCAAATCACCCCTGCAGGGTCCTAAAAACGGCCCATTAACAAAATAGAAAATCACAGATAAAAGGTGTTGTGTCTTTGCATAACCACAAGCATCAATTGCTGTAAATTCCTCTCCCTGACAAATCCTTGCTGTATTTCCAAGTCATGCTTCCCAGAAGGGATTTGTTTGCCCATCCCAGGGGCAGCACTGCTGGGCCTGGGGACACCCTGGGCTTGTGGTCACTGTCCCTGTGCTGAGCTGGGCAGGTGCCACGTGAGGAACCACCACCCCCAGGGGCTCCTCAGCTCATCTCCCCAGCTCTGCTGGAGGGTTTTTATTTTCCAAAGACATGGATTATGCTGGGCACAGGGCACAGCTGCAGCCTGTGCTGCTCCTCATCCCTTTTTCCCTCCATTCCCTGCAGGAATCTCTCCTTCTTCCTCATCTTTTTTTCCCTCCCCTTCCTGCAGGAATCTCTTCTTCTTCCTCATCTTTTTTTCCCTCCCTTCCCTGCAGGAATCTCTCCTTCTTCCTCATCCCTTTTTCCCTCCCTTCCCTGCAGGAATCTCTCCTTCTTCCTCATCCCTTTTTCCCTCCCTTCCCTGCAGGAACCTCTCCTTCTTCCTCATCCCTTTTTCCCTCCCTTCCCTGCAGGAATCTCTCCTTCGTCCTCATCTTTTTTCCCTCCCTTCCCTGCAGGAATCTCTCCTTCTTCCTCATCCCTTTTTCCCTCCTGTCCCTGCAGGAATCTCTCCTTCTTCCTCATCTTTTTTTCCCTCCCTTCCCTGCAGGAATCTCTCCTTCTTTGCCACCCAGAGCAGCCCCTCTGCCGTCATCCTGGACCTGTGGGAGGCGCGGCACCAGCACGACGGGGACCTGGACTCGCTGGCCTGTGCCCTGGAGGAGATTGGAAGGACACACTCCAAGCTCTCAGACGTGGCAGAGCCCGAGCTCGAAGAGCCTGAGTTCCCCTGCAGCAGGAAGGGGCTTTAGTCCCTCTGTCCTGTCCGGACACACGGCCAGCCTGGCCCTGATCCGGGGCCAGGGGGACAGGAGGGTTTGTGCCCCGTGGGGATGGAACTCGCCCCAGATCAGTGGCAGTGGGAGGAGCAGAAGCAGCCCTGCTAAAAACCCTCTGGTGATGAGGAAAACAATCTTCTCCCTGTCCTCCTCCACTTAAAATCCATCTTTTGGTGCCCCAAACAAACCTGCACTTGTGCCAGTCCCGGGGCAGGAAGGAGAGAGACACAGAGCCATAAGAGGTAAATGTTATTGTGTATTTAGGAACAGTCATGTTCATGTATTGCCTAGTGAAAATCAACAAATAATGTTGGATATTTCGAGCCACTGGAGGTTAGTCCTGGTTAAAAGGTTTCTCACTTCGAGAGTGGTTTAAAATCCCATCACGTTGTCACTTTATGTCTGCTACAGGAAAACTGAACATTTGGCCTTATCCTGTTCAGATGTTTGAGGAATTAGATCTCATAACTATTTCATATAATGTGTATTCCAAATAATTTGTTTTAAAAATTCAGCCCCTTAATGAATGTACATTTGCTGCAGAGCTTTGCAGCCTGCTCTGTTACCAAAATTCCAGAACAAACCCCTTTTCTCTGAGACTGGGGGGTGTGCACACGCAAGAGGAATTTTCTGATTTTCTACGTCTGCAAACTTTCTTAGTCAAAAACTGCCTTTGGGGGTGGATTTAAATAACCAAATAACACACGGGAAATTTCAAGCCCTATTTTAGCAAGTTGAGACATTTATTTTTATTACTTCATGCTCTTTGGCTGAGCTGAAGGTGATGGCAATCAGCACAGCTTCATTTTGGTTTGGTTTCAGATTGAAACCACAAACCCCACACGGCACTGCCAACACTGGCCTTGATTTCATTGCACAGTTTGGGAATTTCACAAGATCCAGAGCTGGCTGTGTTACCTTGGCTTAGTTACAAATTGCATTTACCCCCAAAATAAGAATCTAACTGGAGAATTTGCCTCGTTTTTAATCCACTCCATACAAATAAGATTTATGACTTCAACCAAACCAAAAAGAGCTGTCACTGTGAGCGAGGGCCTGGTGGAGCTGGTACTGAGCCAAATTTCACCATTATTTTGACCATTTCTTTCACTCACATCCTTCACCATAGCTGAGGTGCTCTTCAGTCCGTGTGGCTGCCAGGGCATGGTCAGGAGAAACAGGAACAGAAATGAGGCTTTGGGAGCTTTGTGGAAATGCAGGAAACCCAAAAGAAGGATTTTGGGGGCTGTTTTAGCCTCGTCTTTGACTGAGAGCAGCACAACAGCCCCCAGGGCAGGTCCAGTCTGGAGCTATTCCTTCACCCAGGATTACAGTGTGAAAATCTGAACAGCAGCAATGACAACAACAACAGCAACAACAACTCTGTCCTTGCTCCTGCTGCTCTGAAATCACTAATATCACTGCCTGCCCAGCTCAGGAATAGGCTGAGACTTGGAAATCCTGAGACTTGGGAATCCTGAGACCCGTGCAAACATTTCCTGCAGCTCAGCATCTCCTGCAGCCTGGCAGGAGGCTCCTCGTGCCGGGGCAGCGCCGTGGCTGCCAGCAGCTTTAGGGGCAGACAGAAATACCGGCTGCAAGCTGTCACTGCTTTTAGCAGCACATGCTCCTCGAGTTATATCTCCAGTGACTGCCAGTCCTCCTCCTCAGAAACCTGTTCTTCGTTGGACAAAATGTCAGGCATTAGAAAAAACAAAACAGGGAATGGCATCCAGGGAACAGCGTCTGCGAGCTGCCGTTGTCGGGGAAACCAGCCCCAGTCTGTCTGCAGCAGGGAGTTTGTTCTCAAATTGTTCTCAAATGGTTCTGGAGCAGGCTGGGTTTGTGTCCCCCAGCACAGCCCCGGGTGCTGCAGGGGATTCCCAAGAGCTGCATCCTCCTGCTCTGCTTTCCAAACCCACGGGAGCTCCCCCAACACCCCGGGGCCAGAGGAGCTCTGTGGGCTCGGCCCCTCCAGCCTTTCCTCAGGTTCTGTCCAGCCCTGGGAGCTCTGCAGACCCTCCCAGGGCAGCACACCCAGCTCAGAGGGACCCAGCCCCACACCAGAATCCCCATTCCACTCATAATCCCATGGAGTTCATGTCCTGAAAGGGAATAAATGTCCAGATTGGACAATTCCAGAAGGAAACTGCTCCCCCATGGTCAGGGCAGGGCTCAGTTGGATGTTGCCCTTTAGGTTTTGTTTCCTGGTTTTTCTTCCCTTTGGCTAAAGCAGTTCTGTGTTGCTGATCTCACTTTTTGAGAGCCTGAATCAACAACTCTCAAGTTTTCCTTCCTATTCCTGACTGTTTTGATGCTCTTGTGTTCTTCAAATGAACCAGAAATGCCCCAAATATTTATTTCCTTTCTCCCTTTCTCTTAAAAAGACCTTTTGGAAATCTGTGCATGTATTTATATGATTTGATCCAAAACACAGATGTGGAGGAGCACCTGGAAAAGGATTAGAGGCCAGAAATTAAAAATTTGTTCCTTTCTTCTGTTGTATAAATTATGATAATTGAAAAACAATTTTCCCGAACTAGAGAGTAAAAGAAAGGGAAGTGTGATTTTCCCCCCTGTAGATTCCACGTGGCTGCCCTGGCTCTGCTCAGGGGAAAGAGGCATTCTGATTTTACATCACCAAAGAATCTGCTTTAATAGATTTTCATTTCCTGAGCACTTTGCCCAGGTATTTCTGTGCCATGAGTCATTGCAGACTAATGGCTGCATTTTAAAAATTACTCCCAGCTCCACCAGCACCATAAAGCTCATTTCCATTTCGTACCGCCCTGCACTCCCACAGAAATTTTATTGGGATTTTTGTAATAGATGAAGAGATACCAACACAATTCTCTTAAAATCCAGGGAACTGCTTTTGTCATTGTTTTTATCTCTGGCTACAGCTGCTCTCCCCCTCTCTGGCCTGGGCACTGCTGGCTTTCAGAGAATCTTATTCAGCATAAATCACCAAAAAGGGAACTTGCAGGGTCCAGGATATTCACATCACACTGCAAGTCCATTCTTCTTTTCCACCTGCAAGGCAGTGCTGTGTGAGTTTTAAAGCATTCAATAACTGATCAATTCCAGAGAATATTTTCCACAAAAGGAAGACACAGCTCAGGTCCACAGTGAGTTAAACAAGGGAGGGACCAGGCTGGGCTTCTGGTCACCACCTGAATCTTCTTTTTTCAGGCTGTTTCTGTCTGTAAAACACAGATTGCAGCAAAGAGCTGCGTTAGTTCTTGGCTGGTAATTAACTGAGTGGAAAACAGGAAATGAGATTTGAAGTCCTTGACAACCATGGATGATCTCCAGGGTTGCCTCTCTGGCCTTTCCTTGGCTGATTCCCCCAGGGAGTTCTCACCTGTGGCACAGGTGAACATCCCTCTCCCAGGGCCTGTCCATGCTACGATTTCTAGGGGTTGTTCACTCCTGGGATGAGCTTTGGTGAAATTCTTCCCTGGACCCTGCTCCTGCTCCAGCAGAGGCTGGGGAGTTTCTGTGACAACACATGAAACACAAATCTGTCCTTTCTTGGACAAATCCTGGTGGTCTGGTTAAAATTATTTACGAGATTCCTGAGCAAATGCAGTAACTGAACTCACCCAGTTCCGTAGCCACCAGTGCCACTTGGGGTGCTGGTGACTGTGACCCATCCCCAGGAATGCACAGTCTTGCCTTTCCTCATTGCCAAAGCCAGCAGAAACAGTAGCAAAAACCTCATTTCCAACTCAGACAGAAAGAAATGAATCCCTCTAGGACTGAAGGCTGGCTTGGAGCATCGTTGGGTGGCGGCAGTGTCGGCAGGGCAGGAGGCAGAGGTGCTGCTCTGCTCCTGCCTGGGGTGAAGGAGAACCTGTCCGTGTCCGTGTTCACCATCCTGTCCCACCACAGTCCGTGTCAGGGATGTGCCACTCTAGTTTCTGTGTCAGAGGTGAGCAGTGCAGCTCCTGCCGCTGGTACTGCCCGGGGCTGGGGGGAGCGGGGTGCAGTTCTGGAGCTCTGCAAAAGCTGCTTTAACCGAGCTGTGCAGTTGTCTTGGTTTGTGCTTTACCAGGGAGTGCCAGGACTTGTGTGCCTGCAGAGCTGTGGCTGTGCCAGCAGAACCATGGCTGTGCCCTCAGGGCTGTGGCTGTGCCCTCAGGGCCATGGCTGTGCCAGCAGAACCATGGCTGTGCCCTCAGAGCTGTGGCTGTCCCCTCAAGGCCGTGGCTGTCCCCTCAAGGCCGTGGCTGTCCCCTCAAGGCTGTGGCTGTCCCCTCTGGGCCGTGGCTGTCCCCTCAAGGCCGTGGCTGTCCCCTCA